>CM062819.1:2003615637-2004143137 GCA_031772625.1 Pinus tabuliformis | reverse complement strand
AGGTATCTTCATCTAAATTGTCCATCTTTGCTCTTTTCAAATTATAGTTGAATCTCTCAATCAAATCCTCTAAATTTTCATCCTCTCTTTGCATCATTTTGAACACTTCATCTTTGTGATTGGTAGGCATGCAATAATCCAAATACCTATCCAAAAACACTTTTTTCATGTCATTCCATGTTCTAATGGACTGAGTGACTAACCCCATGAACCACTTCAAAGCAGCTCCTTTCAATGTTGAAGGGAACAACTTAAGTTTTTGAGAGTCTTCTAGATAATCATAGGTTCTGCACAAGACTTCAAACTCAAATAAAAATGTTTCAGGATCCTCACTTTTTAACCCATGGAAGTTTGGGAGGACAAAAGGTGAGATATTTTTCATTGTGGCATTTGTTTCTTCATCCACTATAGGGAATCCAAAAGAATTATCTATTTCCCTATTTCCTCTGCCTCCTCCATTATTTCCTCTACCTCTTCCTCTACCCCCTCCTCCAAATAGTGTGAATTCTCCATCCTCTCCTTCTTCTGCCATTATAGTTTCTTCAGGTCAATATAGGGTTCAACCTGCAAGGTTACTTTCTCCTCCTCTGGTTCTTCTATTAATGGGATATGGGAGAGAGGTTCTACTTCTTCTTCCTCACCAGGTATTCCTAATTCTTCAACTAAAATGTGCTCCCCTGTAGAGGTGAAAAAGGCTACTCCTGTTGTTGGAGATCCAAGGTTTTTCTCCTCTAGCACTGACTTGGTAGATGAAGTAGGAGATTCTTTTGATTGGATTTCTGCCCCTAGAATTTTAGGAGTTATATGGCTGGAAGTATGGGTTTGGGATGGAGGTGTATCTATTCTTGTTCTTGGTGGAGTAGGTGGTGTTGTAGAATTGAACTCCTGCCTCTAGCTATAAATCTACCCCTAGAGTCTCTTTCTCTATGCATATCATTTTTTTTTTGAATGTAAGAGATAAGGTTACCTAGTTACACTTCCCTTGTAGCGGCGCCAAAATTTTTAGTCAATTTAGTTTCCTAATTGCTTTGCATAAATTATCAACTGAGGCTCATAAGCTGATGAAGTGTAGTGCATTGTATGTGCTATTTAACCCTTCTTACTTTGTTGTTTTTATTTTTATATTGTTTTGTTTTGGGGTTTCTTTGATTCCTAATGATGTATAGTCTAAATTATGAGAAACTGAGTCTAAATTTCCTAAAGGTGAACTAATCAAAATCTAAGTTAAAGGAAGGAAAAACAGAGCATCTATCCTATCTTGTCATTTAATCCTAAGTCAAAAATTAAAAGGTGAAGTTGTAAGGCAAATTGAAATCATTACAGAGAATGAAACTAACTGAAGTACTTCCAGTTGCCCAAACCTTCAATTTTGAAAGATAACTTTCTTGAGATGGCATACAAGCAACTTCCTATACTGTGTGGTCCAAAGAACTAAGTAAAACATGCAGACAGTAACTGATTGGTTTCAATCTTTGTGTAAAATGAATGTTTAACCATTTAGTTTAGGATGGATATCAACTTGAAATGGTGGTCAAAAACATTTATTCACACAGTGCATTGGCAATCTGAACTAGGAAATAAATAACCAACAAAATAGTGAGTAAACTAATCAACAATGCATCCTTATTACTTTTCAACCTTACCCTGTTAAAACAAAACAAGTTTCATTTATGAAATAGATAGGAGAAACAAGACTGCACCATTGAATTCTAACATTATGCTACTGAACAGAATTAAAAGAAATCAAACTACAAGGAATGAACCTAAGCTACAAAAACTACTAAAAGCAAATGAGGAAATTAAAACTGAACAGAAAACAAATGAAAAGAAAACCTCCTTCAGTGCAGGGCCCTCTGCAACTGATTGGGTTGAGCTGCTAACTAGTTGAAAATACTCTTTCAAATGATCACTTGGTCAAACACAACTTCATATTATTAACAGGAAAACAAGTTCCAAAATTACAGAGCTGTAAGTATGAGCTTAATACATCCAAAAATTCGAACTTTTTCTCAGTTCTGTACAACTGATATTTAAAGAAACATTCCTAACTGTCTTTTGAGAGAATTTAGCTATAGGTGGTCTCCACATATTACAACAGATCTGCGTAAATGGTTGATCAACTACAAGTGACTTTAATTCAAGCAAGATGGTTGCATAAAACTGTTAACACCGGTGGCTAATCCGAGTTAATGCTGCAACAAAACTGTTGGATTTATTAATTAGCCACGAAGAGTGGACATAGAGTCCTATTGCTCCTGGTTTCTTCGTTTGACTCCACCTTTGACTGTGGTCTTGAGCTGGCCTTTTTGTCGATCTGGGCTGGGTGACTAGGATAGGATCCATGTTGAGATGATTCCAGAGATGCCCATGTGGCCGATTTCTTCATTTGACACCTGTAACCTGTTCAACCATGGAAGTAGCTACGGAACACACAGTTAGCTGCAGAATAGGCTGCGTTCCATAGCTAATTTGCAAAAAATTATTTCAAATAGCAAAAACATAAAAGTATAACATGTCAATCATTTAATTTCTTCCTTGAGACAAAATCTATCATTTATTAGTGATGGGGATCTGTCTTTTATGGAAACAAGAGAAAGAAGTGAGAACAGTTGTCAAAGAGAGAGTAATTTTGAGGTCCAATAGTCGTTGGTTCGCTTGATGTTTCTTTGGCACGTTACTCCTTGATTTTATGTTGGAAGGCTTGATAGGCTCATCTGTTCGCGAAAGGTGCATGTTTGTTCATTCGTCCATCCGTGAGCACATATTGCATGTTTGCTCGTCCGTCCGTCCGTGAACACTTCTTTGCATGATCATCTGTTCCCGAGCACATCTCTTCGCATGCATCATTCATTTGTCCATTGGTGAACCTTTCCTTATGCATGTGCTCCCTTTTTTCATCCCATATGTCATCGCGCCATGTTTGTTAGTGTACCTGTACCTGCATTCACTTATGACGAGACGACATCAAATCCAAAAAACCTCCTAATCTACCATGACACATCATCATTTTGGATGCAGGTGACTGCGAGAGGCAGCAAGGTTGCAAGGCGGGATGATGGCTCCGGACCTGTTGATGAAAACTACACAAGAGTCACTCGGTGATGAAAATGGGCAAACTGTGTCGACAGTGACTGCCCCCGAGGTCTAGCTCAGCTGGAAGACAAGACTGCACAAATTTTGGGAGGGACAGTCCGGGCTGCGGGAAGGCAAGACAGACAAAATCTGTGCATTTTCCGGAACGAGTGGGCAACGGGGCTTGACAACAAAATTTGCGCAATTTCTTGGAGGAACAGACTGGGCTGCAGGGAGGACTCACAGACAATATTTGTGCAGTGTTTTGGAGGAACTGTCTGGGAGCCTGGCAGCAAAAACTGTGCAATTCCTGGATGGAACCGACAGCTAGTTGTTGGGTCATTGGCAGCAAAAACTGCGCAATTCCCAAGGGGAACAGACAGTTAGTTTCCGAGAGCTTGGTAGCAAAAATTGCATAATTCCTAGAGGGAACTGAAGTCTGCTGCTGGGAGCTACTGGCGAGAGAAGCTGCACTGAGGCTGGGAGGCCGACTTGTTGATCATCTCTGTGCAATTTCTAAGCTGAGCAGACTGCTAGGCAGCAAAGGGAATGCTCATGAAACTGCGCAATTTTCTGGTTGAGCAGCCAGTCGACTGTCGGGAGGACTGACTGGAAGAACTGCATAATTTTCTGAGGGAGATAGGGACGGGCATTAGGTGTCTGTCCGACCTATTTTCCTAATTTCTTCAGTCAACCGAATGGGAAAGGTAAGCAGCCTCTACGCAAATTTTGAGGGGATTCAGTCCCGGGGTGGCTGTCGAGTCTGACTCTCTGGGTGACCGGCATGAAGGTTGAGTGAATTCCTTGCGAGCAGTGTAGCTTGAAAAGACTTGCTTGGTACTTCTTCATTGTTCTAGGTGCCAGTCGATCGATTCGATGGTGGGGTGATGGTCTGGCTATCAGAGGGGAGTCTAGTCGTCAGAACTTCAGCAAAATGACTAAGTGTGTGAATGAGTGAAAGATGGAAATGTGATCGTACAAACACACATGCTCATGACTTGACGACGAGACGAATCAAACCAACCAGACACACATGTTCAACATGATTGACCGATGGTGCAAGCGACAAGTGTGACACTCGTGATTGATCATTGATCGACCATGACGATGCTTGCATGACAATGAATGTGACTCCATGTGTGAGTGCGACAAATGTTTTCATAGCGAACATAACATGTACACAAGAAGTGAAGACCTTGAGCATGACTAGAACATGGTCGCAAGCAAGACATTGACATCAACATGAAAAATCTTGGGTGGAATGAACAGGCAAGGTGGGTATGAAGGCTCACATGAGCTCATGGAGTGAACTCGAGTGTATGCAATCATCAAGTGAAACTTTCAAGGAAGACTTGAATTTGGGTGTAGGCAAAAATTTTGGAGGGTGGTTGTAGCCGCTACAACACTTGGCGACACACTGGTAGAACTCCAACTTCTCTGTTTTGGTTCATTAATAACACAAGGCCTTCGTATTTCGGGGAGTATTGAAACACAATCAAAATTTCAGCTTGATCACAGTGTTTCAAATTCGGAAGGGTAGTTTAGTTCGCGAGTTGAATATTTTCAGAGTATAAGTTTTCATATTTGGTGTTGCTCCGATGCCAGTAGGCCTGGACAGTACCCCAACAGAGTCACGCAGGAACACACACATTGCTCCACTGCCAGTGAGCCTGGTCAGTACCTCGATGGAGTTGCATGCTTAACCTCTTTGCGCAGGAAGCCTTTCTCTTCTTTTGCCTTTGTATTTTTCAAGGGGATTGTGCATAGGCACTTATTTATTTTTGGGGAAGAAGAGGGATCCTGACTTATTGAGAATAGAAGAGGTTGTTCCTTCAGAGAAGCATGTAAGACCTCTGACATAGGTTTGCTCGTTTAGATTTTCCCCTTCTTCGTTTCTACTATTTGGATGAGCTTGAACACACAGAGTAGAAGGTTGAGTACAGACATGGGGCTTCTAAGTGTGGACACAGGTTCATGGTTGGACCAAAACTTCCCTTGCAGATGGTTCCTATTTTCTGTCAAGACTTCATCGGTCGAAAGTTATAACCAAGCACAGATAAGATGGACACAAGACTGTCCAAATGATGCAGTGTCACAAATCTCTTCAAATTTCAGCCACATACTCTATTTAGAAGCCAGAACATAGAATTTGACAACACTTATTTCTGAAAAAAAAAGAAAGAAGTAATATACCAAGCAAACAAAACAAGTAAACAAAATAGTAAGCAAAGCCAACAAAGTGAAAACAAAGATAATAAACAGAGCAAACAAGGTAAAAAAAATAAGCAGCAAGCAGATTATGTACATGGCACGGGCACGACCCAGCCTACTGAAAGCAATGCTTGAGATCTTGGATGTTGACAGGAAGGTTGTCAACTCTCCCATCAAGTGATTGCAGACGACATGTGTGTGTCCCAAGTTTCTCATGGACCAGTGTAAGTCCACCGGGCTCCGCTACCGAACCTGGTGGTATTCCAAAAGACCTTTAAGTGAAGATGACACCACTGCTTCAGATACTGTGTGAAACATAGGCTCAGATGATGGAACGGGTAGTTGTTTTTATTTTGGGAGCAGTTCAAGTTCCTGAAATCAATGCATAAGTGGATTTACCTAGATTTCTTACGTGTGGAATTTAAATTAGAAACCCAAGTATGATGACAAAATTTGCAAGTAATCCAATCATCCAAAATCTTAGTCAATTTTTTTCTGTATAAGGAGTTCAAACGACGTATGTTGTTTACATGGCCTTTGCTGCAACGGCTTGAATCCTCCTTTACCTGGAATCCTGTGTTGGATTTCTCACATGTAGTGTGTACTCAGGTCATCATCTGCCCGTGTAGACACATCCCGATACTATTTGATCAAGCGGTCAAAGACTTGTCGCTGCTGTGGTGTGTAACTTGTACCGAGATTGGCTATCTTCGGATCATGATTGGTTCCTAGGTTGCTTTGTTTGTTCGTAGTGGCGGTCCTATGGGTTCCGTTATTTCTTGGCCCTTGACAAAAATTCTGCAAAGCATAGAGCTTGTTGAGGGAAACCCGACCCTCAGGAATGAGGTTGGCTTTCTTTCCCTCAGCTGCAGTTTTCAGGGGCTGCTCGTGCTTACCTTCATCGATTGTTATGTCCTTGAAAGAATCAACACTATCCGCGGGGTGCAATATCACTCTGAGTGCGACCGCGTTGAGGCTGATGGTCCTTTGTAAGCTCAACACGAGTGCTTCATACTCAACAATGTCGTTTGTGCACTCGAAATTCAAGCAGTTTGAAACCATGCATTTTCTGTTGTTTTGGGCGATTAAGATACACTTGGTCCTTGAGCCATCATGTGTCTTTGATTCGTCAAAATCCATGGCCCACAACTTATCTATACACAGACCGTTTGGAATGCTAGTACTGCTACTACTATTGTTGCTACTGCTACTGCTACTATTGGTACAATGCACTGTACATGTTTCATTACCATCAGTTGGGCAAGGAAGGAGTCCCAACTGTGTGTCTGGTGGGGTTGGAGTTGGCCGTGCAGGATAACATCCCAATGTCATTTATAGGAGGCAGTTGCCGAACATGAGTTTTGCGAAGGCCAACGATTCATTCTCGCCATTAAGGGGAGTAAAATTGTGCTTCATATACCTCTCGGACAACACCCATATTTGGTTGCATTTTCTCTTGTACAGAAGCCACATATGGGACTAGTCTGTAGCAAAATATCCATCCACCTTGCTAGACTAGTCTCTGCTAAGTAGTAGACCATATGCTTCTGGTATGTCCACAACAACTATGTTGATGCATTGGTGGACTCGACTGTCATGAGATAGTCGGATGATCACGTCTCGTAGTTCACCAATGGCTGGTACTGATGTTCGATCAAGTTGGATGATTCGCACGGATGTTTTTCTCCATTGTGCATTGATCTGTTTTGCAATGGAGAGTGGCATGACATTGGTGGCTGCACCAGAATCAATCAAGAAGTTGTGAACATTATAGTTAAATATTTCAAAGGACAGCAGGAATGGAGGGCAACTTGAGTTTGATTCTTCCATTCGGGGCATGTCAATCACGGTAGAAAGTGATTCGAGAGGTATGATTGCTCCCTCGCTGGTAGAGGCTACGTTGTCTGTTGCTGTCTGTCCCAATGCGTGCAGTAGGATGTCTCTCTGACTCTGGATCTTACCTAACTCGAACAAACTTATGTTCGCCTGATTTTTATTCATGTCATCAACAATGTTGTAGTCTAGAGGTGACAGACTCACCGAGGTGTCCGAGGTAGAACTGATTTTTGTGTTGTCTGACGAAGTGTTTTGCAGCTTGCTACTCATGGATGTATTCTTGTCCTCCGTTGTCTTCCCACACTTGTTTTGTGTTTTCTACTTTGGGGCGGCCGATGGGTTAGCCTTCCTCATGAGTAGCCTCATCTTCTCTTGCATTTCCCCAAGTGTGGGGGGAGCCCCTTTACTCCTAATATTGTAGGGGCTGCTTCTCGATGTTTATCTTTGTCATTACCTGCGAGCATTGATATGCGTTCACCACATGCCTAGAACTTGATGCTTCATTAGGTGCAACCTCTTTGTGATCATCAGTGTCTTCCGGCTGATCTTGCATATTGCTTTCCGCATCGAGTGTATGACTGCAGACAGAGCTAACGACTCACTTCTAGTCTGAACAAGAGTTCTCGGGGTGATGTTCTTCGTGGAAAGAACATAACTTAGGATCTGCGCACTATTTGAGCTGGAACACAGGTTTCTGTGCAGTTTTTGGAGTGAACCGGTTGCTACCTGATGAGCTGCATGCCTGTCTCTGCCTCGGCGGATGGCTACTTGCAAATGTGCCAATTTTCCGTTGTTTGAGCTCGGACACTTCCATGGACAAGTTCTTGATGAGGCGAGTGAGGGTTTCAATGTCAGTTGCTTCCTTGTCTCTACCCTTACTCGCCATTGCTTGGGACTTCCTGCTCACATCTTTGGAGTCCTTTGCTGATTTGTCATCCTTGATGACTCCAATTGCGTGCAGGTCTTTCTCAACAACAATAGCCTCTTCACAGTTTTCTAAGAGTGTTGGTTTTGTAGCTCGCTTGACAAACTGCAAAACGCTGGCCGGTAATGCAGACATGTAGTAATCAGTAGTGATGGAGTCATGAGGTTTGGTGTCCACTTAAAATTTGTTCAACATGCGTGTAAACTTATGATTGAAGTCTTTCACTTTTTCTTTTCCCTCCATCTTCAGGCTTCCCAATTCTTTGAGTATCATGGCTGGGGTCTTGTCATCAACGAACTTCTCAAGGAACATGTGTTTGAATGCACCCTAGTTTTGTATGGAGTTTGGTGGAAGGCTATGATACCATGTGGCTACGCGACTGTCCAAGGTACATGGAAACAATCTACATGCTACGTCGCCATATCGTACCTCAAGGGTCTACAATTATAGGTAAAAGTTGTCCAAGTGGTCTTCTGCCTTCACTACGCTGTTAGGGTTGAACTTGATGTTCATTCTCTCCGCTCTCTTCGACATCTTGTGTGGAACAGCTGGGAGAGCTAATGGTCCCTGAGTCAAGATTTGGGTCAACAATTTCTTCTTCTTCTCATCCTCTTCCTCTATTTCAGAATCCTATGGTTTCGGCGCTGAGTCCGTTGGTTCGTCTCCGTCTCTACCTCCTCCACTGCCTTCCCCTCCACCTCCTATACCGGATTTTGATCCCAAGATCACAAGAGTGTCTTGTTCGCCTTGCTGGAAGACCGAAGGTTCCTCTCCGTCTTCAATAGCTTCTGCCAGACCTTCAAGTGTGGCAAGGACTACCTCTTCCACCAATGATACAACAACTCCTGTAGGAGTGGATTTTGGCTTTCTTGATGTGTATGGAAGATGTTGTATGCCTGGGATTAGTCTGACTGCTTTTGAGAACTGGCGAGTGATAGGATGGATGGATCGAAGGTGTTGATACGGGATCTTGTGTTCAATCTTTAGCAGTGAGGAGTAACCAAATGCAGATTCGCGTGTAGGTGAGAGGGAGTATGAGTTACTGCCTTGACCAGATGGTTGATGAATGAGTGTGAGAGGATGTTCAACAATATATGACTGGCTTCCCTCCTTCTAGCGCCATAAATGTTGACGGTGTTGGACCCGCCAACATTCAGGGGATCACCCCGGTATGAAGTCCCAACTAGACTTCACATCGTTTGGTGTGGGAGTCCCATCTGGTATGATGGCCCAGTTTCCATTGTCTTACGGATTTGCCTCAAATCTTGCTTGTCAGCACATGAGAGTGGTCTACTTTGTCTTCAAGAAGTGATGTTTGCGTGCCTGGTGATTGCTAATGTTACTTGTGTCAATGGTTCTTTCACTATAAACGAAGAGGGTGAGAGTGAGTCCCAAGTCAGTTGGGAGGAAGCTCCAACTCTGCTAGGAACACACAACACAACATGACATGCACAGATTTCGGAGGAATAGTCCACACGGATGCAACAGTCACAACACACAAGGTAATATAACACATACAACACTCAATGGATGAGTTTGCATGAGTGCAACAATTATTACAACAAGTTTTATGTGAGAGGTTTTTCTGATGTCCGGGGAGGTAGCCACCACGGGAAAGACAACGTTAACAACATATACAACACATTTTCATTAACAGATTATGTATTACAACAAGTGAAATAAGTTCAACAAAGGTTAAAGTAACATGCATTACAAGTGTTCAAGATTAGTCTTACAATAGTTACAATACATGTGTGAAAACGTGTTGGCCTATTAGCAGGCTTCTGAATTAAGCGAAAGTTCCAAGACACATCGTTACACCATACATCACAAATCCATGCGTGGGCCATTGGAGCCACTACTTACTCCTAAAAGAAAAGATTATAGACTCTCTTGGCTATGTGGGAGGAGCTGAGGTGAAAATTCCTTTGCATGTACAAATGAGGGGGTATTTATAGCCAAGGGTGAAACTGACCCTTGTGGTTGTTTGACTACCCTCATGACTATTTGACTTCCATGAATTTTCGACTTTACATGACTCTTTGAACAACAAGTGGGTCTCTTGGAATTCGACGTTACATTACATTGATTGACAATATAGCCCACAGTAGAGATGTGGACAACATGACTCATGACACAAATCGACATGACAATGCTTCGTGCTGCCGTTGGAGTACATGTCAAGCTACAATGTTGTTGGGTGATGGATGTCTTCATGGTGTGTTATAGCTTCACCTCCACAGGGCAAAGTGCGCAGAGTCTTCGATGGTTGTTGGCTCGCTTGATGTTTCTTTGGCACATTGCTCCTTGCTTGTATGTTGGAAGGCTTGATAGGCTCATTTTTTCGCCAAAAGGTGCATGTTCGTTCGTTCATTTGTCCATGAGCACATATTGCATGTTTGTTGTCCGTCCATCCACAAACACATCTTTCATGATCACCCGTTTGTGAACACATCTCTTCGCATGCATAGTTCATTCGTCCATTGGTGAACCTATCCTTCTGCATGTGCTCCCTTTGTTCATCGCATTCGTTGCTGCTCCATGTTTGTTGGTGTACCTGTACCTAAAATCACTCATGATGAGACGACATCAAATCGAAAAAATCTCCTAGTCTACCATGACACATGATCATTATGGATGCAGGTGACCAGGAGAGGCAGCAAGGTTGCGAAGTGGGATGATGGCTTTGGGCACTGTTGATGAAAACTGTGCAAGAGTCACTGGGTGACGAAGATGCGAAAACTGAGTCGATAGTGACTGTCTGCGAGGTCTGACTTGGCTGGAAGTCAAGACTGTGCAAATTTTGGGAGGGATAGTCCACGTTGTGGGAAGGCAAGATAGACGAAATCTGCGCATTTTCTGGAACGAGCAAGAAACGGGGCTTGACAACAAAATTTGCGCAATTTCTTGGAGGAATAGGTCAGGCTGCAGGGAGGGCTGGCAGATAGGTTTTGTGCAGTTTTTTGGAGGAACTGGTCGGGAGTATGGCAGCCAAAACTGCGCAATTCTTGGACGGAACTGATAGCTGGCTGCTGAGTCACTGGCAGCAGAAACTACGCAATTCCCAAGGGGAACAAGCAGTCAGTTGCCGGGAGCTTTGTAGCAAAAACTACGCAATTCCTAGAGGGAACTGGCAGTCTGCTGCTGGGAGTTGCTGGCGAGAGAAACTGGACTGAGGTTGGGAGGTCAGCCTGCTGATCATCTCTGCGCAATTTCTGAGCTGAGCAGACTGCTGGGCAGCAGAGGGCCTGCTCATGAAAACTGCGCAATTTTCTGGATGGGCATCCGATTGACTGTCGGGAGGACTGACTGGAGGAACTGTGAAATTTTCTAAGGGAGATAGGGATGGGCACTGGGTGTCTGTCTAGCCTGTTTGCGCAATTGTTTTAGTCAGCAGAACGGGAAAGGTCAACAACCTCTGCGTAACTTTTTAGGGAGTCAGTCCCGGGGAGGCTATCGGGTCCGACTCTCTGGGTGGCAACCATGAAGGTTGAGTGAATTTCTTGCAATAAATGCAACTTGAAAATAATTTGACAGTCGATCTAGTCGATTGTGGGGTGATGGTACGACTGTCAAAGGGGAGTCTGGTCATTATAACTTTAGCAAAATGACTAAGTGTGTGAACGAGTGAAAGATGCAAATGTGATCTTACAAACACACACCCTCATGACTTGACGACGAGACGAATCAAACCAACCAGACACACATGTTCAACATGACTGATTGATGGTGCAAGCGACAAGCGCGAAACTCGTGATTGATTGTTGATCGACCATGATAACGCTTGCATGATAATGAATGTGACTTTGTGTGTGAGTGCGACAGATGTTTTCATAGCGAACATAACATGTACACACGAAGCAAAAACCTTAAGCATGACCAGAACATGGTTGCAAGCAAGACATTGACATCAACATGCAAAAGATTGGGTGGAATGAACATGCAGGGTGGGTGCGAAGGCTCACACGAGCTCATGGAGTGAACCCGAGTGTATGCAACCATCAAGTGAAACTTTCAAGGGAGGTTCTGAATTTGGGTGTAGGCCAAAATTTGGGGGGTGGTTGTAGCCGCTACAACAGGTCCTGTCAACGTCAAAATCATGCTGCTCATGCTTCAGAATGATTTAGATATAGGTTCCAAGACCATACACCCAAACGCCATGGAGGCAAGAGTCTACCTTCACAAAGAAAACATCATGTAGTTTTGGGACACCATCATGCAATACCAATCTTAGCATGTGACTGAGAAGCACCAAGTGGAGGTTGCCGAGTTGGTCTTTCCCCAAACTTCGGAGTCATAGTGTTTTGTCATGTTAGGCTATCTCTAGCCCATTTGTCTTACATCAGTACATGTGGAAAATGTAATATTATTTGGAAATATGTTGTAAGTGAAATTCCAAGTGTCAATAGTGGAATGTGAAAGGTCGTCATGTTATGTAATGATTTACTTGCAAGGAAGTTGAAGAGTCATGAGATTATTCAAAGAGTCACAAAGGGGAATGTCAAGGGTCACCCCACCCCTTGTTATAAATAGAACCTTATAACTCATAGAAGAGGCTTTTGGGAGCCAAGCTTTTGGCTAGGCTTAGGCTTAGAGAAGGCTTGGGAGTATTGTGATGAGCCTTGGCTTCTCCATAGCATAGAGCAAGTATACTTCTTTGGAGGAGCAAGTGTTCTTGACTGTAATGTTTCACTATTGGGGCTAGTGGCTCTCAATGGTATATGTATGGATGGAACTTTCACTTATAATAATAATAACTGAGCCAACACGTTTTCATGCATATGTTGTTATTGTAGTCGGACTATTATGGTTGCTTTAGCAATGTATGTTGTTTGACTTACGCATTTGCTTGTGAACTACTTTGTATATAATTGTATGCATTTTCTTGGATTAACTTGTCACTTTGGTTTGTGGACTATTCCACATTTCAGCTTGTGATGTCATTTCGCTCGTGTGTTCCTTTCAAGTTGCGTACTATTACAAGATTCTAAGGGGCACACTTACTTTTCCCCTCCATGTGTTAGAACCCCCATGCATCTCACTTGACTTGCTATAAGGTCACACACTTGCTTTTGACCAAAGTCATCGTACATACATCTGCGCGCTATCACTGTCAAGGCACTACATTATCATCCACTGCTGGGAAACCACTCCAAATGGTATGAGGTCTAGTTGGGACTTCTTACCGAGGAGATCCCTTGAATGTTGGTGGGTCCAACATCATCAACATTTATGGCACTAGAAGGAGGGCCAGATGACAAGTTGAGCCCTTGAAGTCTGTTTTGAATTTTTGCACATCATTCATGACTTATATCACAATCACAACCCCAACATGTTTTTCTCACGCTGTTGATTTCGATGTGTCGACGAATGTTATAGATGACTTTTCACAACTCAAATTTGATGGTGAAAGCGGAACATCCTTGTTAATCCACGCAGTTTCCTTTCTGGGTTTCTGTGATAAGAATGAGGTCCCCTCGGATGACATTGCTTGTGGGTTGTTCACTTACACGTTCGAAGGGCGCGTCAAGAAATGGTGTCACACATTGCTCGCAACCTCTATACACTCTTTCAAGCACATGATCAGAGAATTAGGTCATGCTTTCATCTTTTATGACTGTAAAGCACTTCATCACAAAATTTTAAAATTGTGAAAAGCACCTGACGAATCAATTGTGCACTTTTATGATCATTTCCGTCATTACTGTTTTGAATTTCCAGAAGATGAAGTTGACTGGAAATTTCTGAATGAAATATTTCAGTATCTTGTTCACATCTCTCAGAATCCACATGAGTTAGAATCTTTCAAACCCCTCCCAACATACCTTGGTGTTAGAGCTTCGAAATATGAGACAGACAAGGTTTTTGTCCCAAGTGACCCTTCATCCCCTTCTCATCAAATAGCTCTAGCTCCGCAGGACGAGGTGGGAGAAGTTGTGAACCTACCTGTTGAACTGTCACCATCTCCTCCTACCCCACCTGCTCTGGATTTCTGTGCAGATTTGGACTGCAAGCCTGATGGTTATCACATGGTCTCATCTGCTCAGCCTTTGTCCATTGGTTCCTTTAATCCTCCGGATTTTGGTATATTGTGTTTATCCATTCTGGACTTCACATGTGATATTCACGAGGATCAAGTTATGGACGGAGTTGGTGTTGAACAACCAACCTGCGTTATTGTTTTTTATGAGTATGTGTTGGAATCTGAACAAGGAGTTGCGGTGAAGGATGACCTCTTTCGTTCCGCACGTCATCCACTTTATCTCGACATCTTCTATAGTTCTGCCATTTATGATTCCTCTTGTGAAAATATATCTCTAGATGTTTCCACTTCTGATAAATTCACATAATGCGCGGGATGGCAGTTTGTAATTTGAATGCGGAGAGGAGAAATATTTCTTCCAGATTCACTCGATCTCCCATCTTTCATTTCTGGAAACTTAGAGGGTGAATTATTTTTTCTCATCAACCCCTCTCTATGATTCGTCACATCATGAAGATGTCGTTCTCCATCTTGAATTTTTTTATCATGGTTGTCGTGATCTCTTCACTCACTCGTGTGATCACAATTGTGATTCACCTAATGTTGATCTTTCTAAACCATCGGTCTTTGATGATCCATCTAAAGATGAAGTGGAAACTCCTCAAGTTGTCGAAGCACTTCAGCCCGAGTTGATGGTTATGTCAGGTTCTTGTAGCCTTGATGTCAGTCCCACTTCCGATCAGAAATCTGTTGAATCTACCTGATCTGAAAATGGAGCACTTAGGCTTCTTGTCTAACTTACAAGAACCTCTCCCACTTCCAAAGCTTAAATATTCCCAAGTATTTATTATTAGCCAATGTGGAATTAAATATGTGCTTGAAAATAAGGTGTATGCTTATGGTTGTTTTAACTGATTATATGCTTTAAAATCTATTGTTTGTGCTGATATGTAAAATACATGTAACTGTAAACAATGTAGCCATAAAACAACACATAAGACAACAATTTAATTAGGAGTTCACCCAAAACTCTTGGGCTATGTCTTCGTGAGCTCTAGTCAACTCGACTAAGCTCTCTGGGATTATGGTATAAGTCCTTTTACAATCTCTTGTCTTAACTCCATTGGTTTACACAGAACCTATAGGTTTAGACACCATCTTATCCCTGGATCTGAAGCTCTCGGCTCTCGCTCTAGCTCTAGGTTCTGGCTCTGGCTCTTGGCTTTGGCTCTTGGCTCTGGGTCTGGCTCTTCGGCTCTATCTTCTTTGGCTTTCTGCAACCTTCAGCTCTCTGGCTCTTCACTTGACCTCCAAGTGACCCCAAAGACTCCCTCAGCTGCTTTGTGTAGTAGCTTTTCGTTCTTTGCTTCTACCTGCAATTGTTCCCTCTCAATTGAGCTCTTTGCCTCCTTTTAGGTGCTTTTCCAGCTTTTTAGCTTCCATGGCTGTTTCTCTGTGATTCATTATCCCTCTGTGGCTCTGTGGCTTTTCTGCTCCTTGTCGATTAGACTAGCCATCTAGATCTGCGGCTCCGTGGCTACAAAATGCATCATTGCCTGTAAAAATGCCTGTTTTAGTGTGGCATGATGATCAGGAGCAGTTACAGAAGGAATTGGGGCTGTTTCATAGGTAAAAACCCAAAAACTGAGAGAAAACCATTACACAGAGTTTTTTGGGAAAATACACTATCGGGCGTGTATTTTGGACGTGAAATTACATTCAATTGCCCCTAAATCCCTTTTGGGTCCACCATTAGGCGTTATATCGCATCACGTAGGCATATTGGGTAAAATCCCAATTACATGGGAAATCCTGAAAACCCCATCAAAATCCTTTTTATCGGATTTCAAATATTATCGCATTCACCCTATAATCGTGTCGTGTCCGCCTTTGGTCGCTTTCACAGCTCCACCGTCGATCTGGGTGATCTCCGATCCAACGGTCATCATGCGATTTCGGGCAGCTTAAGGATACGGAGGTTACCCACCCAAAAAGGTGGTTTTCCTCTCTCCTCCGCTAGCCATGCGTCGTTCATTGTATGGGATCAGGCGGAGCTGGCCCAATACCATTTACCACTCGAGGCCTGCTTGAAATCCGCCTTTACAGAACTCAAATAACATGGCGCCGTGTTATAATTCCCTTTCGGGTCCGTTTTATCGCTTCCCTTTGCATTTCGGTTTTTACATTGAACGCGCTTTTACATAGGGAAGTCCCTTTATGGCAGAACTCAAATGTTATCAAACCGCGCCTAAAGAGTCCATCGGGTCCGGTGTTATCGCCCCTTGTACATCGCTGCGATGCTATGTTGCGAATCGCAATCACAAGTCGCATTGGCACGGGGGTTCAACCTTTGCCTCATGGCATTGCCGATACCGATTTGCCGATCCGATCATCGGCAATCGGCATATCACATAATCACAATCGCCAAGTCCAGGGTCCCGATATTGCATACATACTTGCCTCTGACCCAATACATCGGATCGGCTGATTGGGGTTTCTTCTGCTTTCCGCTTAAGTCCACTCTTGGACCCTCTTCGATGCGATTTCCCTTTATAAGGGTTTTTTTTCCCATTTTAGGGGATTTTACCTTTTTTTCCAAAGAACAAAGGGCATCTTCTTTCTGTGATAACTTCTGCATCCTAAGTCCATTTCTTCCCTTTCAAGTTGCAGTAGATTTAGAATGAAAAGATCTCTGCAATGGGGCTATGTCTAGGAACTTCCTTGGACTTTCATTTTCCTCTGTGAGGAACACTTAGACTTAGGAGTCTATCCAAAATCCATCTTGGATCACACCTTCCCACTAAAAGAACTTTTGGTCTCAAAAAGACTGATATACTAATCTGAACAGTACCTGAGAGTAACAACGCCCTCTTCTTTCAGCCTCCACACACTTGCCTTGCATAGTGCCTCTGAACCAAAGTCTCTGACCACTTCCCTTCCTGGATGGGCTGGTCTTCCTGGAAGAACTGTCTTCCTCCTTGAGTTCCTGTAGAACTTCTACTAAAATGGTCATAGAAGGTAGTTTGAACTTCTCTGCCTTGATCATTGATCCAAGGTGGCTCAAACAAATGTGAAGTTCATCTACTTCACAAAACTTTCATTTGTACTTGTTTGAAAAGCTGTCAACAACAATTGTTAACAACAACAGAAATACAGACAACAACTGGATGGCCTAAACTCCTGCTTCAACAAAAGAAACAGATTTCACATCTTGTGAACACCTCCATGTATTACATCTACATACAAATGATGGACTAGATAACTAGCCCACAAAACATGCCTTTAAATGACCCTTCAAGTCAAGCATGTAGAAAAAGACCATTAGGGCTCTTTTTCAAAAGATGAAACACTTCATCATCACATGCATGTCAAAGAAATCAACTCTGCAAGTTAATTACACATACATGTTCAAATACAAGGACAACATCAACATCCCTGTGTTCATGCACATCATTCTCATGCATGCATTTCATCCCTCCAACTTTCGCTTAAGCACACTGTACTTTCGACGCTGAAACGAAATATAATGTTGTAGCAACAAAGTGAGTCTCTTGCTCAACTTCTCCATTCACCTACTTGGTAAAATCCTGCAACTTGAACTCCATTAACAAAGAAATGCAAATAGATGCATCAATAGACATGCAATCTTAATCGGATAAGAACTCTATCCATTTCTTACCAATCCCTTTCAAAGGTACTACCTTTGTCTGCACATTAGCATCAACATGTGAATCGTCCTAAAACACATCATCCATGGAATCTTCCTTTCCATTTCTGCCATCTTCTCCTTCCACTTTCTTCAACTTTTGTGGAAGCATTGCTGGATTCAGAGTCCAACACTTTTCAACAAGATCCCTTTGTTTATGGCAGTAAGTGCACTGCATGTGCATCCTCTTGATAGCATGACTTTCCTTGTCAAATGGACCTTTGGCTTCTTGCTTCTTTTCCTTCAAAAGTTTCCTGTATGTGGCCATTCTCTTCCAACATCTAGAAACATTATGGTTATTTAAACCACAAAAGGAACATGCAATTCCTTTCCCATACTTATATAGAAATTTATCATGGTTTGAAAAATCAAAAGGAATATGATTAGAACCAGATTTATACCCGTCTCTTTCACCTTTATTTCCTTCATGAGGAGGTGAAGCAAATGAAGAAGTGGCTCCCTTTGGAACACCATCAATCTCTTCAAGGCTGTTAGAGTCTCCCCAACTCTCTGGTTCAAGTGTGTGCTTCTGAACACCTGCATCTTGCAAATAATGTTTCAAGCCATTGCATTCCTCCTGAATACAATCTTCGCACTTTGTAATGCAACTCCTTCTTGGAGCTATTTTAATGGCCTTCATGGCAACTTTGGAACTTTCTCCATAAGCTTGTCCATAGCCAAGACCCAAATACTTAGGCCTTTCCTCAATTATTATTGGCTCAACAATACCTTGTGCATGTCTACCCAAGCCTTTTCCTTCATAGCCCATCTTGGACATTAGTTTGGAACCTATGCCTCTGGTATGTTTTTCAAAAGAACCAATATAAGCATTCTTAGAGGAAATTGAAGACAAACTGGAATTATTTAACTCTTCTTCAAGCTGAAACTTCACCAAGGCTTCTTGTGCAACAGAGAGCTGTGCCTCCAACTCATGCATCCTTTCCAAGTTCATATTTGCAATATGAAGTTGCCTCTCCATTTCCTGCAATTTGTCAGAAAGTAACTGCTTCTCTTCCTCCACGGAATTCCATTGCTCTCTAAGTATGCTTCTCTTCCTTTCATCCTCATACATTTCTCTCACCATGTCCATCATGGTGGCCAAATCTTCCTTCATGTCCTCATCAAAGACTCTTGTGAAGAAAGAATAATTTGAGGACTCACTTGTAGAAGTTTTCATTACACCAATGAACAAAAAAACTTCTAACAAGATTAATAAAGAGCTTATTCAACAACCTTTTGCAACAAACCTCTTGTGCTTCAAGGATTGCTTTGGGGTCCTTTGGGATAGAAGAATGCCTTCAACCCTTCTTCCTTCTTGTCCTTCCTGGACTAAGCTATCAATAGCTTTCCCTTCACCTCTGCAAACTCAGAAAATAGTCAGTCTGCAAACAAACATACAATCAACCTCTGACTATTTAAACACCTTTTAGACAAGCAGTCTTTGCTCTGTCAATCAAGCATTCTGATATAACCTTCTTTGAAGGTGGGGGTTAATCAATCTCAAGCTTTGATACCACCTTATCTGAAAATGGAGCACTTAGGCTTCTTGTCTAACTTACAAGAACCTCTCCCACTTCCAAAGCTTAAATATTCCCAAGTCTTTATGATTAATCAATGTAGAATTAAATATGTGCTTGAAAATAAGGTGTATGCTTATGGTTGTTTTAACTAATTATATGCTTTAAAATCTGTTGTTGGTGCTGATATGTAAAATACATGTAACAGTAAACAATGTAGCCATAAAACAACACGTAAGACAACAATTTAATAGGAGTTCACCCAAAAATCTTGGGCTACGTCTCCGTGAGCTCTAGTCAACTCGACTAAGCTCTCTGGCATTATGGTATAAGTCCTTTTACAAGATCTTGGCTCAACTCCATTGGTTTACACAGAACCTATGGGTTTAGACACCATCTTATCCCTGGCTTTGAAGCTCTCGGCTCTCTGGCTCTCGGTTCTAGCTTTGTCTCTCGGCTCTGGCTCTAGCTCTGGCTCTTGGCTCTGGCTCTGGCTCTTCGACTCTGGCTCTGGCTCTGGCTCTTTGGCTCTGGCTTCTTTGGCTTTCTGCAACCTTCAACTCTCTGGCTTTTCACTTCACCTGCAAGTGACCCTAAAGACTCCCTCAGCTGCTCTGTGCAGTAGATTTTTTCTCTTTGCTTCTGCTTGCAATTGTTCCCTCTCAATTGAGCTCTCTGCCCCCTTTGAGGTGCTTTTATGGCTTTTTGGCTTCCCTGGTCGTTTCTCTGCTATTCATTATCGCTCTGTGGCTCTACGGTTTCTCTGCTCCCTGTCGGTTAGATTGGCTATCTGGCTTTGTGGCTCCGTGGTTGCAAAATGCATCATTGCCTATAAAAATGCCTGCTTCAGCGTGGCATGATGATCAGGAGCGGTTACAGAAGGAATTGGGGCCGTTTCATTAGCAAAAACCTGAAAATTGAGAGAAATCCATTACACAAAGTTTTCTGGAAAAATACACTATCGGGCATGTATTTCGAACGTGAAATTACATTCAATCACGCCTAAATCCCTATCGGGTCCACCATTAGGTGTTATATTGCATCACATAGGCATATTGGGTAAAATCCCAATTACATGAGAAATCATTGAAAATCCCGTCAAAATCCTTTTTATCGGATTTCAAATATTATCGCATCCACCCTATAATTGCATTGCGCCCACCTTTGATCACTTTCACAGCTCCACTGTCTATCTGGGTGATCTCTGATCCAACAGTCATCATGCGATTTCGGGTGGCTTAAGGATACGGAGGTTACCTGCTCGAAAAGGCGGTTTTCGTCTCTCCTCCACCAGCCACGCATCGTTCATTGTATGTGATTGGGCGGAGCGGGCCCAATACCATTTACCACTCGAGGCCTACCCGAAATCCGCCTTTACAGAACTCAAATAATATGGCGTTGTGTTATAATTCCCTTTTAGGTCCGTTTTATTGCTTCCCTTTGTATTTTGATTTTTACACCGAAACGCGCTTTTACACAGGAAAGTCCCTTTATGGAAGAACTCAAATGTTATCAAACCGCGCCTATAGAGTCCATTGGGTTCGGCGTTATCACCCCTTGTACATTGCTGCGATGTGACGTTACGATCCAATAAATTGTAATTGCAAGTCGCATTGGCCCAGGGGTCCGACCTTTGCCTCGTGGCATCGCCGATACTGATTTGGCGATCCGATCATCGGCAATCGGCATATCGCATAATCGTAATCGCCGATTCTGGGGTCCTGATATCGCATACATACCTACCTCTGACCCGATACATCGGATCGGCCAATTGGGGTTTCTTCTGCTTTCCACTTAAGTCCGCTCTTGGACCCTCTCCGATGCGATTTCCCTTCATAAGGGTTTTTTTGCCCATTTTAGGGGATTTTGCCTCTTTTTCCAAAGAACAAAGGGCATCTTCTTTCTGCGATAACTTCTGCATCCTAAGTCCATTTTTGCCTATTCAAGTTACAGTAGATTAAGAATGAAAAGATCTCTACAATGGGGCTATGTCCAGGAACTTCCTTGGACTTTCATTTTCCTCTATGAGGAACACTTAGACTTAGGAGTCTATCCAAAATCCATTTTGGATCACCCCAGGCTCCTCATCACTCTCATATTCACATTGAAAATCAATCCAATTCACAATTTTCACATCCTCCACTAGAACCACACGATCCTATCGCTCATGCATTGGAGGAGTCATATGTAGAAAGCATTGTTGTGAAACAAAAAAATTTGTTCTTTCTTCATGTTTTCTCATTTCTCAAGTTCAAAGGTGTGTACATGCTTGTTGTCCATGCGCAATGTGACAGAGCACCATGATACGTCTGCAGAGTGCCTTTCAATTTTTTTTGTTTTTGTTTTTGTTTTTTTGTTTTGTTTTGTTTTTTTTTTTTTTTTGTGGACACATTCAAACTTCAAACGATTTGGTTTTCACTGTTTCATCTTTCATGTTTGTTGGTATGCTTGAATATCTTTCTTGTCAATCGTACTATTGCCTACATGGGTCAACCAATGCGTCAATGGTTGCATTGGAAATATCACTTAAGGTGAGTTGGCCCATGCTCTGCTTAGCTTAAGAGTAGGATTAGTCTTTTCTTTCTTATTTTGTTTTGCTTACTTTGTTTCGCTTCATCTTAATTCTTTCCTTTGCTTATTTTCTTATGCACCCGTAGGATTAGTTTCTGCATAAAACCATGTTTGGCTGCTTGAGACAAGGAAGGTGAAATACAAGAGGACTTGTACAACTATCAACACTTGGTTATCTGTCTATTCCCTCTCTTTATGAAGATATTGCATTTCTTCTAGTCGATGATACCTTGATGGAAACTACGTTCTTTTTAGAGGTAGTCATGGTGAAATCACGACGCTTGCACTCTTAACTAGTATTGCCTAATCTAATTGGTTTTCTATATTCAATTAACCCTTGTCAACTCAATCAAGTTGAGTAAGGAGAGGGGGAAATCCTTAACAAGTATGTCATAGGTATATATAAACATCCTTCTTTGAAGGGACAACCTCTTCTGCTCCCAATAAGTCGGGATCCATCTTTCACCTCATGAAATAAATAAGTGCCTATGCACAGTTCTTTGAAAATGAAAGTTGAAAAAAAAGGCGAAAGAAGAGAAAGGATTCCTATGTAGAGAGGTGAAGCAAGTAACTTCGTCGGGGTACTGTCCAGGCTTGCTGGTAGAGGAGCAATGCTTGTGTTCCTGAAGTGACTCCGTTGGGGTATTGTGTAGGTTTGCTGGCAGCGGAGCAACACTAGAGATGAAACTAAAACTCTGAAAATCTATATTACTTATGCATTTATATACCCCTCATCTCGAATAGAAACAACTCAATTGACTTGGCTTGGTATGTGTGCTTCCAATAAAGAGAATGGTAGGGACTATATCTTTAACTCAATCCAGTGAAGAAGTTGTGACAATCGAAGAATTGAACAATAATTTTAAAGAGTTAGACTCGCTTTATACGAGACAAGGTCCATACAGAGAGTTGGAGTTCTACCAGTGTGTCTCCAATTTGTAGCGCCTACAATCACCCTCCAAAATTTTTCCTTTTCTTCGTTTTGAAGCCTCCCTTCTAAACTACATCAGCTTATTTCGCACTGACCCAGGTACTTGTGCTTTGATTGAGCTTCATCATTTGCATTCTGGCTTGTGTTTTCTTATTTGGTTTACTGTCTAACCCATAAGCTGGTATCTTGACTTGGTTTCCACCCAGTTCTAGGCTTTCCTTAAAGAACTGCATAATCCTTGAGGGAAACCAACCTTGCTCTCAGGAATTGTGCAATTCAAGTTGACAATTAGCCTTCGGTTACAAAATTACGCAGAGTTAGTGGAAAACTAGCCTTCAAATGAGAAATTGCGTAGAACATGAGAGGAATCCCAGAGCCACTCAACCTAGAAATTGTGCAAGACCTCACTGTGCTAAAAAATTGTGTAGTGCATGAGCTAGAGAGTTGCCCAGTCCTTCCCAGAATTGTGCAATCTTTCCAGGCCATGCATGGTAGGTTCCCCCTAGAAAAGAACTAAAACTAAAGGGAAAGAAGCATCCCTAGGAAGTAGGGATCTATTATTAGTTTCCCGAAGTTGGCACGTTGCTATCTTTAGAAGTTTCTACCAAGTGTCGCTTTTGTCCTTGATCTCAAGCATACACGTAAAAAATTCCAATTAGCTCAATTCTATGTATTGGACGCCTCTAGAGCTCATTTTTACATTCGATCATCAGGCTCTAGTATTCCCAAGGAGATCAAGGAACCTTCATAGAATTGTCGTCGCTTTTTTGGGTGAGTTCTGATTTTTATTGTCTTTTGTCGCTTTTTCTGTTGCTTTTTGTTGTTTAGCTTGTGAGAGTGTTGTTTCACTTGTTTCTTTGAACGACTACTTGATTTTTAACTTGTTTTAGCTTGTAGAAGTGTTGTTTCAAGTTATATATTGCCTTTCCCAAGTGTCTCATGAGTTTTCCCCTTTTTGTGCCAATGGCATGCACTACGCAATCTGGGAGCTCAAGGCCTCCACCTTGGCTTCTGGAATTCTATAGAGCTTGTCCTAGGTTGGCTCCAACTACGCATTGTGCAGTTCCAGGAACCAGTCTCCTAGCTTGGCCACTACGACTACGCAATGCGCAGTCTCTCCCATGCCCTGGTCCAAATTGAACTATGCCTTGCGCAGTTCCAGTCATCAAGCTTCCACACTAACTGCTAGGACTGCGTAGTGCATAGTTCCCATAGTCAATCAATCACCCCTATTAGTAAAAATTGTGCAATCCCTCTCATCAGATGCCCTGATTGCTGCTTGATCATGCAGTGAAGTTAGATTTATAAGAGCTAATGTTTGTCTGCCATGAGTGTCCTTTCTATCCCATAGGTACCACACTCGTGAAGTACTTCTATCCTGAAGTCATTGTACCATGGCACCAAAAGAGAATTTCTTGAAGAGAGACCACTGAAAATAGTATTGAGGAAGCAGTTGATCAAGCGCTAGTTAACTTGCTAATATATGCGGACACTCAACTATTCATAGAAAAGGAGTCAACACTAACATGGCAGCAAGACCAACAATAGTAGCATAAGGCAACAATTCAGTACAAGATCAGGGAAAGAGGAAGTTGCTAACATAATAGTGGGAGAACAAACCTGCAGGGTGGAAATGGATTCAATCTTCATGCAGACAACTTTGGCAGCAGAAGCAAAAGGAAGCAGAGGAGACAAACAATAGAGAAGAGGAAGAGAGAAAAGTAGAGCTTTCAAGTAGCATAACTAAGATTGTAGCAAGCAGAGCAAGAACTGAAGGAAGGACGGGAGCTGAGGAGGAAAGAACAAGAGAGAAGTAGAAGAAGGAACAACCAGCAGCTAAGGAAGAAAGTAAACAGGTGCAGGTTCCCTCACCAATGTTAAACATAAGAACCAAGTCTTGCTAGAGATCAATGAGTACGTGGATCATCTAAGATGAGAGGTCACCAGAGAAGACTTGGAGATGAATGCACACAACATGCAGAAGTACATCGGTTGCCTTGTCAAGGTCAACATCATGATGCACATGCTTCAAAATGAGTTGGATACAGGTTCCGAGACCATACACCTGGATGCCATGGAGGAAAGTGTTTACCTTTAGAAAGACAACATCAGGCAGGCTGGGGACACCGTCATGCAGTACCAAGCTTGGTATGTGACCGAGAAGCACCAAGTGGAGGTTTTCGACTTGGTCTTTCCCCAAACTTTGGTGTCATAGTGTTTGGTCTTGTTAGGCTGTCTCTAACCTTTTTGTCTTACATGGGTACATGTGGAAAATGTAATATTTGTAAATATGTTGTAAGTGAAATTGCAAGTATCAGTAGTGGAATGTGAAAGGTCATCATCTTATGTAATGAGTTACTTGCAAGGAAGTTGAAGAGTACTCATGAGGGTATTCAAAGAGTCACAAAGGGGAATGTCAAGGGTCACCCCACCCTTTGTTATAAATAGAACCTCAAAATGCATAGAAGAGGCTTTTGGGAGCCAAGATTTTGGCTAGGCTTAGGCTTAGAGAAGGCTTAGGAGTATTGTGACGAGCCTTGGCTTCTCCACAGCGTAGAGTGAGTATACTTATTTGGAGGAGCAGGTGTTCTTGACTGTAATGTTCCACTATTGGGGCTAGTGGCTGTCAATGGTGTATGTATGGATGGAACTTTCAATTATAATAATAATAATTGAGCCAACACACTTTCATGCATATGTTTTTATTGTAGTTAGACTATTTTGGTTGCTTTAGAAATGTATGTTGTTTGACTTATGCATTTTATTATGAACTACTTTGTATGAATCTTGTTGAATGAATGTTATTGGATTAAGCTGTCACTTTGGTTTGTGGACTATTCCGCATTTCAGTTTCCGATGTCATTACGCTCTGTTGGAAATACTAAGAGGGGGGTGAATCAATATTTCTTTTTCTCACTATTGTTTTACTAGTTAAAACATATATGTTCAGAAACACAAAATGAACAGCAGGAATAAATGCTTTTATTAATATAACTGTGTAGTAAAAATAAATACAATAAATAGATTGTCACAATTGGTTTCCAAGCTCCAACTTGGACTTTGGTGAGGCTCCAACCTCCTGAGCACCAACTCTATTTTGCCAAGACACCAATCTTGGACTTAGGAGCACCAACTCCCAAGGACTTCAATCCTGTTCAATTATGAGGCTCCAACCTCTTTGGTATACACTGGTGTGCTGCTGCGCTCTTTTCAGCTTCCACTGCTTCTGCTGCCCCCTTTTCTTCTGCTGCTTCCACTATCTCATGCTCAGGTTATCCCATCCCCGAACAACAACTACTCTCACTGTTTTCTGCTTTTTATATGCTCCATGCCCCTGTCCATTCGTTTCCTCTTACGTGCTGGCTCTTTGGCTTCCTCCTCACTTGATCACTTGACACTTCGGCTTCCATTCCTTTGCTTCTTCTGTCTTACAGGCTTTATCGGAAGCGTTCTTTAGGCCAAGAGCCTTTTATAACCATGGACTTACTAGGAATCGAAGCGACCTTTTATTGGCGCTTTATAACCACCCATCGGAAGCCACCACCCGAGCGTTTTTATCAACCATCAGAAGCCACCACCCGAGCGCTTTAAAGCCCGCAAGCCTTAACCCCTGCGGCCATATATCATATAATATATCAATACACGGAAACCATATAATCCCCGCTCTACTTCCAATGCTCGGATTCCAAATCTTTATAACTCCGCCTTTATAAATTTCGGCGGTCTCAATAAACCCTTAAGCCCTGACCTCGGACGAGGTGCGGACACGACACCTTTCACCACTCCTCCCTATATGGATTTCGGATCCGGAATGGTTTCGGCGAGTTCTGTCGGCAACTTATTAAGTAATGATCTATCCCACGGACCCGATGAACCCTTCAGCTTGGCTTTATGATCCTTTCGGCTCCGGCTGTCGGAGCTTACACTTCGCAGTCCCGAAAGGCTCCACTCCTCTGATCGCCCGATTGCCGATTAGATCGGGACCGTCGATCCGGATTAGTGATCGGACGGCTCACAAATCATCACACTATTCCCATGTCAATTTCTCCTTGGTTAGTTCCAATAACATCCAATCTCGTCGGTGCAACAAAAAAATTCTCCGCTACTCTGCGGCTTCATCTAGACCATTGATCTGGAGGATCAATTGGCTCCTGTGTATGCTCTCGTCGTTCTGATGGAAAGTCTGGGCATGTATATATTAGTAGTTCACTTGATCACCATCAAATGAACTTCTATATGCTCCGATAGCTCCGATAGCTCCTCCGATGACTCCTCTTGCTCCGATATGCTCCAATAGCTCCTCTTGCTATAGCTCCTCCGATTTGGTCTGCTCCTCTTGGCTCCGATATGCTCTGTCTCCTCCTCTTGAATATTGCCATATTGACATCAATGACAATCTATGTCCAACAATCTCCCCCTTTGTTATTGATGGCAATATTCTTCTGCCTTCTCCCCCTTTGACATCAATGGCAAAGGAATGCAGACGAACTCCCCCTGTCAAACTGCTCCCCCTGTCCTGCTGCATCTTTATGAATGAACTTGAGTGATGATAAAGAAATAACCCCCATCTTTTGTCGCAGATGTTCGAATGCTTCCTGAGGAATAGGTTTTGTGAAAATATCAGCTATCTGCTCCTTAGTATTGATATTTTCCAGAGCGATGTTTTGTTCAGCTACTTGCTCACAGAGGAAATGATACTTGATTGGTATGTGTTTGGTTCTTGAGTGCATCACTGGATTTTTGCTGAGACTGATAGCACTAGTGTTGTCACAATAAACGGTAATTGGTTGATCTGTATATATGTCGACATCTTTTAGCGCTTCCTTCATCCATAGTATCTGAGTACAACAGTCTGCTGCAACAATATACTCGGCTTCGGTTGTGGATAATGATATGGATGACTGTTTTTTGCTGAGCCAGGATACCAAACAGTCTCCTAGGAAGAATGCATTTCCACTAGTACTTTTCCGATCATCTATATTTCCAGCCCAATCAGCATCGGTGTATGCAGTTACAGTCAGTGTTGAGCTCCTTGGGTACCAAAGACCGAGATCTGAAGTTCCCTTCAGATATCTGAGGATTCTTTTTACAGCTAATAAATGGGATTGTTTGGGAGCCGATTGAAATCTTCCCACCATTCCTACTGCTTGCATTATGTCTGGTCGTGTAGCTGTTAAGTATAGAAGGGCTCCAATCATTGACCTGTAATGAGTTGCATCTACTAGAGGGGAGTCATCATCTTTGCTCAGTTTGCAGTTTGTGGTCATGGGAGTGCTCATGGGTGCACAGTCCTCCATTCCATATTTTTTGAGCATGTCTTTTAGATATTTGACTTGAGATATACACAATCCTGCTCTGGTTTGAGATACTTGAAGTCCAAGGAAGTGGGACAGTTCACCTATCATTGACATCTCAAATTCTTTTGCCATGCTTTGAGAAAATTCATGGCTCATTTCATCATTATTACTAGCAAAAATCAGATCATCGACATAAACAAGAGCAACTAGTAACTTACCTTGATCTGTCTTTATGTATAGATTGCTTCCAGCCACTCCCTTTTTGAAGCCTTGTTGTTGGAGATAGTTATCCAGTCTTGCATACCAAGCTCTAAGAGCTTGTTTCAACCCATACAACGCCTTTTTCAACTTACAGACTAGGTCCTTTCCTGCTGTCAGATCAAAACCTTCTGGCTGCTCCATGTAGACTTCCTCCTTGAGTTCCCCATTTAGAAATGTTGATTTCACATCCATTTGATAGATTTTGAATCCTTTCGAGCAAGAAAATGCTAAGAACATCCTGATAGCTTCCATATGGGCCACTGGTGCAAATGTCTCTTCAAAGTCAACTCCTTCAATTTGTGAATAACCTTTGCAGACAAGTCTTGCCTTGTTTCTGATAACCTGTCCTTCCTCATTCATTTTATTTTTGAACACCCATTTGGTTCCTATGTCCCATGTCTTGTTCTTCTCAATTTGGGACATTTCTTCTTCCATTGCTTTTACCCAATGAGGATCCTTACTTGCTTCTGTGAATGTTTCTGGTTCTATCATAGATAGGAGGGCAACGACTTTTCTCTTGGGTGAGGTTGTTATCCTTCTTCTGGTCTGCACACCTTCATCTCTATCGCCAATGATCTGTTCTTCTGGATGGTATCTTTCTACATACTTCATCTTTGAAGGGGTATGAGGTGGTTCTCTTTCCTCTTCTTCTTCTTCATCATCTATCTCTTCTTCTTTAGGTTCTTCTTCTTCAATGAGAAAGTCATCTTCTTGTTCTTCAATTTCCTTTTCTGGAAGATCTTCATCAACCTTTACATCGATGCTTTCCACTATTTTCTTCAGTCAAAAATTGTAGCACTTGTAAGCCTTGCTCCGTGGAGAGTATCCAAGAAATATCCCCTCATCAACCCGAGAATCAAATTTTCCAGGTGAACCATCATTTATTTTTATGAAGCACTTGCTTCCAAATATTTTGAAGTACTTCACCGAAGCAGGTCTCCCTTTCCATAGCTCATAAGGAGTTTTGTCACAATTTGGTCTTAATTGAGTCCGATTCAGTGTATAGACAGCTGTCCCTACTGCTTCCTTCCAGAATTTTGGCTGGAGGTCTGCTGCTAACAGCATGGTTCTTGCCATTTCTTGGACAGTTCGGTTTCGTCTTTCAACTACCCCATTTTGCTGAGGTGTTCTGGCAGCCGAGAATTCCCTTTTAATTCCATGAATATTGCAGAACTCACTGAACTCGTTTGATGTGAATTCTCCTCCTCTGTCTGTTCTGAGACACTTAATTTTTGAATCTTTTTCGTTTTCTATAAGGGCTTTTAGATTCTTAAAACACTCAAAAGTTTCAGACTTATACTTTATGAAATATATCCACATCATTCTAGTATAATCATCAACAAATAACACAAAGTACCTTTCTCCTTGGAGTGCTTGATTTCTAGTTGGCCCACACACATCAGCATGGATGATCTCCAAGGGCTTTGATGTACAGTGTTCCTTTGTCTTGTGGCTGGTTCTGGTCTGTTTTCCATGTTGACATGGACCACACACTACTTGCTTTGGTTTGAACAGCCTTGGGATGTCTTGTATAGCTTTGATCTTGCTGATATTGATCAGATTTTCGAAGCTGGTATGTCCAAGTCTCTTGTGCCACAGCCAACTCTCATCTGTCTGGCTCAAGTAGCATTTATTTTCCTGGATCTTGTTCAGAACGTAAATATTGTCTGGTGTTCTCACCCCTTTTGCCACAAGTTTCCCTGAGGCAGAGTTCCTTATCTCACAGTCTTTGGTGCTGAAAACAACCTTATGTCCTTGATCACAGATTTGGCTGACACTCAGAAGGTTGTGTTTGAGTCCGTCAACTAGCAGAGCATCTTGAGCTTTTCCTTTTCCATTTATCAGAGTAACTGTTCCTTTTCCTGCAATTTTGCCAGTTCCACTTCCAAAGGACACATTCCCTTCCTTTTTGCTTAGTGAGATAAACTTCCTTCTGTCTCCTGTCATGTGTCTAGAACACCCACTATCCACAAACCACTGGTTTCCATTATTTTGGGCAAAAAGAGCCAGGCCGCATTTGTCCATGCCAGAGTTCTTGCTACTCGTCTTTCTTCCTTTAAGTGGGCAGTCTTGTTCATAGTGTCCATTATTGTAGCAAAAAGAGCAAGTCAGATCAAATTTGGTCAAGGGATCAAATGAATTGAAGGTTTTGATTTGTCCCTGCCTTTTGGGGGCGTATGAGTTGATTACTTGGTTCTTTTGCGTTGTCTTTTCACTTCTGCGAGCCATACAGTGTCTAGCTTGGTGACCGAAGTTTTTACAGTGAAAACAGTGTCCAAGAAAGATGGTTTTGAAGCAACCACGGTTTAAGTCGATTTCCTTCCTGAGAATTACTCCTCCCTCGTCCTTTGGATTTTTGATGGGCCCTTGGTGGAGTACAGGTTTGTATTTGCTGTAGTGTCCATGATTCGACTCCACATTCTTCTTTGGAGAAATTCTTTCTTCATTCTTGGAATCTGGGATGCACTTTTGATAACATACTTTTTCATCTTTTGGATTGCAGGAAAGTGCATCGGCATAGCTTTTCGCACTTTTCTTAGTGCTTGAGGATTCTCCTTTGAAACCTATTCCTGACTTATCATGTTGAGGTTTTTGATTTTTCAGAATAGTCTCAAGTATTTGAGAACTTTTACAACCCTTTTTAACTTGCTCCAACTCCTTTCTCAAAGATACTATTTCGGCCTCGCGTTCTTCACAAGTCTCTTCTTTTTCTTTAAGTTTTGCTTCTAAGAGATCTTCTCTCCTTATTTCCTCGCTTTCCACTTTGAAAGAAATGATTTTGTTCCGTAGTTTCTCGTTTTCTTCAATGGCGCTCATTAACAGTTCATCTACATTTCCTTCTAGCCCCGAGTCATCATCATCATCTGTGAGTGCCATGAATAATGCTTCTTGGCTTTCATCCAGATCACTTTCCTCATCTGATTTCTTTTTGATGACCATAAACTCATCCTCATCAGACTCATCTTGCTTGGAGAAGAAGTTTTTCTTATTGAACCCTTTCTTTTTATGTGCCATTCTTTTAGAATTTCCTTCATCATCACTGTCATGTTTATGAGGAAATTTTGCTGCATAATGACCTATTTTACCACATTTGAAACAGATAAGAGGATACTTGCCTTTAAGCTTAGATCCTCTCTTCAACTTTCGTACATATTGAGCCAATTCGGATTCCACATCTGACTCATCACTACAATCATTCCTTTCTTTCCCTTTCTTTGACTTTGAGGCCTTGAATGCTGCATCTTTGGAGCTTGGGCCACCTTTCCTCATTTCATAGGTGGTAAGAATTCCATGAAGTTCATCCATTTTGAGGGTGTCAAGATCCTTTTATTCTTCTATAGCACTTATTTTGGAGTCAAAACTGTTTGGAAGAGACCTTAATACCTTTTGAACAATGGTACTTTCTTCAACTTTTTCGTCCAATCCTTTCAAGGAATTTACCACTTCAGCTACTCGGAGGAGGTATGCTGCAATGTCTTCTTCATCTTCCATCTTCAAGCTTTCAAATTGTCTTCTGTGAGTTTGAAGCTTTGCCTTTTTGACTTTTGAGTCTCCATCGTACAAGCCAACTAGCTTCTCCCACATTTCTTTGGCAGAGTTACAGTGCATGATTTTTGTAAACTCAGAATCAGTGATTCCACTAGTGATGGAGTTCATGGCCTTTGCATTTGCAATGTAGGCTTTCCTCTCGTCTTGGTCTGTTAGAAGAGTGGAAGTCGCTTGGTATTCAGTTTGACAAAAATGCCAGACTTCAGGTCCAAGGGACATTAAGTAGTAAGTCATTCTTTTCTTCCAGAACCCAAAGTTAGTGCCATCGAACAGAGGAGGTTTTCCTGATGCTTCATGATTTCTCATCATGGCTGCTGATCCTTCTTCAAGCTATTAGGCTAGTATGAAGAAACTTGGCTCTGATACCAATTGTTGGAAATACTGAGAGGGGGGTGAATCAGTATTTCTTTTTCTCACTATTGTTTTACTAGTTAAAACATATATGTTCAGAAACACAAAATGAACAGCAGGAATAAATGCTTTTATTAATATAACTGTGCAGTAAAAATAAATACAATAAATAGATTGTCACAATTGGTTGCCAAGCTCCAACTTGGACTTTGGTGAGGCTCCAACCTCCTGAGCACCAACTCTATTTTGCCAAGACACCAATCTTGGACTTAGGAGCACCAACTCCCAAGGACTTCAATCCTATTCAATTCTGAGGCTCCAACCTCTTTGGTATACACTGGTGTGCTGCTGCGCTCTTTTCAGCTTCCACTGCTTCTGCTGCCCCCTTTTCTTCTGCTGCTTCCACTATCTCATGCTCAGGTTATCCCGTCCCCGAACAACAACTACTCTCACTGTTTTCTGCTTTTTATATGCTCCATGCCCCTGTCCATTCATTTCCTCTTACGTGCTGGCTCTTTGGCTTCCTCCTCACTTGATCGCTTGACACTTCGGCTTCCATTCCTTTGCTTCTTCTGTCTTACAGGCTTTTTCGGAAGCGTTCTTTAGGCCAAGAGCCTTTTATAACCATGGACTTACTAGGAATCGAAGCGACCTTTTATTGGCGCTTTATAACCACCCATCGGAAGCCACCACCCGAGCATTTTTATCAACCATCAGAAGCCACCACCCGAGCGCTTTAAAGTCCGCAAGCCTTAACCCCTGCGACCATATATCATATAATATATCAATACACGGAAACCATATAATCCTCGCTCTACTTCCAATGCTCGGATTCCAAATCTTTATAACTCCGCCTTTATAAATTTCGGCGGGTTTGGATTTCGGCGGTCTCAGTAAACCCTTAAGCCCTGACCTCCGACGAGGTGCGGACCTGATACCTTTCACCACTCCTCCCTATATGGATTTCAGATCCGGAATGGTTTCGGCGAGTTCTGTCGGCGACTTATTAAGTAATGATCTATCCTGCAGACCCGACGAACTCTTCAGCTTGGCTTTATGATCTTTTCGGCTCCAGCTGTCGGAGATTACACTTCGCAGTCCCGAAAGGCTCCACTCCTCCGATCGCCCGATTGCCGATTAGATCGGGATCGTCGATCCGGATTAGTGATCGGGCGGCTCACAACTCATCACACTATTCCCATGTCAATTTCTCCTTGGTTAGTTCCGATAACATCCAATCTTGTCGGTGCAACAAAAAAATTCTTCGCTCCTCTGCGACTTCATCTGGACCATTGATCTGGAGGGTCAATTGGCTCCTGTGTATGCTCTCATCGTTCTGATGGAAAGTCTGGGCATGTATATATTAGTAGTTCACTTGATCGCCATCAAATGAACTTCTATATGCTTTGATAGCTCCGATAGCTCCTCCGATGACTCCTCTTGCTCCGATATGCTCCAATAGCTCCTCCGATGGCTCCTCTTGCTATAGCTCCTCCGATTTGGTCTGCTCCTCTTGGCTCCTTTTGCTCCTCTTGGCTCCGATATGCTCTGTCTCCTCCTCTTGAATATTGCCATATTGACATCAATGACAATCTGTGTCCAACACGCTCATGTGTTCCTTTCAAGATGCGTACTATTACAAGATTCTAAGGCACACACTTCCTTTTCCCCTCTGTGTGTTAGAACCCCCATGCATATCACTTGACTCACTGCAAGGTCACACACTTGCTTCTAACCAAAGTCATCATACTTATCTATGTGTGCTACCATGGTCAAGGCACTACATTACCACCCACTACTGGGACTCCCACTCCAAATGGTCTGAGGTCTAGTTGGGACTTCTTATTGGGGAGATCCCATGAATGTTGGTGGGTCCAACACTATCAACAAGTGGCACAGTATGAGAACGTAGGAAGTGTGTCCGTATATCCAAAAGAGAAGCCTCTTGTTCATGTATATGATGGAAAAATGTGTAGAGCTCAGAAACATATTGTGGATCCATCTGTTTGTGCAAGCAAAGGGAAAATGTGTAAGTGAACATGTATAAATTCATTAATTGAAAGGGAAAGCATAAAAGAAAAAATATGAGGAACCTTTTGAAAGTGAAAGTATAGTAGAAATAGAATAGGTAAAAACAAACATAGAGATTTGAAGGTGTTAACATGAGAGAATAGATGAAACATTTGCAAGTGAAATGCAAAGGAAGGAAAGTAACCAAAAAGAGAAGGTCTTCAAGTAGTTTGATTCATAGATTTGGAGGCAAGGTATGTTTCTCAGATATGTAATTTGCTGTTTATATTAATATATGGCGATGTTATTTCCTGATTGTGTCAGTTTGCTGAAGAAGTATTTCATGTATGAATTACTTGTGAATTCGTAGGCTCTGCAACAGGTTGCAGGCAGAATTCTGAAGGACGCGGAGGAACGGAGTGATGCAGAGGAATCATAATGAATTTTGAATCCAATTGATGGACAGAGTGAAGCTCTGAAGAAATAGCCCAGTGAGACGGTGCAGAGGTGCAGAACGATTCGTAGAAATAGTAATGGATTGTTGAATCCATTCAAAGGGTCGAATAATGCTCTAGAAGGACGTTGATAACTGGAATTGTGGAGTTAAGTGCAAGCGGAAACGAATTGAGTAGCTGGAGAACGGAAGGCTAAAACCTGAAGAAAACCCCAAATCATAGAAGAATTGAAGAAAACACGGAAATCTTCTAAGTAAAAGGAACGAGCAGAGGAGCGAAGATTGATGCTCAGGAACTGTTAGATCTGGGAAGATCAACAACTGAGATCGAATCAGCCCCAAAATATCGCATCACATCAGTTCAAGTGGAAGAGGAACCGGCCTATGGAATTGCCGAACTCCGATAGGGCGATATAACCAGACCCGAAGTTCCATAACAACGGATTTAAATCCCTATCAGGTCCGAAGATATGATCGCACCAGAGTGAAGAGAAGTGCGAACTCCGATAAGGGGGATCGAAGGTATCGGAAGATTGGGAATCAACGTTGGAAAGAGGCTGTGATAATACAAAGGACCGATGGATGAACGGACCCGACGACATTTATTAATGCGACTTATAAACATTTGAAGTCCGACCTTATATGGTTCGGAGTGGGATTTCAATGGGTTTCCCTTTGTATTCCAAAATAGCGAGGCCGAGTCATTTAATTGAAACGTGGTGTTAACGATTCCGATAGTCGCAGAGATCAGAGTCGGAGGGTTGACGAGGCATATGCGTGTTAAAGACCTATGAAAGGAGTTGATAGCGATTGTGATAAGGTGCAACATCAAAATTTGTGTAGAAACCGTACAAAGAGCGGAAAGGTATGGTTTATGCATATTTTCCTTTGTAAAAGGGTTATAAGGGGAAAGAGCACCGATAGTGTATTCGTGTGTTAACCCATACGTAACCAATGGTTGAAGGGGAATGGTTACATATATGTAAATTATGGGTTATGTAAAGGAGCTGAAGGGTTGTTAATTCCTGATAGAAGGATTCTAAAGGAAGACTTTAATAAAGTCAAGGCAAAGGTTCCTATGGGATTTAAAGTTCTGATAGGAGGTTCTGGTGGGGTGATTGGGTTCCGATATAAAGGAACCAAGATAAAAGGGCCTTAACCATTCATGGTTTGTAGTTTTAACTCCATTGGAGAGTTAAACACCTGGGACAGAAGTGTGGATGCATATTAATGCATATTGTGGGTATGTGCGGGTCTTACCCTGCACCACATAGTAACATAGTTGGTGAGATTAATAGGGCTCATCCTTGTCGTGATGTATTACATTCGAATGGCATGAATGCATGAATTTCAAAAGGCTGAGATATGATATAAATCTTGGAAATTTTGACCAAATAAATAACCCAAACCTGACACTTGAGATATGATATAAATCTTGGGAAATTTTAACCAAATACATAACCCAAACCTTAAACCTAGTAGTGTGAAATCCATTGTTTGAAGTGTGGCTACTGAAGACAAATTTCTTAAATACTTTTAAAAATTAACATACAAATAATTTATAAAAGCATGGAATTTCGTTGTCAATCAAATGTCAAACTGGATAACAATTAAAGCGATAACCCGCAATGACAATCCAAAATCGACAAGGCATATTGGACAAATGTTCAAAACTCATTGGGAACATCCTAATCCTATAGGCTGCTCATCTAAAGCAACCGAAGATGTTACCTTGCCTAGGAAACATGGAATGTTAATGATATAAATGACAAAAAGATAAATAATTAAAACTGACTATTAGAACCAGCGCAAACAACGAATGATAAACAAAATGAAAATGGGGCAAAATGTCACATACCCACTCCATGAGACTGCCATCCGCTTCCATACTCGATGTTGCCCAAGACTAAGTAGGTCATTCCATTGGTGTCCACATCCTCGTATCCACAGTAGAATTCATCCTCATATCCACATACAACCTGCATTGGTCATACCCTTCCATAAAGAAAAAAATAAAAGAAAATGAAGCCCAAAAGCCTTTTTACTAGTCAACAGTTTAAAGATTTTGAAGCGTGTATTTAAAAAGTAGATTCTCATACCAATATCCTTGCTTTCTTTGAAACTCTATTCAAATACATCATTTCCTCCAAAAAAATTACATATCGTGGATCGTCATAATTCAAGTCATCATTTAAACGAAGTTCTATCATCTCTAGAGTGGGGGTGCTCTGAAGAAAGCAACCTAATACACTGATTTACCTATCATGAAATTCAATTATGTCTACATAAACCTGTATATGCGAAGATGAGAGAGTGGGGATCTGAGATGTCGATGTATGGGATATTTTGAAAGTTCCTGCATTGCATTTCAAAACCAGAATAAGCCAACTCTTCACTCATTTACAAGGTAAAAGACATAAATATTCATTATGAACATCATGGAAAAAACCATGGAAGAATTTTATGGTCTTTTCACATCTTATAGCAGGTTAACTTTTTTAATTTAGGTAGTGTAGATTTTCATTAAGGAATAGATATGAAACAAAGTCGTTACTTGGTTTTGTTTCATATCTATTGGATATACTGAATCTGCAAACAAGACATAATAATGAACCAAAACATAATAGTCAACCTAAGTTACATCAATATATTCTTTGTATAATTTTTTTTTATGCTATACCTAAAAACTAAGTAGCAAATGCAAACATTCTTAAACATTAAAACATGTTGTTCGTTTCACATGTAAAATAAAAGCATAAATTTTGTTTTTACCAAGATAAAGTTGTCACCCATTAACAAACATTGGAGATTAGGAAGCCTCTCGAACAACAAATTGAGAAGACACATATTTCTTTAAGAAAAGGCACAACACATATGACCAACTCCTTTAATGATTTAAAGCTCCCCATCATCTCAATCAATATGTCCACAAAGAAATTGTATGCATTATCGGGATATGAGTCCATTTCCAGTACGGTCAAATTACTTCCACGTTGCATATTGAGTCTCAAGATAGAGCATGAAAGCTCTTGAAACAATATCCCATTCACTCTCAAATATTTTATCATGTATGCCCCTGCATACACATACAAGACAACCTGCGTTTACAGTGGTTTATATTTTATCCACATGCAACCTGCATTTACACCGATTTCATTGTAAAACGTTGAAAGTAATAGTAAAATCCAAACTTACATGGTTGCAATTTGAAGCAATGCGATTGAAGAGCTTTTGCCCATATCTAGCAGCTGTTTGACGCAAATTTAGTGATTCGTCTACTGAGGACCACAAACACAGGGAGTGCACGGAAGGTCGAATATTGAGGATAAAATATTCTTTATGGTTTGGCTAGTCGAGTGGGGCGTCCGATCAAATTGGATGAGCATACAACTAAGCTTAAAAAGGGGTCCTATGCAAGTGCTTTTAAATGATATCCCTTGGAAGCTTCAACATAGTACTCAGTATCATCATACAAAGGACCACCCAAAAAAATACCATTTGATGCTGTCGAAGTTTGAAGAACCAAGTCACCCTTTTTCAGAAGACCATTGTTACTATCATTTTGAGCAATTATTTTAATGTCAACACCTGGGATTGCTGGCAACACTGACCCTGAATGTACTTTCCTAAGCACCCCACAAAAGAAGGAATAGCAGGTTGGCACCCATAAGTTTTAACAACAACGTGTCGACTTCTTGGATAAAACAAGACCTTTTCAAAACTATTTTTCTCACTAGCATTCCTTTTATCTCTCAAAACAAAGACCATTTCATCTTCAATATTGGCCCAGTGAGTGTACTAATATACAACAATGTTGCTTGGTCCATTAGCACTTGAAACAAGTTTGACATTATTGATCATATATATAAATGCACCCTCTTTTTTGCCATATGTCTCCAATAATGCTTCGAGACAACTCATTTGCTTTGGGATAAGAACTTGAATCAACTTGTATTTCACCACTCATTAGATATTTTTCACAAGTCAAATATATAGGCTTATGGTTCAATACATTGGATTCTAATGAAGACATTCCAAAGAAAATGCACGAGTTCAAGAAATGAAGCATGTGCACACGAGAAGCTTCTAAGAATATTTGCTACCATCCTTTCTCAATCAACAGATTCATTGGTTCTTTGTTTGGTTGTATGATGTAAGAAGCCATAGGATGAGTAGACATAATACACAACCAATATCCTTTTTGGATAAACACTATCTATGAATGATCATAAACACCAACATTGAAATCAATAACCTTTCTGTCCCAACACCAGTCATCATCCCAATCTCACAAATCAAATGAAGGTCCATGTTTTACCTTAAGACGCAATGCACCAGGTAGGAATTTCTCAAATATGAAGTCATTGCTCTCATTTGTTAAACTTAAAGAGTTAAGCTTCTCTGAACCTAGAGATCAACAGCCAGAGAAGCAAGTGATATAGAAACCAAGGAGTCACATCCTTCCTTGCATATCATCGATCCACGGATATCAACAAGAGCCTTTATAAATTCAATGCCAAACATTGGTCTAGTTACTGTCACATCAATATGTGATGGTGAAAATTGAAGACCAGAATCATGTTCTTCTGTTGTGGTCAGTGGGGATATTCGATATTAGCATGGTTGAACCTTGAAGTAGAAGTTTCCCATATCATTAATCCTCTTTAGTTGAGGCTTAACATTTTTTGGCCCATGTGTCAAGCCAACTTGATGCTTGCCATAATAGCCATTTGTCACTAATTTTAGGGAACCACAAATATTTTAATGTGTTGCTTATATCTTTTGGATTGAAGCCATGTTTGGCAGAACCATGAAATTCTCCAAACTGTTAAACTTGAAGTGTTCCTTCTCAGCCTTGATTGTGTAGTGTGTTGATGTTGCATGATCAAGTTTGTAATATCCCTGGACATCTTTTGTAGCCCTTGCTCGTCCATCAACTAATATCTTAACACCTTCAAAACAGACTCCTTCAGAAGTCACCACAAGTCCTCCAACTGAGAAACCTGTGACCTAAAATGGATGAGATATATTAACATGACTGTGCTCAACAAGAACCTCTATAGATGGAAGTGAAACATCAAATATTGTATTCTCACCCTTGCAGAATGGAAACAACCTTTATTTTCCACATGGAATAAAATTAAAAGAAAATTTACCATATCCATCAGATATTGCATGATAAAGCACTTGATTTGGCCAAGGCGCTTCTTTGAGGGCACTTCACTGTTGAAGTTTCTAAGTCTACTTATTTAGAAACCCTCCATTCACTTTATCTGTTTTATTCCTACCTACTTGTTATGTTACTTAACAAGTTATTTATAATGTAAATACTAAAAATAAACAGTAGTGCATGCTCAGCATATTACAGATCAACAACTAAAGGAAACATAAACAATCACACCATATGACACCATTAGTTTTGGACCAATGTCCCTAGAAAAACCCAATGTCGGAAAACCGGTGTAGCTATCTGAGGGTTTTCTTATTAAGCAATACCATAGTACAATTTGGGTGCTGAAAATGGCCTACCCAACAGAGAATTTCCTTGGCAGTAATACCTCTCAGTTTGAGACAAATCTCCTAGCTGAAATCTCGGATAATCCTTCCGGCAGCTCCTCAGCACTAATTTGCTCCAAAAACCCTAGCGTCAGCCTTTTCTGGACTGCGTTAGCCCCTCTCTGCCCAGCACTGGCCCTGCATCACCCCGGATGGGTCTGCGTCAGCCTTAGGAGTCCCTGCATAAGCCTTCTGGCCCTCTGCATCAGCAACGCTGGCCTGTGTGAGGCTCTGCGCAGCTCCTGACTACCTCTGCGTGAGCCCTGAATGGCTCTGCGTCACTCTCCCCAGCTACTGTGCTGCTCTCCCTACATTATCTCTGCCTCTCTGTCTCTCTGTACTTAATGCCCCTCAGCTGCAACTCCCGATCACTAATTCTATCTCTCTTAGCAAACCCCGCTCTAGAGAATAGAATGACTGATCACTCCGGGTTATTCTCCAAGTGACCTTCAAGCCTCCTCTTATACTTTTCCTATTGACATATCAACGGCCGAGATTAAGTCCCTAATCAATGGCTAAGATTAGATTTGGCTTGATCCATGTCTTTTGGACCATTCTAACACAGTTTCATATTAATACACATTAATATTTTATTTTCCCTAAGTTTAGACTTAGGGACTCCATTAAATGTAATAGCCCAAAATAAATATCTAATTAACTTATTAACATTAAATTTAAATCAAAGTGGCACTTACCTAGCCAAACAATCATGTAATTAATTAACTAAATTCAAACTATGAATAGTGCTTACCTGTGCTTACCTGTGGTAGAAGTAGGCTTACCACAACCAGGTTTTGGGGACGACTCTCCACCCAACCATAGGCTCAATTGTGCAAGGATTTGCTACAACTGGCCACCCCCAAGCCCTCAATCAACGTACTACTGCCAATGACTCCTATGTCTTAGAACACCATTCTCCCAAGAGAATGAAAGATAGAATCTTGGAAAGATGGAATGCCTCCCATCCTCCTCACCATCTAATAAATAGAACAAACATTGGATGGGAACCACATGCACACACTCCATGTGTCTACATGCGACTTTGATTTTTAGATTTCTTGTTTTATTTTCTTCTTTTTGATAGCTTTACTGATTTTTTTATTGTTTTCTTTGTTTTATTTCTATTTATTCTTATTTAGAGCTTTAATATAGTGATTACTATTTTTATTTTTATTTATTTTCTTGTATATTTTAAATATCATTTATTATTTAACATTTATGATTTATGATTTATTATTATTTATTATTAAGTGATTTATTATTTATTATTTATATTATTATTATTTATTATTATATTATTATTTATTATTTATATTATTATTATTTATTTGTATTATTTATTATTTATTATTATATTATTATTTATTATTTATTATTAAGGGGAGGGATATTACATTAAAAATATTAATTATTTTAATATCTCCTGAACTATTTAGAATCTACCCAAACCCTTTATGGGTATTGGAGATGTCATGTTCCCTAACCTCTCCACCAAATTTTGTGGCTAGAACACATCCGATGCCACCCCAAATCAACACTCCCTCTTAGCGAGGAATGTGCTTTAACAATACTCCTCACTGAGTATTACTCTGATCATCCGGCATCGGTCCCTGTGCTGATTCTAGGCCTGTTGCCCACCATCCTCTGCACTGTTGTATCCTATACTGCTGCCCATGGTTCTGCCACTGCCACTACTACATCTATACAACAACTCCCTCTGCATCCGTGCTTCTGCTGGTCCTTTCTCCCAGCACTTCATCCGCACTGCACCTCCTCTCATCATGCTGCATCATGCTGCCCACTACTGCACTACAACTCAGTTACTGAGAAGTAAGTAACTGATCTCCCAACCTGACCTCCTTGTTGGGCTAGAGACCCTCCTGATGCTGAAGCTTCCTCTGTCGCTGACAAGAGCTCTCTCTCTGACCTCTGCGATGCTACAACAAGTCCCTGCATCTCTTACCGTTGCACACCTCTCTATGCCATCATGCACTGGTGCAACACTCCTGTGCCTCTCGCACTACTGCAGCCTGCTAACCTCGCGTTGTCTCGGGACTCCTGCACTATATCTCTCTCTGCCACTCCATCCGTATCTGTATCTACCCACATCAACGAGTCCTACTACTCCTCTTCGGGGCTCCAGTAGCAAGGTCTAATCCAAGAGGGTGGGTACCTTGATGATCCTGCCCCTCATCGCCTATAGTCCGCCTGACTACAACTCAATGTCTCCCCACTTATTCTCAAGTGGTGCGTGTGCACTCATGGCACAGTCATCGTCTGGAAACACTTCCTTCTCTGCCCTTGTTGGCGCTGCCTTAGTCTCTGAAGACTCTCCCTTACTCTTCTTCCTTGGACACCGGGTCGCATAATGACCCAACTCCCCACAGTGGAAGTACTTGATCTTGGAGAGATCCTTCTTCTTCTGCTTTTCTTGCTTTCCCTCAGACGTTAGGGCAATATCTTCCTCCTCCTGCTTGACTTTGATCCCCTTGCTGCTGCTACCCATATTCGACTGCCATCTGATCTCTTCTTGGAGAAGAGCCTCCCACATCTCATCCCAAGGTGGAAGTGTCCCTCTACCCAGTATACTCTGGACAAATACCTCCCAGTCTTTTGAGACTGCATTAAGGGTCATCCTCACCGTCAACTCCTGATCTGGCGTGGCTTCTATAGTAGTAAACTGATCTTGGATCTCGTTCAGTCCTCTGAGGAAGGTGCCGATTGGTTCTCCCTTCTTCATCTGATACAACCTCAATTGATTCTCAAGTAACATTCTTCTCTGCACAGAAGTATGCTGGTACAATTTCTTGAGGGCCTCCCACGTCTCATATGCCATTTCCTTCTCGACAATGTGTGGTACTACATGGTCCTTGACCCCATAAAGGATGATGCTCTTGGCCCTCACCATTGCCTCCTCGTACTTGTCATTATCATTGGGGTCGACTAGGATAGCTTTAACCTTTAAGGCGAAGTTCTTGACATGATTTCTGTCAAGTACGGATAAGATTCTGGCCTTCCAGACTGCGAAGTTCGAAGCTCCGTCCAGTCTATCCTGGTCTCTTACTCCATGTAGTGCCATGATGCTCTTCTACTTCCCTCCTGGGAGTTCTCTATTCGTCTCCTTCGAGTCTCTACTTCCCGTCCGAAAGTTCTCTTTTGGACTCCCTCTGAGTCCTGATTTCCCTCTTGGAAATCCTTCTGCCGCTATCGAGATGCCCCCTACTCTGATCGTCTTGTGCCATTGCACCACTTATCCGAGTTCCTCAGCTAGAAACCCTCTGTAGCAACTCCCTCCTCTTGGCCTTACTCTGTCAGGTACTGTTCTGACTACAGTACCTCATCAGCTCCACTCTACAATATTCCCACAACCTTCTAAACCTCAGCAACCTGAAGGTGAGAGCTCATAGGCTCTGCGCAATCCCGGCACAACCCAACCTCCTTAGCCAACTGCGTCAGCCCTCCCAACTTCTGCGTGGTTCTGCGTGAGGCTCCCTTTGCCTTCCTTAGCCTTTGCGCTACCTCTTCCCGGCTCACCCTTGATGACACAGGCACTGCGCTACCCTTCCCTTGCTGCTGCTCTGCTAGAAACAACTTATGTCACCTCGGGATAGCTGTTTTCTGCTACTATTGCTCCATTCGGCTGATGTCCTTAGTCCTCCTGTGATCTGTAATCACGCTTTGATACCATGTTGAAGTTTCTAAGTCTACTTAGTTAGAAACCCTCCATGCACTTTATTTGATTTATTCCTACCTACTTGTTATGTTACTTAATAAGTTATTTACAATATAAATACTGAAAATAAACATTAGTGCATGCTCAACATATTGCAGATCAACAACTAAAGGAAATAGAAACAATCACAGCATATGACACCATTATTTTTGGACCAATGTCCCCATAAAAACCCAATGTGGGAAAACCGGTGCAACTATCTGAGGGTTTTCTTAATAAGAAATATCAGAGTACAAGCTAGGTGCCGAAACTGGCCTACCCAATAGAGAATTTCCTTGGCAATAATACCTCTCAGTTTGAGACAAATATCCTGGCTGAAACCCCGGATAATCCTTCGGGAAACTCCTTAGCACCAATTTTCCCCAGAAACCCCAGCGTCACCCTTTTCTCGACTACGTGATCCCCTCTCTGCCCAGCACTGGCCCTGCATCACCCCGGATGGGTCTGCGTCAGTAATGCTGGCCTCTCTGAGGCTTTGCGCAGCTCCCGACTACCTCTGCGTGGCCCTGTGTGAGCCCTGGCTAGCTCTGTGTCACTCGCCCCGGCTACTGCGCTGGTCTCCCGACACTATCTCTGCCTCTCTGTCTCTTTGTACTCAATGCCCCTCAGCTGCAACTCCCGATCACTAATTGTATCTCTCTTAGCCAACCCCACTGTAGAGAATAGAATGACTGATCACTCTGGGTTATTCTCCAAGTGACCCTCAAGCCTCCTCTTATACTTTTCCTGTTGACATATCAACTGTCGAGATTAAGTCCCTAATCAATGGCTAAGATTAGATTTGGCTTGATCCATGTCTTTTAGACCATTCTAACACAATTTCATATTAATACACATTAATATTTTATTTTCCCCAAGTTTAGACTTAGGGAATCCATTAAAAATATTAATTATTTTAATATCTCTTGAACTGTTTAGAATCTGCCCAAACCCTTTCTCGGTATTGGAGATCTGATGTGCCCTAACCGATCCACCAAATTTCGTGGCTAGAGCACATCCAATGCTACCCAAAAATTCACCTCATGGACATCATCTGAATAAAGCTATACATGAACACCTAAAATAGGGTTACCTTGATAAACAACCAAGCCATCCATATCATAACTTGGGACATAAAAGATGTCATCTACTACCAGATTTCCAAAGCCCAACTCCATCTTTGAAGAGCCTCTTCGGGCAATTGTTAAGAGAACATGAGAATCACATATTTGAAAGAGAATATTATAGAAAATATACGCTATAAACCTCAATCATTGTACCTTATGCGTAGCGCCATCCTAGCTAGGATCGACATTAGGTATGACCTTGTATCTTCTTCCTTTATTTAATAATTGGTTCACAGAGCCCACTCTTTCCACTTCTTCACGTTTGATTTCATAGAGGGCTACTGTGTCATCTGGACACTCATCCTTAAGGAATATCCAAAATTATTATGCGTATCAAATGAAGGAAAAGAGAGAAAAACATCATGGCCATTGCTTTTTGAAAAAAAATGTAGTGGGATTTGATATGACCTGATATTTGTATGCTGCATGAGGATTGTTGAAGTTTATGTATTCATGATGGGAAGCAACCAACCTATATTTCCTTGGAGTAATATTTGTAAACGTGTAACCACATCGTTAATGAGATCATTCCTGGTGGAAATAAGTTCAATGTTCACATTAGCACGACCTCCATTTATATCTAGAAAACTTTCTGCTTCAACAACCCCCATCACTCTCCCAGAAATAATGAACCCAGTGAAGTGAAAATTGATGTCTTCATGGCCATTGCAACCATTGTGATCCACTAATACATATTCACCCATTTAAGATATATTCACCAAGTCAGGGAATATGAATATTTCCGATGTAATTTTTCCACTCGATAATCTTAACATCAAATCTGAAACTGTCTTATTCATTTTCACATCAAATACGAAATTGTCTCGTTCATCTTCAGAGAGCTCTTGGAGCTCTTGAAACAATTTTTCAGAATTGTATCGAATCTGCACAAATATATTAAAAAAATTATTAATGTATGCTACTTGATTACCAATCAAAATGTTTAAAACAATACAACACCAATAAATTTGTATTTCATCTCCATTGCACATAATTCACCTTCCTTCGTAGAATGCATATGGCTCGTAGATCTTTTCCAAGTGCTTCAATTGTTGTAACATATATTTTGTAGATGATTTTGATAACCTCGTTATCTGCAATATGACTATCAGTTTGCAATGATTCATTTTATGTATTTTTTTTTTTATAATTATGGTGAATCAATAATTCTTTAAATTAAATAACGAATCTACTCCTTAAACAAAGATTATATGCAGAAATTATATACAAAGTAAAATTTACATAAGTAAATTTTTAACTTTTCAAATTCCACTTATATTCATCAAAATTTCGAGTAAGAAACACAAAGTATCATTACAACTTACGTTGTTTGGTGAACTAACCACTGTGTCCAGAGCCTGCCCATAATTCTCCATAGTATTAACGCAAGTCAATTGCTTCAACAATTTTACTAGGTTTCCTTTGCGATTAATGTAGGGATTACATTTAAAATGTTCAAATATTATTTTTTAAAATTCTTGAATTGTTATGGGATTTACCACTGAAGAAGCAACCTGATAAACCTTTACGCCATGCTTTCCTGCATGTTTGGCCATGGCTGCTAAAGTTGCATTCGCAACCATGTTTTTCGATATCTACAATTTGAATTCAACCAAAAAAAATAACACATTTAAGAGAAAAATGATAATGGTTTTTTGGGTCGAAGTTTTGAAGACATATATGGAAGATCTGATCTCCCAAAATAAATAAATAATGTAGAGAAGCATAAATAATGTAGAGAATCTCCCAAGAGAAATAAATAATGTAGAGAAACTCAAGAAAAATCAAATAAATATGATTTAAATAATTAAAAAATGTCAAGTATAAGTTTGGAACCATCCACTGTCATCTTGTAGATTAGATGAAAAACATAATCTAATTAAATAAAATAAAATAAATATGGAATTACTTCAGAAAATCTAAAATTAATTACGAAATGTTTTTTCACACTTTGTTAAGAGTTACTCATCAGATCTAACACAGTCTCTAGACTGGCCAAGAAGCAAGATAGTTGACCTTTGCCATAGTGCCTAAAGATTGGATCAATCATTCTGCAACCTGAATATTTGATTTAGCTCAACAACAATGTGAGATTAATCCAACATTGGATCTGAAAGTTTGCTCAACTTTGTCAAAGATTGACTTTAGATGAAACCTGGGCATCTATTGATTTGTTGGCAGTGTTGGAACTTTTAGACATGTAACCAAAATCTTAAGCACCTACCATGTCTCCATTACAAGGAACTTTGAATCTAAAAATCTACTAGTTTTTTTCCAAGTTTCAGCAGCTCACTGCATTTCTCTCTCGATAGAATCTGAAATCACTCTAATGGTTGAGATATCGATTTTTAGGAGCACCAAACACATGGATCCACTAAAAATCCAGCCGGATGAGTTTTATCCTCCCAGAGATTTGGATAGGTGTTATCTTGGTAGAAACAATGCCAAATGTAAAACAATGCCTTTACATTGCCAATTATCAAGGCAAGATGATCTATAACCCCTACGGTTTAGGGCAAAATCACCCAAAACCCCAAATTTAGGGGAGTTTAAATTATTAAATTATTAAGTTTTTGTAATTTAAAGTTTAAATAAAATAATTACAAATCTATTTACTTTCTTTGAAAATAGAAAGCAACTTCTCATTCAAATATTACTATTTTAACTTTCAATTAATTGAAATTTATTTTATTTTAATTAATATAAAATTGTTTTTGGTTATTTATATGTATTTTTCAAAGTTATTTGTAATTTCGGATTAAAAATAAAATAATTATTGCGCCCGTGGGGTAGATATGGGGTGAAAACATAAACATGTAAACTTAAATGTAAATGTAAACGTTAATATTTAATATTTAACATTGTTAATCTAATGTCAGCCCTATTTAAAAATCAATTTAATTATTATTATGTATAAACACAACATAAATTTAAAACATAAAGAGGTTTACGAATAGTAAAAAAAAAAGCGCTATGGTAAATAAATAAAAATATAAATAAACCAGAAGTATGGTAAATAAGTAAGATGAATTATTTATTTATTTATTTTTACTTCAAAGGTATGGTAAGTAAAATAAACTAGGGATATGGTAAATAAATAAAACCTCTTTTTATCTTTACTCCATTAACCTCTCTATATTTATGAAAACTCAAAAAATAGGTTTTATTTATAAAAGAGGTATGATAAATAAACAAATATAAGAGAGGTATAAAGATGTATGGTAAATAAATAAAAACATATCAAATGAGATTAGAAATCAACATCTAATTATATACTAAGCCTATGGGCCAAATACCATTGTAAATAAAAGAAATATGATAAATAAATAAAAATATAAATAAACAAGAGGTATGGTAAATAAATAAAACCTCTTTTTATATTTGCTCCATAAACCTCTTTACACTTACTGACACTCAAAAAATAGATTTTATTTAGGTGAAGCCTATGGACAAAATACCATGGGCCAAACTATTATTAATACCATGCAAAAAAATACTATTAACAATAATATTAATACTATTATTATTATTAAATCTAATATTCATATTAATATATAATAATATTGATATTATTAAATATAATAACTTTGTTTTAATCCAATATTAAATTTGTTATATTATAATATATACTAATATATCATGATATAGATTAACTCTATATATATGGGAGGTAAGAACAAAGACATAAAGTTATAGAGGTGGAGAGATAGGGGGAGTGACAAGGGAGAGATGGAGCTAAACTGAAGGAGAGGAGAGATGATCCAAAATGGATTTTGGATAGACTCCTAAGTCTGAGTGTTCCTCACAGAGGAAAATGAAAGTCCAAGGAATTTCCTGGACATAGCCCCATTGCAGAGATCTTTTCATTCTGAATGTACTGCAACTTGAATGGGAAAAAATGGACTTAGGATGCAAAAGTTATCGCTCAAAGAAGATGCCCTTTATTCCTTAGAAAAAGAGGCAAAATCCCTTAAAAATGACAAAAAACCCTTATAAATGGAAATCACATCGGAAAAAGGCAAAGGGCCAAACTTAAGCGAAGGCGGAAGAAACTCCGATCCGCCGATCCGATGTATCAGATCAGAGGCAGACATATGTGCGATATCGGGACCCTGGACCTGGTGATTGCGATCATGCGATATGCCGATCGCCAATGATCGAATCGGCGAATCGACGTCGGCGATGTACAGAACCCCTGGGCCGTATGCGACGCGATATGCGATAGCAATCGCGACGGGCAATCTCAGCCGTCGGATCGCAAGAGGAATGGACGACCAGGATTAAATCGGATTGGCAATTGCCAGACCCGACGGATTTCATAAGCGCAATTCATAAAATTTGAAATCCGATAAAAGGGGATTTTCTATGTATTACGGATTTTCGTTAAATAAACTAAATACAAAGGGAATGCGCTTGATGCGATGAATCCAGACCCAAAAGGGTTTATAAATGTAAATGTATATTATTTGAAGTTTGCCATAAAGCCATTTGACAGTATTTTCAATGTTTTAATGTATTTTTATAAATACAAAGGAAATGCGAATGAGGCGATATAATGGACCCGAAAAGGTTTTATACGTAGCGAGATGTGTTTTGAGTTCCGTAACAAGCGGATTTCAGGTGGGCCATAGGCGATAAGTGGTATTGGTCGGGTTCCGCCTGAGCCCATACACTGGCCACCACGTGGCTAGGCGCTGGAGAGAGAAAACCACCCTTTTCGGGCGGGTAATCTTCGGGCACATAAGCCACCCGAAATCGATAATAACCGTTGGATCAAAGATGACTTGCGATAGCGCCCAATGGCGGACCCGAAAGGAATCTAAGGCAGAATTAATGATTTTTGAAGTCTGATAGACTGCGTTTGGGCAGATTTTCCCGTGCTTTAGAGTATTTCTCTAACAGAGAATGACTATTCTGAGGATTTCAAAGGCGCCGATGGTCCTTCCATTATAGAACAAGTGGCCACCATCCCTGAAGGTTTTTAGCAATGATTGTTAACGCTCAGAGGGGGATTTGAGCAGACAGAGGCTAGGAGCTAGAGAGCCTGGAAGAGGAAAATGAACAGACAATGCCAATCAGCTTAAAAGCCACAGAATGACAGAGACAGAGGGGCAGTGCTAAGACAGGAGCACAGAAAGCTAAACCAAAGTAGGAAGCAGATGCAAAGAGAGCCAAAGCCAGAGCCAAGAGCCAAAGCCAGAGTCGAGAGCCAGAGCCAGAGCCGAGAGCCAGAAAGCCGAGAGCTTCAAGAGCCAGGGATAAAATGGTGTCTAAACCCATTGTTTATGTGTAAAACAGTGGAGTTGAGCCAAGAGCTTGTAAAAAGGACTTTGCCATAATCCCAGAGAGCCTAGTTGAGTTGACTAGAGCTCACAGAGACGTAGCCCAAGAGTTTTGGGTGAACTCCTAATTAAATTGTTGTTCTGTGTGTTTTGTTTTATTGCTGCATTGTTTACTATTATATATATATGTTGTATCAGCATAACAACATAATATTAAAAGCACATAAACAGTTCTAAAACAGACATAATCATACACCTTATTTTCAAGCACATATTTAATTCCACATTGGTTAATCATAAAGACTTGGGAATAAATAAGCTTTGTAAGTGGAAGAGGTTCTTGTAAGTCAGACAAGAAGCCTAAATGCCCCCATTTTCAGATCAGGTGGTATCAGAGCTTGAGATTGGTTAACCTCACCTTCAAAGAAGGTTATATCAGGATGCTTGATTGACAGAGCAAATATTGTTTGTCTGAAAGGTGTTTGGGCAGTCAAGGATTGATTGTCTGATTGATGTATGCTTTTTTATAGACTGATTTTTGTTTAAGTTGCAGAGGTGAAGGGAAAGCTATTGATAGCTCAGTCTAGGAAGGACAAAAAGAAAGAAGGGTTGAAGACATTCTTCTATCCCAAAGGACCTCAAAGCAATCCTTGAAGCACAAGGGGTTTGTTGCAAAAGGTTGCTTAAATAAGCTCTTTATTAATCTTGTTTGAAGTTCTTTTGTTCATTGGCATAATGACAACTTCTACAAGTGTATCCTCAAATTCCTCCTCCATCACAAGAATCTTTAATGGAGAAATGAAGCAAGACTTGTTCATCATGATGGACAAGGTGAGAGAAATGTATGAGGATGGAAGAAAGAGCAGCATACTTAGAGAGCAGTTGAATTCCATGAAGGAAGAGAAGCAGATGCTTTCTGACAGACTGCAAGAAATGGAGAGGCAACTTCATATTGCAAATATGAACCTGAAGAGGATGCATGAGTTGGAGTCACAGCTCTTTGTTGCCAAAGAAGCCTTGGTCAAGTATCAGCTTGAAGAAGAGGTAAACCATTCCAGTTTGTCATAAAATTCCTAAGAGTGCTTATATTGGTTCTTTTGAAAAGCATACTAGAGGCATAGGTTCCAAGCTAATGTCCAAGATGGGCTATGAAGGAAACGGCTTGGGAAAGCATCCACAAGGTATTGTTGAACCAATAATGGTTGAGGAAAGACCTAAGTATTTGGGTCTTGGCTATGGACAAGCTTATGGAGAAAGTTCCAAAGCTGCCGTGAAGACCATTAAAACACTCCAAGAAGGAGTTGCATTGTAGGTCTTCAAGAGTGTGAAGGTTGTATTAAGGAGGAATGCAAAAGCTTGAAACATCATTTGCAGGATGCAGGTGTTCAGAAGCACACACTTGAACTACAGAGTTGGGGAGACTCTAAGAGCCTTGAAGAGATTGATGGTGTTCCAAAGGGAGTCACTTCTTCATTTGCTTCACCTTCTCATAAAGGCAATAAAAGTGAAAGAGGCAGGTATAAATCTGGTTCTAAGCATCTTCCTTTTGATTTTGAAAAGCATGATAAATTTCCACATAGATACGGGAAAAGAATTGCATGTTCCTTTTGTGGTTTGGATAACCATCATGTTTCTAGATGTTGGAAGAGAATGGCTACATACATGAAACTTTTGAAGGAAAAGAAGCAAAAAACCAAAGGTCCATTGGACAAGGCAAACCATGCTATCAAGAGGATGCACATGTTTTGCACTTACTGCCATAAGCAAGGGAATCTTGCTGAAAGATGCTAGACTCTGAATCCAGCAATGCTTCCACAAAAGCTAAGGAAGGTGGAAAGAGAAGATGGCAGAAATGGAAAGGAAGTTTCCATGACTGATGTGTCTCAGGATGATTCACATGTTGATGTTGATGTGCAAACAAAGGTAGTACCTTTGAAAGGGATTGGTGAGAAATGGCTAGAGCTCTTCTCCAATTAAGGTTGCATGTCTATTGATGCATCTATTTGCATTTCTTTGTTAATGAAAGGCAAGTTGCAAGTTCTTACCAAGAAGGTGAATGGAAAAGTTTAGTAGGAGACTCACTTTATTGCTGAACCATTATATTTCATTTCATCTTCGAAAGTACAGTGTACTTAAGTGAAACTTGAAGGATGAAATGCATGCATGAGCATGATGTGCATGGACACAGGGATGTTGATGTTTTCCTTGTTTTGAACATGTATGTGTAGTTAAATTGTAGGGTTGATTGCTCTGACATGCATGTGATGCAATGTTGACTTGGGAGAAGTTAACTTGGTCTCCAAGATGGAGATAATAATGAAGTGTTTCATCTTTTGAAAAGAGTCCTAATGGTCTTTTTCTACATGCTTGACTTGGAGAGTCATTTGTTTAAAGGCATGTTTTGTGGGCTTGTTATCTAGTCCATCATTTGTATGCAGATGTAAGACATGGAGGTGTTCACCAGAGGTGAAATCTGTTTCTTTTGTTGAAGTAGGAGTTTAGGCCATCCAGTTGTTGTCTGTATTTCTGTTGTTGTTAACAGTTGTTATTGACAGTTTTTCAAACAGGTACAAATAAAAGTTTTGTGGAGTAGATTTACTTCACATTTGTTTGAGCCACCTTGGATCAATGATCAAGGCAAAGAAGTTCAAACCACCTTCTATGACCATTTCAACAGAAGTTCTGCAGGAAGGAAAGGAGGAAGACAATTCTTCCCAGGAAGACCAGCCCATCCAAGAAGGGAAGTAGTCAAAGACTTTGGTTCAGGGGCACTATGCAAGGCAAGTGTGTGGAGGCTGAAAGAAGAGGGTGTTGTTACTCTCAGGGACTGTTTAGATCATTATATTAGTCTTTTGGAGACCAAAAGTTCTTTTAGTTGGAAGGCGTGATCCAAAATGGATTTTGGATAGACTCCTAAGTCTAAGTGTTCATCACAGAGGAAAATGAAAGTCCAAGGAAGTTCCTGGACATAGCGCCATTGTAGAGATATTTTCATTTTGAATCTAGTGCATTTTGAATGGGCAAAAATGGACTTAGGATGCAGAAGTTATCGCTCAAAGAAGATGCTCTTTGTTCCTTAGAAAAAGAGGCAAAATCCCCTAAAAATGGCAAAAAACCCTTATAAAGGGAAATCGCATCGGAAAAAGGCAAAGAGTCGGACTTAAACAGAGGCGGAAGAAACTCTGATCAGCCAATCCGATGTATAGGATCGGAGGCAGACATATGTGCGATATTCAGACCCTGGACCTAGCGATTGCGATCATGCGATACACTGATCGCCGATGATCAGATCGGCGAATCAACATCGGCGATGTACAAAACCCCTGCGCCATATGCGATGCGATACGCGATAGCGATCGAAAAGGGAAATCTCAGCCATTGGATCACGAGAGGGATGGACGGCCAGGATTAAATCGGATCGGCGATTGCCGGACCTGACGGATTTCATAAGCGCAATTCATAAAATTTGAAATTCGGTAAAAGGGGATTTTATATGTATTACACATTTTCATTAAATAAACGAAATACAAAGGGAATGTGCCCGATGTGATGAATCCGGACCCAAAAGGGTTTATAAATGTAAATGTATATTATTTGAAGTCTGCCATAAAGCCATTCGACGATATTTTCAGTGTTTTAATGTATTTTTATAAATACAAATAAAATGCGAATGGGGCGATATAATAGACCCGAAAGGGTATTATACACAGCGAGATGTGTTTTGAGTTCCGTAACAAGTGGGATTTCAGGAAGGCCGTAGGCTGTAAGTGGTATTTGTCGGGCTCTACCTGAGCCCATACACTAGCCGCCACGTGGCTAGGTGCCAGAGAGAGAAAACCACCCTTTTCGGGCGGGTAATCTTCGGGCGCATAAGCCACCCGAAATCGATAATAACCGTTGGATCAACGATGACTTGCGATAGCACCCAAAGGCAGACCCGAAAGGAATCTAGGGTGGAATTAATGATTTTTGAAGTTTGATAGACTGCGTTTGGGTGGATTTTCCTGTGTTTATTCTCTGTGTAAACAAAGAATGACTATTCTGAGGATTTCAAAGGCGTCGATGGTCCTTCCGTTACAGAACAGGTGGCCACCATCCCTGAAGGCGTTTAGCAATGATTGCTAATGCTTAGAGGGGAATTTGAGCGGATAGAGGCCGGGAGCCAGAGAGCCTAGAAGAGGAAAACAAATAGACAACGTTGATCGGCTTAAAAGCCACAGAATTATAGAGATAGAGGGGCAATGCTGAGACAGGAGCGCAGAAAGCTAAGACAAAGCAAGAAGCAGAGGCAAAGAGAGCTAGAGCGAGAGCCAAGAGCCAGAGTCAGAGCCAAGAGTCAGAGCCAGAGCCGAGAGCCAGAGCCAAGAGCCAGAGCCAATAGCGAGAGCGAGAGCCGAGAGCCAGAGCGAGAGTCGAGAGCCAGAAAGTTGAGAGCTTCAAGAGCCAGGGATAAAATGGTGTCTAAACCCATTATTTCTGTGAAAAACAGTGGAGTTGAGCCAAGATCTTGTAAAAAGGACTTTGCCATAATTACAGAGAGCCTAGTTGAGTTGACTAGAGCTCACAGAGACGTAGCCCAAGAGTTTTGGGTGAACTCCAAATTAAATTGTTGTTTCGTGTGTTTTGTTTTATTGCTGCATTGTTTACTGTTATATATATATGTGTGTGTGTGTGTTGTATCAACATAACAACAGAATATTAAAAGCACATAAACAGTTTTAAAACAGACATAAATATACACCTTATTTTCAAGCACATATTTAATTCCGCATTGGTTAATCATAAAGACTTGGGAATAAATAAGCTTTGGAAGTGGGAGAGGTTCTTCTAAGTCAGACAAGAAGCCTAAGTTCCCCCATTTTCACATCAGGAGTGGAGGAATAAAAAGAGAGAGAGGTAGAGAAGGGTAAAAGAGGGAGAGGGAGACACAAAGATGGAGGGGGAAGAGAGAGGAGAGTGGGAGGGTAGAGAGAGAGAGGGGGGGGGGGGGGAAGAGAGATAAACGTAGGAGAGAAAGGGCGAGAGAGGAAGGATGAGAGAGAGGAGGAGAGAGGGAGGGATAGAGATATGGAGTTGGAGGGGGAGAGGGGGAGGGAAGAAGAAAGACATAGAGAGTGAGAAGTGGAGAGAGAGAGGGACTGACAAGGGAGATATGGAGAGAGAGTGTATGTTTAGGGGTGAGATAAATAGATAAATAAGGAGAGATAGAGAGAAGGGGGGCGACAAGGAGACAGAAGGAGAAAGGGAGGGATATGGTAACATAGGTAGAGAGAGAGAGATAGAGAGAGAGATATGGGGGAAGAGATAGGATTGGAGGGAAAAGAGAGAGAGAGAGTAGAGAGAGTGGGAGAGTGATAGAGAGGAATAATGAGAGATAATACTTGAGAGAGAGAAGGAGAGTGATAGAGAGGAAGAATGAGAGATAATTATTGAGAGAGAGAAGGAGAGTGATGGGGTAAGAGAGAGGATGATAGAGAGAGAGAGAGAGAGAGAGAGTGATGGGGGAAGAGAGAGGAAGGTAGGAGAGAAAGGGAGAAAGAGGAAGTACGAGAGAGAAGATTTGAGAGAGAGGAGGAGAGAGGGAGGGATAGATGAGGTGAGAGGGCTGGATAGGGAGATGGAGTTGGAGGGGGAGAGAGGGAGGGAATAAGAAATACATAGAGAGTGAGAAGTGTAGAGAGAGAGGGAGTAACAATGGAGAGATGGAGAGAGAGTGTGTATGTTTGGGGTTGAGATAAAGACAAAGAAGGAGAGATGGAGAGAATGGGGGAGAGAAGGAGAGAGGGAGGGATATAGTAACAAAGTTGGAGGTTGAAGAGTAAGAGAGAGAGAGAAAGAGAGGAAGGAAGAGAGAGAGGATGTGAGAGAGTGGAGTGAGGGAGGGAAAGAGAGATGGAGTTGGAGGGGGAGAGAGAGAGAGGTAAGAAGAAAGAAATATAGAGAGAAAGGTGGAGAGAGAGAGAGGGAGTGATAAAGAGGATGGAGAGAGAGGGGGAGAGGAAAGTAGGGAAGAGAGATAAAATGGGGGAGAGAGAGAGAGAGAGAGAGAGAGAGAGAGAGAGAGAGAGAGAGAGAGAGAAGGATAGGTAAATAGATTGAAGAAATAGAGTGTATGTTTTGGTGGTGATATAGAGAGGCAAATGGAGATAGAGATATAGATGGAAAGTGAAGAGAGGAAAGAAGAGAGAGATGGAGAGAGGGAGGGAGGGACAATGAGATTGATAGATATGAAGTGAAATAGCATGTGTGCTTGGGGGGTTGAGATAGAGTGGAAAATAAGGAGAGATGGAGGGAGATATAGATATATATGGCAGGGGGGGGAGGGAAGAATATTTCTTGCACTAGATACCTTGATTTCAGTGTAGACGGTGATTTCTAATCCAATTTGATTTCGTGCACTAGATGCATTGATTTTAGTGTAGATGTTGATATCTAATGATATTTGATTGCTTTCACTAGATGCGTTAATTTCAATGTAGAGGATTTTAATCCTATTTGATTTCTTGCACTAAATGCATTTATTTCAATGTAGATGGCGATTTCTATTGCTATTTGATTGTTTGCACTAGATGCATTGATTTCAATGTAGATGTTGATTTTTAATAATGTTTAATTGCTTGCACTAGATGCAATGACTTCAGTGTAGATGGTGATTTCTAATCTTATTTGATTGCTTGCACTAAATGCATTGATTTCAATGTAGATGGTAATTTCTAATCCTATTTGATTGCTTGCACTAGATGCCTTGATTTCAGTGTAGATGTTGCTTTATAATCCTATTTTCTTAATTGCACTAGGTTCATTAATTTCAGTGTATATGTTGGTTTATAATCCAATTTTCTTACGTGCACTAGATGAATTGATCTGAGTGTAAATGATAATTTCTAATCTTATTTGATTTTTTTCATTAGATGCAGTGATTTTAGTGTAAATGTTGTTTTCTAATCTTATTTAATTGCTTGCATTAGATTCATTAATTTTAGTGTAAATGTTGATTTCTGTTTTGATGTAATTGGATGTATGATGGTACATTAATTTTAAAGTGATTGAATTAAGATTGTGCATTGATTTCAGTGTAAGCACAAAAAATTATTGACAATGTACATTGATTTTTGTGTTATAATAATTCAACCTATTAATATTGGAGAGAAGGAGAGACAAGGAATGATGTTAACTACAATAGATTGAGCTAAAGATTTAAATGGTTTATGGTTTAACTTGTCATTTTTAATATAATCGATATAAAAATATGACAATCAATATGAAAAGATGACAAAAGTAAAAAGGGTGACAATAAGAATAATAGAAGAAAATAGTTTTAGACTAACTACAATGAAGACTATTTGTAATTGACTATATTCTAATTATTCACATTTTCTATCATTCAACACTATTACATTGTCCCTTTACATTCAAAATTTATATTTCATCATTTTTCATCATTAAAGTTATTATCATCACAACAAACTAAGCCAACTAAGAAAATTTAAAATTAAAATATACAGATTAATATGAGAAATATTAGCATATTTAAAATGATTATATAAATATTAGATGAATTTACGTATTATTGATAAAATTAATCATATGTTCGTTAGATTTTCTTTGGCCACACATGAATGAAACTAACCTAGATCCATCTTAACTCTGGATCTATCAAGCACCAAGAGGGATCAAATCTCTCGAGGTATAAACCTTTCCTCAAGTTTTGCACTAAAAAAAGAGGTTTGCACCTCAAGAGATGTGATCCCTCTTGTTGCTTGATAGATCCAGAGTTAAGATGGAACTAGGCTGGCTTTATTTTACAATTGAGGAAAGTACAAATATTTTTGAAAGTAACTTTTCATTAAAATAATAATTCTTTACTTTCAATTACGTAAATTGATATAAAACTAGCTTGGATCTATCTTAACTTTAGATCTTAATTTTGGATTTACCAAGGGCAGAGTGGGTCAAATCTCTTTTCACTTTAAAAAATGTTTTTATATGAAGAGATTTTATGCCTTTGACACTTGGTAAATTAGGAGTAATATGATTGAATCACTTTACTTATTTTTATTTTTATAATTTATCCCAACTTTATTTTGCTTAACATTTTTCACATTAAATTTTATTTTACGAAGTTTCTTCAAATTAGATGTTAAAATTGATTTTCAAATAAAATAAATTGGCTATATTTTTTAATATTAAAATTTATTTTTGATTTGCCCCATGGTGTAGATTAGTTGATAATAGAATGGGTTGTTAAGGCATTTCTTATGATGTTATTGGTTTAAATTTCGATTAGCTCAGTGTGCCACGTGTGAGGCAATGTGGGTACACTTGGAGGTGATTGTGGTAGTGGATAGAATCGATCCTTAAGTACAAACATGCTATAGTTGTCTATTCTCTCATATACAAAAAAAAAAAAACAATAATAATAATAATAATCTTATTTTTTTAATTTTATTGAATTAATTATTTATCAAAATTAGATTTTATTAAAGGCACATGATTTTATTGGAAGTAGTTTAGGTGATGGAAATAGAGGAAACTAATTTTCTTGTAAGCATTTTCTAAAGTGTATCTCCACTCAAACACTCTCATAGAAAAAAAAAGTATTGACCTCACCCATCAAGCAAGCCACCCAATGTCACCTTGGTGGCCTTCTCTCACTCTTTAGACTACAAGAAGGATATCCATATCTAGGGGGAATCCTTAATATTGAGCTAAGCTAGGTCATTGAGTAATGAAAGGAAGTTCCTTAACGAAGACTAGTGATTTGACACTACTCACTCTCAAAGTAAAAGGTTAAGGATAAGTGTGCGAATAGTCAATCAGACCATGAATTATTAAATTTTTTTGAATGATTTTAATTACACAACTATGCTTATTCATGCAACTAAATTATACTTGAAAAATGAAAGATAAAGATTGCTCAATTAAGCATACATCATGAGATTCTAGTGAAGCATATATACAATGGCACAATAAAAATAGAAAATGAATCATAAATTGTCTATACAAGTAAGGCATTAGATCGTTCATTCATCGTATTCATGACCATTGGAGATTGAGAGTTCATTATCATCATCAAGAGACCATTCCACAATTAAGAGATCATACACCAACAATGTTAACTATGTTTGGGACAACAAAGAGTTATGTGTTTGCAGTGATAAATAAAGGAAATATTCAAAGTTGTCATTGTTACTAAGGACAATGTAGACAACAAATTTGAATGTGGACTACTTACACGTTTGTAACATTCAAATGTCATCCATTTATCATCGTGCAAGTTGCATGAAGGAAATTTGGTAGTGGTACTTAGTGAACATTCTTTGATCAAAGTTCATACCCTCTCCTTAGCACTACCACTTTGCAAGACGAAGAAGAAATGTGAAATATATGTGCAACCAACTAAATAAGTTGGAAAGCTTGTTGCAACATATATAGGTGGTCATGTCGTGTTGCAAAAGGAGGTGTTGGCCCACTCCCCTTTTCGATAATTTGTCAACCTTTGAATTTGATTCCCTGTGAATGTGATCAAATGATATGACCCTAAAGATTCTAATAAGCTCCATATTTTTAATCATCCTTTGATCCAATTAAGAAGTGTACAAGGAAATATAACCTTTCACCCAATCTAAAACAACCTTTGAATCCCCTATGACTTGTAAGTTTAGATTGTTGAAGTGACACAATTAAAATGACTAACATAAACGACTAATTCATATTATTGTAGTTTTTTTTAGGTAGTTATATTTTTTTTCCTAGACTAAATTAGTCATTTATGTTAGTCATTTTTAGTAGTATTAATTATTATTTAGTCATATATATTTTTTTTTGTAAGCTTAGGTAGGTCCTCCTTTTCTATTTATATAAAAGCAAAATGAAACCACATACTGCCAATAGGTGGCCTCAACTTGCCCATTGGGAAACCAAGTCTGTTGGCCACCTATGCACATTATAAGCCATCCAAAAACAATAGGTTTTTAGTCTTTCTACCCAAGAAATATATACATAACTATTTAAAAACCAGTCTTTAATCTTAGGTCCCATAAGCATGCATATAAAAGAGAAGTTATCCGCTAAAAACAGAAACCTGAGGTCACTGAGCTCGAGCTATTCTTTGGGGTCTTCCGGTTCTGACTCTATGTTCGCTGGGTCTTCAGCTGAATCTCTAGGCGCTGGTGTCATTTCAATGATACATGGAATCTGTCTCTGTATCCTGTCTAATCTTATGTCCTGCTTACAAAATTGGAACTGGATAGTTTGCAAATCTTTTTTATAGTCTGGCATGTCTTTGATTATCAGAGCCATGCCCATGGATACTTGTTCCATCGCTTTTCCCACCAGTCCCTTCATAAGCCAGTACAGATGTAGGGTCTCTTTAAATTGGGAGAGCCTCCCTCTGGTATTTCTTGGATCGGGAATGAGATCTCTCCATTCCTCCATTTTTTCCTTCGAATCCTCTTCCATATTCCTTTCCTCCATTTCCTCTATGATTTTTCATATCCCTTCATCTGTGCCTTGCTTATAAGCTTTGGCTGCTTCCCTTATAGTTTCATCCAGGGGTCGTCTTCCTGTCCTTTTTCCGGAGGTTCCCATATCCTAAGATCGAGGACCATTATTTCCCCGTCCTCTGCGACCTCTTCCTCTGGCTGCTCGCGCCATGTCTCCAATATCTGCTGCCTGTTCACAATGGTCACACTTCAATGTTAGGATAAAAATCCACTACCCATCCAAATTCCAGTTGTTTCATGGGGTTGCTGTTTGCCAGAACTATCTCCCCTCTGTCTACTCTCCGTTGATCCCAGGCAATCAGGTGAGCCAGGGATGGTCTGCATCTTCTCCCCGCTCCCCTCTTCCTGCCTCTCGTTCGGACCTCTAGTTTCTGTCTCTCCCCCTTTTCACGACCTCCCCCCTTGGGTTCACTTAGGCTAACCCACTCCCTATGCAACCCCTGTATAGTGAATGAGGGGCGCTTCCCGTTAGGATTCTCCTCTCCCTCCCTGCGCTGCTTGCTGACACAACTCCCTCTCCTCTTAGTTGATTTGATATTCACCCTATGAGTGACATCAGTTGAAGATTTATTAAACTAAGGTATTACAAACTCATGTGCTGGTGTGTGTTCTATGTTACTGAAATAACCGATCGATCAGATTGCCAATACACAGACAAATAAAATGGAAAGACAACAGAGAAATATAGTAAGCAATCATAAAGACACAAGCAATTTTAATAAGGAGTTCACCCTATTCTCCAGGGCTACGTCTCCGGTCCAGCTTCAGTGGTGGCCTTATTTTATTATGTCTTTAAGCAGAGAAATTACAATACAGGGACTCAATGTGAGTTCTCCTGAAGTAGATTTTGCTTGGCAGGGTGGTTCTTGGATTCCCCAAGCCACTTGGAGTACACAGACTCTTCTTCTTCCTACCAGCTCTGTGACCTCTTGGTCTATAGTGGAAAGAGCCAAATGTGATGCTCAGTCCAGACAGATTCCTCTATGGTAAGGCTTGAATCTTGAAGCTCTCTGGTGCTTGACGCCGCCTATGGTCAGCTCGGCCCTCTGTCTCTTCTGCTTAGCTTTAATATTCTCTGTGTTCATTCCTCCTCTTAGGGTTCACTGTTCACTGTCTCTTTCTCTGTGTTCATTCCTCCTCTCAGGGTTCACTGTTCACTGTCTCTTTAGGTCCCTTGGACTCTTCTCAATTCTGACTCCAACTCTAACTGATTCGACTGTCTCTGTTCATGGCTTTAGCCATTCGATCCCCATGCCTGTTCGGTTCCTCTTCTGCGGCTGCGCTTGGAGTTCCCTGTGTTCGGCGTCATCATGAACGCTCAGCGAGTGGCCACTTGTCCTCCTCTAAATGGCGCCATCATGCTTCGTCGGTTCGTTTCTTCAATTACGCCGTGGATGCATTCTTCCTCCACCGTGGCAGTCAAACGGATTCCAAATCTCTTCAAACACAGCTTAATTCCCTGTCGATTCCGCTTCTTTCCATCGGGTGCAATCTCAGCCGTCTGATCTGAGCCCTCCAGATCCAACGTCATATGGACGTTTCGCGCGGTTGACTTGCTTGACCGATAGCGCGCGATCAACGGTGGTTTTCTCACACCTCCGCCTGCCACGCGTCGATCAGTGTATGGAATTGCTCTGCTCCTATCCAAAATCTCTTACCGTTCACAGGTGCCTTGATCAATATCGTCGGTTTTCTAGTGTGCAGGTCCCGCCTACGTACGTTAGTGTTTTTCTCTTTTTCCGCCCGCGGTTTCCTGGCTCCCGATGTGACCGAGTGCTCGGGCTTCCCCTTCAGGGACCTGTTCGCCTAGAGATGCGTGCATCAAAAACCTCATCCTTTGGCCTCATGCACAGTTTCCATGGGCCCCGGTCAGCACGCTTTGACCGAGGTCCTTGTCATTCCACGTCGGCTGCCATGGCCACTGGTTTAGGGTGTTTTTGATACTGTTTTGGATTTATTTAGAGATTTGTTCAACCTGATTCAGTCATGGTTCTCGACAGTCTTTCTATGGATCCAATTCGGATCACGGCCTCCCTACTAAAAAGCTTTTGGACCACCAAAAGTTGGTTTTCAAGCATCGACTAAGTGAGGATACTGTTTCTTCACTTGTCCAATCTCAATCCACTTTGCGTTGCTCGGATTTGAACCTTTGAGCCCAATCTTGAGGTACTCAACTTCTCCCCTGTGCATTGTCATCACCTTCATGTCCAGCACTGTGTCCTCTTGCAACTCATTGAGGTATTCAGGTAGTAGGTCATCAATAGAAGGCAATTGACTTTTCTCTTTAGGGTCCTCAATCATTGAAGGTTCAAACAATTGCAAACATTCTGCATTTACGACTGAGTAGATGTGCATGTAAGCTGGTATATCAAGGCGAAAAGCATTTTCACCAATCTTCTCAAGTACTCTAAAAGGTCCATACCTCATAGGCTTTAGATTTTTACCTTCACCTTGCATCCTTTCTTTGCTGATATACAGCCAGACTTGGTCTCCAACTTGAAAACTATGCTCCATCTGATGCTTATCATGCCTAGCCTTGTACTTGGCCTGGCTCTTTTCCAGCTATTCCTATACTGCCTGATGGATCTCCTGGATCTGTTCAATGAACCTAGTTGCCTTGTCCACATCATTGTGTTCATCAACCATGGTATCTTTACCAAAGACAAAATCTAAAGGAGACCTTGGTGTGAAACCAAAGCAGGTATCAAAAGGATATCTCTATGTAGAAGAGTGTTTGGCTCTGTTGTAAGCATGCTGCACATAACAGAAGTGTTCATCCCAAAGCTTAGGATGTTTACTGCAATAACCTCTCAGTAATTAGATCACAGTCCTGTTTACCACTTTTGTCTGGCCATCTGTTTGTGGATGAAAAGCTATGCTTTTCTTTAACTTGGTGTCCATCAGTTCCCACGGACTAGACCAAAACTTCCCCACAAATCGGGTGTCTCAATCAGATACAATGGAAGTGGGTAATCCAAAATAAACTGACACATGTTCAAAGAACAATTTTGCAGTCTATTCAGCTGTGATATGTTTACTACAAGGTATCAAAATACACATTTTGCTGAACCTATCCACAACAACATATAGATAATCATGACCTTTCCTAGATTTAGGCAGTCCTCCAACAAAATCCATGGAAACACTTTCCCAAGGGTGAGAAGGAACTGGAAATGGAGTGTACAAGCCTAGTTTTCTATTGCTGGGCTTGCTTTTAGCACACATGGCACACCCTCTTACACATATAGAAACTGTCTCATTCATTTTCGCCCAATAGCAGAATATTTGCAGCTGTGAAACTGTTTTTCTTACCCCAAAGTGACCTAATATCAGAGAACTATGTGCTTCCCTAATTATCTTTATCCTCTCAGTTTGTGGAATGCAGAGTTTCCCACAATGGTATAAGAGTCGGTCCTTTATATGATAGTCCAATTCTTCTACTCTTTTGCCTTGACTCAAAGTTGCATATACATCTTTAAAATCCATATCCTGAGCATATTTTTCTATGTAGCTTTCATGTAGCACAAAATTATGCTTAAGTATGGTAGATGCATTTATAATGGGTCTAGATAACATGTCTGCAACCTTGTTATGTATGCCCTTTTTATATCTGATGACTAAGTGAAATTGTTGTAGAAAACCCATCCATATGTAATGTCTTGATTGTTGCAACTTAGTTTGGGAGTGTAGATATTGAAGTGGTCGATGATCAATATGTATTACTATCTCTTTGCCCATTAAGTAATGTTTCCACTTTTTCGCACTCTGAACTAATGCATACAATTCTTTATCATATGTAGGATAGTTAACTACTGCAGGATTAAAAGTCTCAGAATGATAACATATGGGTTTGCCGTGCTGTGTCAACACTGCTCCCATGGCATAGTCACTGGCATTAGTTTGGATCTCAAATGGTCTTTGTAAATCTGGCAGTGCTAGTACAGGTGTTGTACTAATTTTCTCTTTCAAGGTGTTGAAGGCTTTCTGATGTTTGCCTCCCCACTGAAACACCTTATTCAATCCTGTTAAAGCATGTAAGGGAGCTGCAATCGAGGAGAAGTTAGAAATGAACTTCCTCCAATATTGTGCTTCTCCTAAGAAGCTTCTCACTTCTATAACAGACTTGGGTTTAGGCCAGTTCACAATGACTGCCACTTTAGAGGGATCTATTTTCATTTCACCTCCCCCTACTATATGACCCAAGTAGTTTAGAGATGTTTTGGCAAATTCACATTTTGAGAGTTTAACATAAAGTTTTTCTCTTTTCAAAACATCTAATGTCTGCTTAACATGCTTTAAATTTTCTTCCCACGTTTTACTAAAAATCAGAATGTCATCCAAATACACAATAACAAAATCATCAAGAAAAGGTCTGAGTACATCATTCATTAATCTCATGAAAGTAGCAGGAGCATTAGTTAAGCAAAAAGGCATAACTAGCCATTCATACAATCCCTGCTTTATTTTGAAAGCAGTCTTCCATGCATCTTGCTCTGCAACTCTGACCTAATGGTATCCACTGTGCAAATCCAGCTTGGTGAAGTAAACAGCTTCCTTTAATTGATCTACAAGATCATCTATGTGAGGAATGGGATAACGGTTTTTAATTGTTATCTTATTTAGTGCTCGGTAATCTATGCACATTCTCCACGAGCCATCTTTCTTTCTTACCAAAACGATTGGTGAACCACATGGTGATGTGCTAGGCCTAATGAAGCCCTTCTCGAGCAACTCCTGCACCTGCTTCTTGATTTCAGCATTCTCTAAAGTAGACAACCTGTACATCCCAATGTTAGGCAATGGAACATCTTGCTGCAAAATAATATCATGTACTATTCCCTTTTTAGGTGGCAGACCTTTAGGTTCTTGAAACAAGACATCATACTCTGAAACAACCTTTTCTATATCAGCTTGTTGTTCAGCATTACAACCCTCAAATAAATTGGTTTTATCAGGTTCTTTTTCCTTTACAACCATCAGTAAGAATTGTTTGCATGAATTAATCATTCTTTTCATCTTACCTGAGTTTATGAGAGTATACTTATTCTTGAGCTTATGAGCTCTTACGTATTTGATTCCATCTTTAACCAGTAGATACTTGTTCTCAGCTCTATATAAAATAGCCTTTCTATCATACAAGTAAGGACTTCCTAAAACAATTCCACATATATCCAAAGGAATTATGTCTAACTCAACCTCATCTACAAATGCTGACCCAAAAGAAAACTTGAGTTTGCACTGTCTAGTCACTTGTAGTTGTGCTTTATCATTCAACCATCCTAATGGGTATGGTTTTTTGTGAGGTGCAGTTGCTAATCCCAATTTCTTTACAATTGCTTCAGAAATCAAATTTACTTGAGAGCCACTATCAAACAAAGAACCAATCTTTTGATTTTTGGAAATAGCTCGAATATGGAAAATCTCATGTCTTTTTCTCTCATTTTCTTCATCAATAACAGATTGAGCAGAATTACTAGTAGATGCTTCAGAATTCTTACCTCTTATACCTGTGGCTACTATAGTTGTTTCATCTCCTGAGTCTGACCCCAAATCGCTCTGAATAGCTACAACTGTCTTCTTCTTCTTGCCCTCGCAGTTCTTAGGTCCCAGCTCTAGATGTAGAATCCAACAATGCTCATCATCATGCCCCTCCTTTTTATAGTGAGTGCATGAAGCTTTGGCTTTCTGTGCAGTGTTAGCCTTCCTTGCTCTCCACTTCTGTTTTATTTTCTCCTTGCTCTTGCTTACAATGGGTTTGGATGGTCCCCCAACTTCTGGATTGCCATTCTTTCCTCTAGCCTCTAGATGAGTAGCTTGTACAGATACCTCATCTATACTAGTGGGATAAAACATGAGGATGGTATGCCTCATGTAGCTGTGTAGACCACCATTTTACTTCAAAAGAGTCTCTGGTGAGTCTAGTGAGATACCCAATGTCAATGCTCTCTTTCTGAATTCTTGAGTATACCCTTGTACACTTTGCCCCTTCGACTGCCGAAGAGTTGCCAACTCATCATGGCTTGTTGCATGTAGGCCAATGGATATAACTGCTTTTTGATTGAAAAAACAAAGTCACTCCAGGCAGAGATGGTCTTGCCATGTATTTTCATGTCAGCTTGGGTTCCACCTTCCCACCAAACCAAGGCAGTGCCTCCTAGGCGTAGGCTTGCCAGCTGAATATTACTCTTGTTTGAGTTTATGTTCTGTACCTTGCAACACACATCAATTTGTCTAATCCAATTGTCCAATTTTTCAGCATTTAACTCTCCATCATTGTTATAGACATTTTTGGGCACTTCAACCCCAATCATAAATGTCCATAAACCAAGGGCTCCTAATTCCCTAAAAGTGTTGTTCCAACCCCTAAAAGAACAAGGTCAATTGATTACAGCATCTCCCAGAAGTTCTCCATGAAAAACTACTCAGAACTGGTCAAAACTGGACCATTTCACCTACTCCATGGTCAAAGTGCATTGCATTACACCTGAATACACACAGTAGGTGCGATGCATGTTGAAAAGCCCTTCTATGGGTGTGATGGGCGAGAGTGGACAAATGGCAGGGCCAATCCGCAAGGTGGAGGAGCATGGAATGTTCCAGAAACTTCTCCTGTGACACTTGCCTCTCTGCATTCGCCCAAGGATGAGTAAGAGATCATCAGTCTCCAAGTGGAATCAAGAACTATCAGAGAGAGGACACTAATCAAATTTCAAAAGCTGACTCACCCCCCTTGCAAACATCTATATATGGATCCCTCATCTCAGAGATCCAGAGGCTGGAATTTTGTATCTTGTAAGTAAGTGCGGTTGGTTTCTTGGTGCAATATCATAGTGTTGGGTGATCTAAGCTTTTCATGAGGTGAAGAAGGGCTTTCTTGCTGAGAGGATGATGCTGGGTCAGAACAATTGGTTGTAATCCTCTTTGCTTTTTCTTTATTATCAATAAAGCTATTCAAGTTTTCCTCCATATTCTTGTATGATTGATGTTATATGCATTTGTGTGGTCAATATATATCTGGTCCTATATTGTTTATGATAATAGATCTATGTTCTTGGATAGTGTTATGCTGCTTTGATTCTACAGGTGCTCTGTGAAGCTGGGTAGACAAGGAAGCGAGTAGCAAAGACCTATCAGAAGGGAGAGGAACCGAGCAAGGAACCGAGCGCAAGACAGAGGTTGGTCTCCTTATTCCCCTCTTATCTATTTCTCATAAAGGAAAACGAAAGTAGTTTTTAGTTTGTTTGTTTCTAAGGTAGCTACCAGCCTTAGTGGGACTAGCAGCTCTGCATAGACACTAGTTTTCCCGATAACAAAATGGCGACTCCGCTGGGGAGCGAATAGATTGTTTGTTTATCTACATTTGTTTACTTTATAAACTTACAGACGGAGCCTGAAGTCAAGCCAGCTAGCCTTCGAACTGCATTTGCTATGCAAGTGCAAAGTAGATCAATGCTGCTTCAGTCTATCTCTGGGTTTTGTTTATGAATTAAACGATTGATTTACAAGCTCTCTAATTGCCCTCGTGGTGGCTCTAGTAACCTCTTTAGATCTACCCCTATGATTGATTTACTGATTACCACTTACTCGGCCTAAATCCCTGAACTAAGCTGCAAACTGTGACGCGGACTGCAGTCAAAGTCTCGTCCCTGGTCCAGCACACTGTCTGTTCTGTGAACTCCAAATGCATCGCACTTCCCAAGTGTAGTAGGTGCGTTGCATTTTAGTTTCACTGTGTTACAGGTGCGCTGATTAGGCAAGGCCTTGTGCCTAAATTTTGGTTTCTGTGTTCACAGCTCTATTCAGGAGTTTTGCTGCCTGTAGTCAGTACACCTCTGTGGAAACCCCTTTCCTTGTTGTTATTCTGCCTCCATTGTGCAAAGAACTGTAAATGTTTTTATGTATTTTTGAGTCATTTTTCAGTTCTCCTTTACAAAGAAGTAGCGTAATTGTACTGTCATTTCTTGATTTGAAATTGTCGCAAGTGTCGTTTTCAGTAATAGAAGAGAATCTGATTGTTCTTGATAGTCGATTACACTGTTACTCTTGTATTTGATTTGAATTAGTAGTTTTTCAAGTGTCGAAAGCAAGTTTTCAATTCCAAATAACAAAGTGTCGTCATTGTCCTCATTTTGTTTTGAAAAGAAACTTGTTAGTAATTGTTGCTTTGAAAAATAATTCAGATTTATGCTTAGCTTTCTTTTTATCATTCACACATTAAGAAGGCTGAAAACAAATACATGCATGTGCATTTGCATTTAGACTGTTTGTTGGTTTGATTTAGGACAGTGCATATAGTGTGTGCTCTCTGCTCTTTGTTGAAAGAAAATCATCTCTCTTTCCTTAGTAGCTAGGATTTTCATTGCAAAAAGAAGATTAAACGACTGTTTATCATCTTAGATTTCATTTTAGGAATTGTACATCTACATCACGCGGTGAACCTGAAAGGAAAAATTCTTAAGCAAGATCAACTGTAAAATAAATTTAATGAATCTAAAAACGCTTTGGAACCTAACGCACAACATCTAGAAGTCTAGGCTAGAGACGTATTCCAGCGTCATAAAGCCTGGTAACTGTTGTTTTCACTGTTGGTTGGCTGATTCCTCCACTTTGAGACGATAAGTGCTAGTACGGACTTGTGCTCCTACGTACCGTCGAGTATATTTTGGGAGACCACAATAGGCTTAATCCTTTATCCTTAGGAACCCGTGTCTGCCGCCCTATCGATTGTAATGCACTAAACACAACATTCGGGAAGATTGACTGCCGTACCGTAAAAAGTATTCTGCAGTTTTGCGATTGGTTTGGTAATCCCTCTGTCTAGATTTCCAGAGCAGTCCCTTTCCTTCCTTTTAAGACTCCTTAACGGAAAAGGTCCATCTAAGCACTTGCCACTTCAAGCTCATTAAAAATCGAAGGCGACTAGAGTCATCGTTTGTTTTTTCTCGACTCTTAAAAATTGAAAAAACAAATTGTGTCAAAGCGTCTAAAATTCATCTAATTTGGAAACATACTTCCCCTTGATTTTTAGTTGATTGAGTAATCTGCAATCGTGGAGGAAAGTCAATTGAAACCCCGTCGTTCGCAGAGGCTTACGAGTCAACCGTCTTTGTCTCCAGAATCGAAATTGTTATGGACAAAGCGAACTCGTTTAACCGGTTCCAAATCCCCTGGTAAAGTTAGAACAAGTGTTCCAACACCATCGAAGACTCCGGTTACTCCAAACATTTCTGGTATCCCTGCCTTTACAGAAGAAGTTCAGCAGCCACCAAAGGACAGTAGAACTGATCCTAGTGTGAAGGTAAACACTTGTGTTACTGAGCCAGCTCCATCTACAGCTGATTCGGAAGGTGTTATTCCCCAAACATCTGTCACTGCAGATTCTATACCTTCTTCGGCACCAGAAATATTTTACGGACCTGATGGTCTACCTCTTCCACCTGGTCTGATTGCTATAGAAGAGATTGTGGAGGATCCTCCATCTAGTACTCCATCACGATTTGCAGTCAGGATCACTCTACATCCTTCTTCGTCAGAAATAAGTCTACCGCCATCGGAAGCTCCTGTAGAATCGCTAGGCAATCTTTTTGATAGACTAGAAATGTCTGAACAACCATCGACATCTAGGACTGTGTCATCCGACACAGCGACGGCAGAACTTCCTGCTGTCACTCCAACAATGTTCACCGGCATATCATCTGTCCCAACTAGCTCTCAATCGCTAGACGGGGCCCACTCAGGGGCTATTTCAACAGTATGGTCCGTTCCTATTTGTTCATCTGAAATAGTATCTAGGAACTCTTATGTTGAGTCTCAGTAAATTGATCCTTCAGGTTGTCAATTTGGGCAATCCGGTCCTCAAGGGAAAACGATTCCTTTAAGTACCGGATTACCGCCGTATGGGGGGCAGTATACCCTTTCATTGTCTCCTCCAGGAGGACAACCATACAGGAGTTCACAACAAAATTCAGGTTATGCCAGAATTACATCTAGCGGTTGGGTTCCGATACTGCCTCAACAACCAAGAGTTGTATATTCGATGCAACAATGTTTACCCATGTCAAATATACCAACTACGCTGGCTATTGTGACGGTGTCACAAGTACAAGTGCTGCTTGTTGTATGCCAACCTCAGGTTTCTTAGGTTGTAATGCAACAGCCTCTTGTCCCTGCGACTCAACCACAATCGCCAACTAGTGGAATGACACAGGCCCAAACGGGTACAATTACCCCTCATCTTGGTCAAACAGTCAGTATTGGACAACAGCACATGGCTTCGCAACCATGGCTAGTGCAATACCAACAACCACAATTCCAACAAGTATACCAAGGATCTGAGCAACAAATCTTTGCAAATAATGGGCAGTCGTATATTCAAAACGGTCAAAATCAACCATTCTACAATGGTTATGCCCATCAACCTTACCAAAGTTACCAGCATCAAATGCATTATGCTGGTATGCAAAGACCAACTACTCAAGCCATTCCATCATATCCTGGGTATGCTTCGCCAAACCTGAATCAACAGTAACCCTTCGTGGCAACTTTAGAGTTACTAGATCTAAATCGGCTAACAAATGATCCAATTGCTTACGCCCCTTGTGGCCAACGATTCCACATAAACTTCCATCGGATATTCCTAAGTTTAATGGAAATCCGGGTGAAGACCCGTCGAATCATGTGATGACTTTTCATCTGTGGTGTTCATCAAACACCCTAAACGATGATTCGATTAGGCTTCGCCTTTTTCAGAGGACGTTAACTGGTCCGGCAGCAAAATGGTATATCGAGTTACCCAGAGCTTCGTTTGACAACTTCAGTACCCTAGCCACAACCTTTTTAACCCATTTTCAGTTACCGATAAGGTACGAAATGGGAACAAAACTTCTTACCAATTTCAAGCAAACAACGGCCACTCACATATCCGATCATATTCATGAGTGGCGACGTCGTCGTAGAATGGTAAAAACGTATGTTCCTGATCAGCTTTTAGCTGAATGGTTTATTAAGTCATTATTACCTTCCATTACAGAAGATGTGGCAAAAGGAGGGGTCATCACTGAAGAGCAAGTTATTGCTCGTGCACAATATTTAGACTTGATTTATACTCAGTCTGGCACGCTCTACGATAAAATCCCTGACGCTCCCAGACCGGAATTTTCCATCCCTCCTCCTCCTAAATCGAACAATGACTCTCATGCCGGCGATGGTGTGATTGGTACGATAGACACGAAATCGATAAAGGCTACATCAAAAAAGGCCCATAAGATTTCCAGTCAAAATGGAAAAGAAGAACTTCTTGCCTCGGAAGTAAATGCCGTCTCGACTGATAAAGGCAAAGAAACCAAGCAACCAGGAGGCAAGAAGAAAAACAAAGGGAAGAAGAAGAAACAAGAAGAATCATCACCTGAAACTTCTTCTGCAAACCCTCCTGAAGATAGGAAACCAAAAAATCCATGCCTAATATGTGATGAGGATCATTGGACAAAAGATTGTCCACATAAGGCTGAGCTTAAAAGATTCTTCAAGAATTCAAAAACCTCGGCAGTATTGACCGATCCATTTCCAAATCCAGGAACAAATCTGGTTGCTAGTGAAAATGCTTCCTCGTCCCAAGTATTGATGTTGTCGGTTTCGAAATAGCAAAATGATGCTTTGATATAGACAAGGAACAAAGATTATGGGAATCCACAGTTGTCGAACAACAAGGATAAAGATCAACCTAGTAGTTCGACAACTTCAACAGAAGTTGCGCCGCCCATCATTCCAAAACTAACAATAAAACCGCCAAAGGGAGTAGTACACAAGTCGACATTTAATCCACGTGCCAGAGCAGCACAGCATTATAATATAGTGGAAGATCTGGCCCAATCGCCATCCGCTATGTCGACACTTGAGGTACTGCAAAATTGTCCATCCCAAAAGCAGGCTTTATTATCAGCTATAGGTGGGATAGACCCAAAGGATTCTAATCTTGTATCCTTTAATCATAAAGGATACGATCCTTAGTTACCAGCTCAACTAGCTTTCCTCATTCAAGTGAAAGCCCTCAACAAAACTGTTCATCGAACAATTATTGATGAGGGGGCATCTACATGTATTATGTCGATGAGTTGCTGGAAAACTTTAGGATCGCCAACCTTGTCGCGATCTTCGACAACATTAAAAGCATTTGATGGACGAACGTATACCCCATATGGTATTCTAAGTAACTTGCAAGTTGAACTAGGGGGGAAAATAGTAGAAATAGATGTCTAAGTAATCGACGGAAACCTCAATTACAACATCCTACTGGGAAGACCATGGATATATGCTATGGCTGCGGTTGTGTCGACCTACTTTAGGAAGATTGCATTTCCTTTTCAAGGAGGAATTACAATCATCAACCAACAAACATTTCTCCCCAATAGTTCCCAAGTTAGGGGAAGAATTTCGATGATCCATGGAAGCCCCCATACGCTTCAAAATATCGGAGTAGGCCTACTAAAAGACCCTATATTAATGGGGACTTTTTCCCTTCCGCCTCCAATCAATCTGGCGGAAGTGGCGACGGTAGGAACCTGCAATATGATATCTTCGATTCAAAAGATCTCAGAAAACGATATAAACATGGATCATCCGCAGGTATTGCCTCCAAGCCCAATAGAAATATTGTAGCAATCAATGTTTTCGGCATGGGAGGCAGACCCGAATCAACGCTCATCAAGCGTTTGGATAGATAGGTCTAATGGCACCCCTTCAGATCCTTGGTCGCAAGTGCATTACACCGACGAAGGAATTGTTCAATAAATGGTAATTGAAGGGGCACCATGGGAAGATTACCACCATCGTTCCCATCTTCCGGATTGTAAAGAAGATACTCCTGATGACCTTCATCATCCTTCAGTTTTTGATTTCCTATCAAATACTGTAAACACGGTGGATTCCGAGCGAAACTTGTCCAATATTGAAGAGACTATCACCATAAATATCTCGACCAAAACAGATGTTGTAGAGAATATTTATGTTGGCAAATGTTGTTCTCCTTCAGAACTGGAAATATATAACGCTCTTTTTCGTGAATTCAGAGATGTCTTTGCTTGGTCATATGATGAAATGCCAGGCATTGACTCGAGTATAGTTGAACACAAAATCAAGATGTATCCAGATGTCAAACCAGTACGACAACGGCTATGGCAGGTGCACCCTAAGAAAGCCGCTGCCATCAAGGCAGAAGTGGAAAAGCTTCTCCATGCTGGTTTCATTTACTCGGTTCCTCTAACCGATTGGGTATCGAACATTGTTCCTGTGATGAAAAAACAAGGAACGATTAGAGTGTGCGTCGATTATAGGGATGTAAATCAAGCTTGTCCAAAAGACAACTACCCTACAGCCTTTATTGACCAGATAATTGATGAATGTGCCGGATGCAAAATCTTTTCATTCATGGATGGATTCTCCCGGTATAATCAAATAAATATCCGCCCACAGGACTAGTCAAAGACTGCATTTATTTGTCCGTGGGGCACATTCGCATATCGCAAATTACCCTTTGGTTTAAAGAACGCAGGGGCAACGTTTCAGAGGGTAATTAATTACGCCTTCAATGACATCAAAAACATCATTCAACCATATCTCGACGACCTTCCGGCTCATTCGCGAAAGCGGACCAATCATCCGTAGCATTTGAGAGCGATATTTCTACGTTGCCGACACTACAAGATACAACTCAATCCACACAAATGTGTGTTCTGTGTCAGTTCTGGTCGTTTACTTGGCTTTGTAGTCTCAAAGGACGGGATTCATCTCGACCCATGTAAGGTTCAGGCAATCATAAATTTGCCTCCACCTTCAAATTTGCTTCAGATTTAGACACTCCAAGGGAAAGCAAACTTTCTGAGGAGGTTTATTCTAAATTACGCTGAACTTGCTAAAGGTTATACACGTCTATTGAAAAAGGAAGTGCCCTTCGTCTGGGATCAGGTCGCGCAAGCTTCCTTTGATGCTTTAAAAGAATCCCTAATGAAAGCATCATTAATGTACGCTCCTGATTATCAAAAAGACTTTAACCTGTATCTAGTTGCAGCAGATACAACCATCGCAATGGTTTTAGTTCAAGAAGACAACAGAATTGAACATCCTATATATTATTTAAGTAGGAACTTAAATGATACAGAAAGCAAATATTCCTATGTTGAAAAGTTGGCTCTCGCAGCTGTTCAAGCGATACAGAGATTTCGACACTATGTCCTCTTTCGAAAAATTACCATTCTGTGAGATTGCAACCCCATCACTTATATATTGTCGCGACAGTTGCTGGGGGGCAAATATTCAAAATGGATAGCAATTCTACAAGAGTTTGATCTGGAATTTGTAAAATCCAAGTCAAAGAAAGCCCTGGTTTTCGCGGAATTACTATGCGATCTCCCATCGTCGTCCAACGATGAAACATCAGATGAAAAAATCGTGGATGAATCTTTGTTTCTGATATCTTCAAGCAATCCGTGGTATGGAGATATAATCATCTATCTCCAAACCCAAAAATATAGGCCTAATACCTTTCACTCCGAACAAAAACGTATTCGATACCAATCAAAAGACTACATGATCGTCAGTGATATGCTTTACCGTCGTGATGTCGATACAGTTCTGAGGAGGTGCCTCACCCATGAGGAAGCCAGAAAAGTCCTGAATGATTGCCATTCAGGCGTGTGTGGGGGGCATCAATCTGGTCATGCTACAGTGCAAAATTTTTACGAGCAGGATACTTCTGGCCAACAATGTTCAAAGATTGCATAACTGCAGTCAGAAGTTGCCATGCCTGTCAAATTTTCGATAGCAAAACCAGAAGACCACCCGCACCTCTGCAACCAATAGTTACTGTTGGGCCATTCGCCAAATGGGGCATTGATTTCATGACATGTAACCCCACCTCGACCGGGGGGCATGGGTATATCATAGTCGCAGTCGACTATTTTACCAAATGGGCCGAGGCGATGCCTACATTAGATAACACTGGTGAAACAATTGCCCTTTTCTTTTTCAATCATGTAGTCGCCAGATTCGGCATTCCATAGGTTATAGTCACAGATCATGGATCTCATTTTCGCAATCACATGATGGACGAATTAGCTGCCAAATTAGGGTTGTCTCACGACAGCTCTACTCCATATTACCCGCAGGCCAACGGACAAGTTGAAGCAATCAACAAGGTCCTGAAGCGCATGCTGCAAAGGATGATTGGAGTCCACAAAAGGAGTTGGCACCTGATCCTGTACTCGGCCTTGTGGGCATACCGACATCGGTAAGGAATGCAACTGGGTTTACACCCTTCCAACTGGTGTATGGCCTAGAAGCAATCTTACCAGTTCAGTGTGAAATCTCGTCTCTCAAACTCGCAATCGACCTTCTCCCTGGAACTTCAGAAGAGGAGGCTCATTTCTTGGAACTAATCCAATTGGATGAAACCCGTCGTGATTCCGCTTTGGCTAATGAAGCCCATAAGAAACGAGTCAAGGCGCAGTTCGACAAGAATGTCAAACCCTGTGTCTTCTCAGTAGGTGACTTGGTCTTACTTGACGACCAAGAATCTGATAAATTGGGAGCAGGTAAATTCAAGTCTTTATGGATGGGCCCCTATATTTTTAAACGTGTATTAGTAAAAGGAGCCTACGAGTTAATGGATTATGACGGGATTCCACGGGTGCAACCCCGTAACGGGTTGTACCTTAAGCGTTACTACGCATAATGTAGTGTAGTAACCCTATGCTTTTGTTACATTTTTGTTTTCACTAAGGGTAATCGTTTTGGTCAAGTAATCCACTTTTACATCTGTTGCAAATGTCGAACCGATTGGAATCATTTGTTAGATATGCCGACGGAGCGAGTCGTAGTTCGCAAAACCGATCTTCTGCGGCCTGGGCCATTTTTGATCCAAGCGGCGAGTTAGTAAGTTTCAGAGGGGTATGTATTGGTCGGTCAACAAATAACATCACTGAATATAGCACGTTGATAGAACTTCTCTCTAATGCCATCACACATGGCATACGCCGACTTGTCGTCAGGCTAGACTCACAGCTCGTCATACTACAACTCACTGGTATCTACTCTGTCCGAAATCCAGCTATCTATCGTATGTTCCTAAGGGTCAAGATTTTGGAAAGGCAATTTGATTTTATTCAATATCAGCATATTTCCAGGAACTTAAATACATTAACAGACTCATTGGCAAATTATGTGTTAGATAGACATTTGCAGCATTTATAAAAAGAAGCATTTCATCAAAATTTGCATCCGGATAAAAAATATATATATAACTGTTTATGGTTTACACATAATGTTCTGTAACCAAGAAAAAATTGGTCAAATGACCCAAAACACAAAACGCTAGGGGGCACCCTAGTCTAATGATGCTGGTGATAACAAGTCACCGCCTGTGCAATCATGCGTAAAAGCCTAGTCCATTGACTCGGCACGCCGGTAGTATGCCGCTGCAACCTCAAAGGCAGCTCGTTAGTCCTCACATCTAGAATACCGAGAGTGAGGCCCTCGACCTGATCCTGTAATGCTGAAAGAGTCTTAGCCACATCAAGGTCGTGAAGGATAGCACTTCCCACAGCCTCTCCTGCTGGAGCGGCAGCTGGCACTCTCAGGCGTACTACTGGCCGAACTAGTCCAACATCTGCATGAGCACATGAGTTCTGATTAGTCTTGATAGAATAAAGCACAAGAACATTATAAAGAGAAACAATGAACAGAGATATGGTAAATTTTTTTACCAATTGCGCCCCACTGTTCGCCAGCGGGCAGTACCAAATCCGGGTCACCCCGGAAATCCATACCAGCATATGGATACTCGGAAAAAACCATCTCCTGACAATCGAACCACCCGAAGAAGGTATCAGAAAAGGAAACCTGAGACTGACCAGCATGTCTGGACATATGGTCGACCCATCTCTGCATCCGTGGCTCAGTCAGTGGAGGTAAACCAAGTGAAATATACTACGGCTGCATCAGTGGGATCTTTTCCAAGGCAAAAGCGGTCAAAATAGAACCATATCCAAAGTTCTTCAATCTTCCATTTTTCACCTTGGTCAATTGTTCTTTCATCACAAAGAGTACTGCGTCACACCGGTTGAACACCTTTGTTTCGAGGCATTCTAAGGCATACTGCATATAAGATCGGTTAGATACAAGAAGAGCCGCACTACCAGCCATCCTAGCAAAAGTGAACAGAATGGTCCTCAAGGGCCTGCCAGTGACATCTCGGATCTTGATCTTGCCGTCCTTACTCGACTGAGATCCCTCTTTGCAATACCTGCGAGTGTAATCTCTCACAGATTCACCCCCACGGCCGAACCTGATAATGAGATAGGGGCACCCCGCCTCGATAAGCCGGTCAAAAAATAGATGTCCACGACAGTCAAGGGGATATATTTGCCCCTAATCTGGAACACCTGGCTGGTAGGATCCCAGGCATCGAGCAAATACTGCAACAAGTTGATTTGTTGCCTCATGCTAGAGATGTAGAAAAACTTGAACAGGCCACAGTTCCGCAGTGCATTTACCGTAACCGGATCATGTAAAGCAAGCATGTCCTCTTCTTCATGCTCACGTTCTCGCCATGTAACAGGAATTTTGCTCCAATGAATCTCTGAAAACAAACAAGAGAAGAGTTAGATCCTGATTTGGTGAAAAACAGGAAAAAATTTCCATTGAAAACTGTGCACAAATTTCCCTCCTTGCGCCCATCGCACCCCCAGCAGTGTTCTGGGTGTGTTGCATGCTAACTGTCCAGTGGGTAGGCCAACATGCAATGCACCTTTCGATATAGAAAGGGTGCGATGGAGCCAGGGCGAGTTTTTCAAACCCCAGAGGCTCAGAAAAACCAGAAAACATGCTCAGAATGCAAAATGGAAAGGATGAAATGAAAGAGCTCAGGTTTAGCTCCTACCTGGTCCAGACGGCGCCGAAAATCGTCCACAGAATCTCCCAGAATCAGCTGGTGAAAATCAAGGGGGAAAGCACCTCCAAAGCTCCAACAAACCAAAGTTCAAATGAAATGGTAAAATGAGGGGTAAAAGCACTTTTAAATTACTTTTTACGTAATTCAAGTAAAATATTAGTGTCTTAACTCATTTTTCAAACATATATTGTTCATTTCTAACTAGTTTGATGAAGCAATTGAGCAGGCAGTACAACCTTTGAAGGAACAAAGTTATTAATGGTAAAATCAAGAAAATCAATGACCATTATATCGAGCAGTTTTAACGCGGAATTCAAGCTCGTTAAAAAATAAACATAAGCAATGAGCAAGTGTTTCCCCCAGCATTTAAGCTCATTAAAAAATGAACCATTTTCCGGTAAATAACCATCGTGAATGTATTATCATCAGCCTTTGAAGCCTTGGTCGTGTTCTCATCATCACCTCCACTCTGTATTGGCCGATCATTCACCTCCACTTGATTGTTTACCCCTTTTGAGGAACAGCTGCGAAGAGTGATCCTGTTAGCCATCCTTGTGACACTGCCGTGATTGGAAAATTCCAACCCTTACCTGGAATCAGCTGCTACCCGAATCTATCACTCGTTCCTCAAAGACGAGTCTCCTTTAAGCTCTTTTCAACTGACTCGTAAAATATGAAAAGATTGCCGAGCCATTGGCCTCTCCAGCTCGTTAAAGGGACCGGAAGTGCTATCCCTCCTTTAAATTTTAATCTTTTTGGACCTGAGGGATTATTACACAAAAAGATCAAGCGCTTGTTTTGTTCGGCTCGTTAAAATTACCGAAAATTCATCCCTTTTGTATTATTTTATACTTTTTCGGACTTAAGGGATTAGATGACAAAAAAGGATTTTTGGAGTTTCCTTTACGTCCCTTTTCAGACTCTCTAAAATTGAAAAGGACCGAGTTATCTTTGTCGTTAAACTCGTTAAAACCGAATAGCGACAAACTTGTCCATAACAGGCAAGAACGAGTTTCACTATCACTAGGCTCGTTAAAATATAGCGATGGGTTTGCCCGAAGGGAAAATTATAGAACAAGCATATGTTATCCTCCTCAAGCTTGACAAAAATAAAGAGGTACTAGTCAGCAATGACTGGGGGAAAATTGGGAAGAAAACTTGAAGAAACTTTGTTGGTAGCAAGTCGCTCTTGAACATGACACTTTCACTCCGCATCCGAGTCGGGTTGGGTTGTTCCATTCACTGGTCACATCACCATGGTTCCGTCACACCATCCATATTTGGGGTTAATGCTACCAATCCATCATGTCAGTGTCACCGATATGTTCAAGAGAAGTCGCTCAGAGAATTCACCTGTGTCTCACCCACTACAATGCATTCACGCTCCATTCTTTCATGACCGCCACCCTGAACCTTATATCACCAGATCGTTTTCACCTCCATTAAAATCATTTGCTCCATTCCATGTCATTGATGTGAGATTCACTAAGGCCCTCCTATGACAGATCGGTTCTTGTCGACATCAGCTCATTATCCAAGAAGTCGATTTAGGAACAACCCTTTCAGTACTTTGAAGCTTGCATGCCTCAATGGCAAGTTTCTCACTTCCGACGACAGGTTTACATCAATGGCCTTCGACCGAAAGATTTTGCGTGGTGTTCGACGCCAAGTCCCTTATTCACACCACGTGAATTGTACGGTAGTACCTTGAGGGTCATCATCATTATCGGTGATTCCTCTCGCGCCTGTTAACATCTTACATCATTGGCTGGTAATCAGGTGATGTCTTTCCATGTTCGACTCCAAAACATCTCTCACATGGATCGACTTGTACTTTGAGTGAAGATTGAACGAGATTGAAGATCCCGGATCTAGTTTCATCCATCCGGGCTGCGATATATATTCAGGAAAATAAAGACATCAAATGTACATCATTGCTGCACAGATAATCATCCAATCTAAGGGATGATGGCTCTACCAGAATCATCAGTCTACACTCAGACGATTGTCTATCCTATGTACATGAAAATGAATTTATAAAGCTGAGCATGGGAATGCCCGCCTCAGCTAGATCATGAAAATATTATGAAGATAATGTATTGTATTGTATCTTATTACAGGTCGCCTTCCAGCTTGAAAAAACTTCGGATCCTCATGATAAAGCATTTCACCCGACATCAAAAGATTAACGACCTCATGCTTTAGGGGGCAACTGTTATAGACATTTTTGGGCACTGCAACCCCAATCATAAATGTCCATAAACCAAGGGCTCCTAAGTCCCTAAAAGTGTTGTTCCAACCCCTAAAAGAACAAGGTCAACTGATTACAACATCTCCCAGAAGTTCTCCATGAAAAACTACTTAGAACTGGTCAAAACTGGACCATTTCACCTGCTCCATGGTCAAAGTGCATTGCATCCCACCTAAATACACACAGTAGGTGTGATGCATGTTGAAAAGCCCTTCTATGGGGTGCGATGGGCGAGAGTGGACAAATGGCAGGGTCAATCCGCAAGGTGGAGGAGCATGGAATCTTCTAGAAACTTCTCCTGTGACACTTGCCTCTCTGCATTTGCCCAGGGATGAGTAAGAGATCATCAGTCTTCAAGTGGAATCAAGAACTATCAGAGAGAGGACACTAATCAAATTTCAAAAGCTGACTCACCCCCCTTGCAAACATCTATATATGGATCCCTCATCCCAGAGATCCAGAGGCTGGAATTTTGTATCTTGTAAGGAAGTGCTGTTGGTTTCTTGGTGCAATATCATAGTGTTGGGTGATCTAAGCTTTTCATGAGGTGAAGAAGGGCTTTCTTGCTAAGAGGATGATGCTGGGTCAGAACAATTGGTTGTAATCCTCTTTGCTCTTTCTTGATTATCAATAAAGCTATTCAAGTTTTCCTCCATATTCTTGTATGATTGATGTTATATGCATTTGTGTGGTCAATATATATCTGGTCCTATATTGTTTATGATAATAGATCTATGTTCTTGGATAGTGTTATGCTGCTTTTATTCTACAGGTGCTCTGTGAAGCTGGGTAGACAAGGAAGCGAGTAGAAAAGAACTATCAGAAGCGAGAGGAATCGAGCAAGGATCTTAGGGTCCCACCCTAACCCCCTTATTCATGTAATGGGATCACGTCATAGTCAAGAGTCAATAAAGCCCATATTAATAATTGTAAGTGGTTAACCCGCAATTAATGACGGGACCACAGTTAGTTGCAAATGGGCCGTAGTATTAGATAGATGGTATTAATAAAACCCACGGCATTGATCCGTGGTATTGCATGTATGAGTCATATATAAAGGATAGAGACTCCCTGCGAGGAGTATCATGTCTTATTTTGTAATCGAGCTCTGCTCTCTTGGAGGTTGCCCCCTCGAAGAGGCAAGTGAACATTACTCTCTGAATAATAAAATCATTGTTGTTCTGTGTTCTGGGTATCTTCTCTTCGCATATTCTGTATTTGGGTATCGTTTTGCAGGTTAAGAGCATAACAAGTGGTATCAAAGCACTTTCCAGGGTCGGTGGGATCTCCATTTCTTAGCAATTTTTTTTTTTTGGCTCGTGACGTGTTCTGGCATCTTTAAACCACGGGATCTGTCGTTGAGTGCATAAACCTGCGGATTTGGGGAGGCATGCACGCAGGAAATACAAGAGGTGGTCACGTCTGTTGGACTCTCTTGTAACCCCTGTGGGTACCCCTTCGAGTAGTAGCGCATTAGACAGAACTGCGCACGGACTGTCTTCCACGTACCCTCTGGGTATATCGAAAGCCCCCCTAGGCTCCCTTGAAACCTCGCCATAGATAAACCGTCGGCCGTCTTGCGGCTATAGTACACCGAGAATAGCACTCGGAGAGATTACTCGCCCATACGATAGGGTAGTCGGGTTGTATGGCTAAGGGTACGGTCGATCCTCCTTAGTTAGAGCCCTGAAACATTGGGCCAAGTACTACTGCCAGACCCTTATGTATATTGCGATCTGTAGCACCTGACACTCCTCAAGACCATATTTCCCTTTTTCCTCAAGACCATAGTTCCCTTTTCTATCAGGGGATCACACATCATCTCTTCCAGATCCGCTTGTGCAAAAGGGGTGCAGCAACAGCAGACATCAGTCCCGCAGTCTCGAGTTTGCAGATCAGCCATTCCGATCTATTAGATCCAACAGATCCACAACAACAGTCTGTTCCGCCGCCCAGAGCTATCCGATCCGCCATTCAGATATTTCAGATCCACCAGATCGGAATCGTTGTGAAGGGTTCCTATACCGGGGTATAATTTTCGCAGGACTTTTGGCCGCATTGATATTTTGAGGAATTGGCAACTGCAGTATTGATAAGGAGTAAAACTTCGTTAGGAGTTTTCAAAAAAAAAAAAAGTCTGAGATCTTCCGGGGCGCTTATTGGTGATCTAGCCCATCAGAATCAGGACGACGAGCTGAGCACAGTGGTACCATTCAATTCTTAGTGAAAATTTTTTAGGCGGTCCCAACTTTCCAAAAAAATCAAGTTGGTGTATGGTAGAAACTAGAGCTCAAGTGATGGCCAATGAAAGGATGGACAAACTTGAAGAATCCATGCAAACCGTCCACGTTCAGCTTAACTGACTAAATAGCCTGGTCGAGGGCATGATCCAGAAGGGCAAGGAGCAAGCCCACGAGGAGGTGTATAATGGCAATGGACACAATGAGGGTGAGTCTAGCCACTCTCCTCACGTCTGGCACACCCACCAACAACCCCATCAGCGACCTCCCAAGTTGGATATGCATAAATTTGACGGTTCTCACCCGTCGGCATGGATAGCCCAAATGGAGCAGTATTTCAATTTGAATCACATCTTAGATGATGAGACTCAGCTTATGGTGGGGAGCATGTACTTGGACAATGAAAGGTGGTAATGGCGGGAATGGCATCAACGTTGCAATGGACCTTTTAGGACTTGGCCCAAATTCACAAAAGCTCTTCAAGACCGCTTTGACTAGGAATCTTCTTTTTTGGGTCGTCTTACTAAGCTCCGACAGACTGGTACAGTGGATGAATATATTACAGCTTTTGAAGCCTTAGCCTTCCGCACTTGGGGTCTCTCAGATGTGTTCTACACGGAATGTTTTATCAGCGGTCTTAAAGAAGCTATCAAAGCCCAAGTCCTACTGCACCACCCTCCCACATGGACGGAGGCTTGCAAGGTAGCTCGTAACGTGGAACGTGCATTAGCAGCCCAATACAGTCGCCCAAATTTCTCCGCTAAAGTTCGCCCCCCACAGGCTCACAACATGACTCAAACACTTAAGGTCCAAAAGGTGTCACCTGCGGAAATGGCTGAAAGAAGAAAGCAAGGCCTATGTTACTACTGTGATGAAAAATACTCCCCAGGTCATAAATGCAAGGAGCCCAAATTTTTTCAAATTGATGCCACTGACTACAGCTCAACAGAGGAAGATCCACCACTTGAGGAACATGAGCCGCTAGAAGAAGACAACCAAAAGGACAATGTCTCTGACGAACCAGTTATTTCGTTGCATGCTTTGGCATGGATTTCTTCCCCTCAAACTCTCAAAATCAGAGGTTTTATTAAACATCGCCCAGTAGTAGTCTTGATTGATAGTGGAAGTACACATAATTTCATCCATCAAAGAGTCGCAGAAGCAGTGCATTGTTTTGTACGAGCAGTTTCTAACTTCCAAGTCCAAATTGCGGATGGAGGCACAATGAAATGTGAAGGCCGCTGTGAAAATGTCAAACTTCAAATGGGGGATTATCAGTTGAAAACCCACATGTTTGCCATACACATGGGGGGTTGCGACATTGTCCTCGGCGCTGAATGGCTCCGCACTCTTGGGCCAATCACAATGGATTTCCAGGAGTTATATATGAGTTTTAAGCAGAACAACTACACACATACCCTCCGTGGACTCCAGGCGGGAGCCCCCTCTATCATCAGCTCGCATAGGATGGAAAAATTGTTAAAAAAGGGCAATCATGGAGTTGTAGCTCAATTTAATGCCATCCAGGCAGTCGAAACCAAGCCTCTACAAATTCATCGTGAGATGCAACAGATTTTAAATAACCATCTACCGGTCTTTGACAAGCCTCATGAGCTTCCACCCTTGCGAGGGGAACATGATCATAACATCACCTTGGTTCCAGGGCCCCAACCCCCAAATGTGTGCCCATACAGATATCCGTTCACCCAAAAGAATGAATTAGAAAAAATAATCAAGGAACTTTTGTAAGCAGGTGTCATTCGTCCCAGCATTAGTCCTTATTCATCCCCAGTGGTCATGGTGCTCAAGAAAGATGGGGAGTGGCGGATGTGTCCCGACTTCACGGCCCTCAATAAGTTGACAGTCAAAGATAAATTTCCCATCCCGGTGGTTGACGATTTGCTGGATGAACTCAATGGGGCTCAATTCTTCACTAAGCTGGATCTTCGCTCAGGCTACCACCAAATTCGCATGAAGGAAGTCGACATTCCCAAGACTGCTTTCAGAACTCATGAAGGCCATTATGAGTTCCTGGTCATGCCATTTGGTCTTTGTAATGCCCCCTCTACTTTTCAGAGCCTTATGAACCACATTATCAAACCATATCTGAGGAAATTTGTCCTTGTCTTCTTCGATGACATCCTCATCTATAGTTGCACTTGGGCTGCACATCTTCAGCATGTAGATCTACTCTTGCAACTGCTCCGCAAGCATAAATTATTTGTCAAGATGTCCAAGTGTTCATTTGGCATGGCAGAAGTTGAGTATTTGGGCCACATTGTGGGGCGTGAAGGTGTCAAGGTGGACCCCAAAAAGATCCAGGCAATGCAGGATGTTGGGTTGTGTTATATTCTTTCCACGTAGTTAATAAGGGGTTTGAAGGGCACCCGTAAGCCCACTTTATGGGGTCCGGGGCAGCGCCCTGGAAAATTTTGGTTTTGGACCATATGTTAGGTTGGGCGGACCCACCTATGGTTTTGTGCATGATTTTTGCACATGTTTTTTGGACGCGATGGTTTTCGGTCCATGGTATTGGAAGCGATGGTTTTCGGTCCATGGTATTGGATGCTTCGGCATGTATAAATATCTATTGTAACATTGAAAGGAACATAATGAAAAATCAAGCTGGTAGTCCCGGTTTTGGGATCCAGGGAAAAATCTCTGTGCATATGTGTTTTATGGGTTATGCTCTCGCATTGTTTATTTTCTTTGTTTAAGAATTCGTATGCAGGTAATTTCTGTACAGGGTTAAAACCTACATTTGGTATCAGAGCTGTTTTGGCTTCAAGGGGACGCCTTTGTTGCTGAGGGGTTTCGCTCGGGCCTGTGGTAGACCCTGTTCAATGGGAGATCTGCGAGATCGATTCTGGTGGTGAAAGAAGATGGCGAGCAGTGGAAAGATAGAGATTGAGAAGTTCAATGGTCAGAATTTTGAGTTGTGGAAACTCAAGATGGAGGATCTGTTGGTGGATAAAGATCAGTGGATCGCGGTAGATCCGGGTACTAAACCATCGGGAGTGATCGATGAAGAATGGAAGAAGTTGGATCGGAAGGCAAAGAGCACAATACGATTGTGTGTCTCAGAATCAGTATTGCTGAATGTATCAGGGGAAGCTACGACAAAGGCTTTGTGGGTCAAGTTAGGGACTTTGTACCAATCTAAGTCTCTGGTGAATAAACTATTCCTGCGGAAAAAGCTGTATAACCTAAGGATGAAAGATGGAGACTCGGTGACAGAGCATCTGAATGCGTTTAATACTGTGGTAAGTCAGTTATTATCTGTTGATATTAAAATTTCAGATGAAGATAAGTGCACCAGTCTATTGTGTTCTCTACCAGATTCGTGGGATAGTCTGGTTATTGCAATAGGTAGCAATGCAACTGCTTTGCAGTTTGATGAAATAGTCTCAGCCTTGCTGACGGAGGAGATGAGACGAAAAAATATGGACAACCAGAATGGTGATGCCTTGTCTGTACGAGGACGGTCCCAGAACAGAAACAAAAATAAGTCATCGAGTGGGAGATCTAAATCTAGAGGGAGATCTAAATCTCCAGGAAAACCTACAAAGGTGGTGTGCTGGAAATGCGGAAAGGAAGGGCACTTCAGAAGGGATTGTAAATCTAAAGCTCCTGATAAAGGAAAGGGATCTGATGATGCTCCTTCTGCAGAGGCGAAAACCACCTCAGATGAAGGTGGGGATGTGTACCTGGCTTCTTCAAGTACACATGTAGATCATGAGGCATGGTTGATTGACTCAGGTGCATCCTTTCACTTCACTCCCCATAGAGAGTGGTTCTGCGAGTATGAGAAATACGATGGTGGTGATGTCTTCTTAGGAGATGATAGGAAGGCTAGAATCATTGGTCGGGGAAAGGTAAAGTTGAAGTTGCAAGGTGGAAGGGTTAGAACACTTCCGGGTGTTCTACATATTCCTGCATTGGCCAGAAATCTGATTTCTGTAAGCAAGTTGGATGATGCAGGTGTAAAGACGGTGTTCGAGAAAGATACCTGCAAGATGGTTCGAGGATCACTGATGGTTCGAGGATCAATGATATTGGAACTCTGTACAAGCTGCAAGGTAGCACTGTTGTTGATGGGTGCAATAGTTCTATGGTTCCTGAAAATGGAGTAGAGAATCTAGTGGTCTCTGGAGAGAAGACCATGTTGTGGCATCAAAGGCTTGGACATATTGGAGAGAAGGGCTTTCGAATACTTCATGGTAAAGGTATGGTAGAAGGTATGAATAATAGCTCTCTGGATTTTGATTTCTGTGAAAATTGTGTATATGGGAAGCAGAATCGGGTGAGTTTCCCCTCTGGTGGTAAGAGGACGAAACAGATATTAGAACTTGTGCACAGTGATGTATTTGGACCTGTGAAGGTTCCATCACTGGGTAAGTCTGTGTACTATGTATCATTCATAGATGACTTCTCAAGGAATACATGGATATATTTTCTTAAGAAGAAATCTGAAGTCTTTGACAGGTTTAAAGAATTTAAGGCTCTGGTGGAAAATCAGACAGAGAAGAAGATAAAGGTGCTGAGGACAGATAATGGTGGAGAATTTTGCAGCAAGGAATTTGAAGAATATTGTAAGAAGTGTGGTATAGCACGACAGAAGACTACTCCATATACACCTCAGCAAAATGGAGTCGTAGAAAGAATGAACAAGACGTTGATGGAAAGGGCAAGAAGCATGCTCAGTGGTGCCGGGTCAGGACAGGAATTCTGGGCAGAGGCGGTGGATACTGCATGTTACCTGATCAACAGATCACCTTCATCAGCGTTGGAGGATAAGACTCCACAAGAAGTATGGACTGGTAAGAAACCCTCTCTTTCACATCTAAGGGTATTTGGATGTGATGCATATGTACATGTTCCAAAGGAGAAACGAACCAAGTTGGATAGTAAATCTGAAAAGTGCATCTTTATTGGGTATAAGGATGGTTTAAAGGGTTATAAGCTTTGGAACCCAGTCACACGGAAGGTTGTGTACAGCCGAGATGTGTTGTTCAGAGAGGTAAAAGATGTTATTCAACATGAAGTCCAACCAAAGGAACCTGAGAAGATAGAGTTTGAGCCAAAGGAGGAAGAATCAGACTCTGCAGCAGAGGAGGAATCAGAAGATGAAGAGCCACAAACTCTAGCTGTGAGAAGATCAGTTCGAGAAAGAAGGCAGCCAGAAAGGTATAGTCCATCTGCTTTCAGTTCAAATTTTGCTTTGTCTGTTACTGATAATGATCCAAGAACTGTGAAGGAAGCAGTGGATTCAGAGGATGGAAAACTCTGGAAAGAGGCCATGGTCGATGAAATGGCATCTTTGCACAAAAATGAGGCTTGGGATCTGGTGGAGTTGCCGGCTGGAAGTAAACCCATTGGCAGCAAATGGGTGTTCAAGAAGAAGACAAATGCAGAAGGAAAGGTGGATAAATACAAAGCTCGGTTGGTAGCAAAAGGTTATTCCCAGGTGCCGAGAATTGATTTTGGTGATATTTTTTCTCCTGTTGCCAAGGTAACTTCTATTAGATTACTTTTATCTGTTGTTGTTGCTTTTGATTTTGAGGTAGAACAGATGGATGTGAAGACAACATTTCTTCACGGGGATTTGGAAGAGGAAATCTACATGAAGCAACCTGAAGGCTTTGTGGTGAAGGGTAAGAAAGAACTGGTATGCAAGTTAAATAAGTCTCTGTATGGGTTAAAACAGTCACCAAGGATGTGGTATCAGAAATTTGATACATTTATACGGGGACTTGGCTTCACCAGAAGCAAAGCAGATCATTGTGTGTATTTTAAATTAATTGGTGACCGTATTATTTATCTGGTCTTGTATGTGGATGATATGTTGCTGGTTGGAAATGACAAAGAAATTATCTAGGATTTGAAGACCCAATTGTCCTCCAAATTCGACATGAAAGATCTTGGTGCTGCAAACTATATTTTGGGCATGGAAATTAAAAGAGATCGGTCAAAGAGGAAGCTCTGGTTAAACCAGAGGAAGTATGTCGAGACAATACTCCAGAGGTTTAATATGCAGGATAGTAAACCGGTGAAGGTTCCTATTCCTGTAGGTGTGAGGTTATCTGCTGAACAGTGTCCCAAGACACAAGAAGAGGAAGAGGACATGTCCCGTGTTCCATATGCAAGTGCAGTGGGTAGCCTGATGTATGCAATGGTCTGTACTAGACCAGACATTGCACATGCAGTGGGAGTATTGAGCAGGTTTATGTCAAAACCTGGGAAGGAGCACTGGACAGCAGTGAAGCAGGTTTTTAGGTATTTGCGTGGCACTAGTGATTATGGTTTGTGATACCAAGGAAGACCAGGATTGGACAGAGTGTTGGATATTCATGGCTTTGTTGATGCAGACTGGGCTGGAGATCTGGATCAGAGAAGATCTACAAGTGGGTATGTGTTTAACCTATTTGGAGGTGCAGTCAGTTGGATGAGTAAGAAACAATCTGTAGTGGCACTATCAACTACAGAGGCAGAATACATGGCAGCCACTCATGCAAGCAAGGAAGTAGTTTGGTTGCAGAGATTGTGTTCAAGTATGGGGTTAGTACAGGGAGCTATAAGAATAGACTGTGACAGCCAAAGTGCAATTTTCTTGGCAAAGAACCCTGCTTATCATTCAAAGACAAAGCACATTGATGTTCAGTATCACTTTGTGAGGGATATGATAGAAGATAGAAAGGTGTTGCTGGTAAAGGTGGACACTTTGAAGAATACTGCAGATGCATTGACAAAATCTGTGAGCTCTGAGAAGTTCTCTTGGTGTAGAGAAGCAATGGGAATCTCAGGGCTGAAAAAATGACTAAGCTCTCCTGTGGCCCCTCGTGGAAAGAAAACAACAAGTGGGAGATTGTTGGGTTGTGTTATATTCTTTCCACGTAGCTAATAGGGGGTTTGAAGGGCACCCGTAACCCCACTTTATGGGGTCGGGGGCAGCGCCCCAGAAAATTTTGGTTTTGGACCATATGTTAGGTTGGGCGGACCCACCTATGGTTTTGTGCATGATTTTCGCACATGTTTTTTGGACGCGATGGTTTTCGGTCCATGGTATTGGACGCGATGGTTTTCGGTCCATGGTATTGGATGCTTCGGCATGTATAAATATGTATTTTAACATTGAAAGGAACATAATGAAAAATCAAGCTGGTAGTCCCGGTTTTGGGATCCAGGGAAAAATCTCTGTGCATGTGTTTTATGGGTTATGCTCTCGCATTGTTTATTTTCTTTGTTTAAGAATTCGTATGCAGGTAATTTCTGTACAGGGTTAAAACCTACACAGGAATGGCCCCAACCTAAGACCTTGAAGAGCTTGAGAGGATTTTCCATGTCTCATGCCTCAAGAAAGTGATTGGGAACAATTGCAGAATTCAGACCAGTCTACCTGAATTGGACGAAGAAGGGTCCATCTGGCTTCAACCCGAACAGGTCCTAGACACACGAGACAAGCAACTGCGCGGCCGCATGATTAAGGAAGTCCTCATCAAATGGAAAGACACCTCTCCAGAAGATGCAACTTGGGAACCAGCCACTATTCTTCAGCAGTTTCCGCAGCTTCAGCCTTGAGGACAAGGCTAGTCTTAAGGGGGAGGGCATGTTAGGGTCCCACCCTAACCCCCTTATTCATGTAATGGGATCACGTCATAGTCAAGAGTCAATAAAGCCCATATTAATAATTGTAAGTGGTTAACCCGCAATTAATGACGGGACCACAGTTAGTTGCAAATGGGCCGTAGTATTAGATAGATGGTATTAATAAAACCCACGGTATTGATCCGTGGTATTGCATGTATGAGTCATATATAAAGGATAGAGACCCCCTGCGAGGAGTATCGTGTCTTATTTTGTAATTGAGCTCTGCTCTCTCAGAGGTTGCCCCCTCGAAGAGGCAAGTGAACATTACTCTCTCAATAATAAAATCATTGCTGTTCTGTGTTCTGGGTATCTTCTCTTCGCATATTCTGTATTTGGGTATCGTTTTGCAGTTTAAGAGCATAACAAAGGAACCAAGCGCAAGATAGAGGTTGGTCTCCTTATTCCCCTCTTATCTATTTCTCATAAAGGAAAATGAAAGTAGTTTTTAGTTTGTTTTTTTCTAAGGTAGCTACCAGCCTTAGTGGGACTAGCAGCTCTGCATAGACACTAGTTTTCCCGATAACAATCATATATAGGCAAATCAAATTTAACATCTAACTTAATCAAAGATGCTTTCTTATTATGTACAGAGCTACTAGGAGGTGTGAGAAAGTTTTCTTCTTTCCCATTTCCCTTGGAGTTGTCATGGAAGTGAGACTCATCTTCTTCTTTCTCTTGCTTAGAGCCTGATGCATCTTCCACCTTTTGCTTTCTAAAGTCTCTGTACATTTCTTCAACCATAGACTTTATAGCTAGGAAAATCTCTATTAATTGAGGCTCTGGCCCCATAGAACCTTCTTCTGACATAGTCTTTTGAGGATAGACCCTCCCAATTTCAGGATTAGTTTCCACCAACTCTCCTCCTAATTTGAGCTTTGATCTTGTGAGCATTCACAGCTATACCAACATAAGCTTGTCTAACCTTACAGCCTGCAACTCCGATACCACTTGATCTAATATTCACCCTATGAGTGACATCAGTTGAAGATTTATTAAACTAAGGTATTATAGACTCATGTGCTGGTGTGTGTTCTATGTTATTGGATCGATTAGATTTCCAATACACAGACAAATAAAATGGAAAGACAACAGAGAAATATAGTAAGCAATCATAAAGACACAAGCAATTTTAATAAGGAGTTCACCCTATTCTCCAGGGCTACGTGTCCGGTCCAGCTTCAATGGTGGCCTTGTTTTATTGTGTCTTTAAGCAAAGAAATTACAATACAGGGACTCAATGTGAGTTCTCCTGAAGCAGATTTTGCTTGGTAGGGTGGTTCTTGGATTCCCCAAGCCACTTGGAGTACATAGACTCTTCTTCTTCTTACCAACTCTGTGACCTCTTGGTCTATAGTGGAAAGAGCCAAATGTGATGCTCAGTTCGGACAGATTCCTCTATGGGAAGGCTTGAATCTTTAAGCTCTCTGGTGCTCGACGCCACCTATGGTCAGCTCGGCCCTCTGTCTCTTCTACTTAGCTTTACTATTCTCTGTGTTCAGTCCTCCTCTCAGGGTTCACTGTTCACTGTCTCTCTTGGTCGCTTGGACTCTTCTCAATTCTGACTCCAACTCTAACTGATTCGACTATCTTTGTTCATGGCTTTAGCCATTCGATCCCCATGCCTGTTCGGTTCCTCTTCTGCCTGTGTCGATTCACCTTATGCAGCTGCGCTTGGAGTTCCCTGTGTTCAGCGTCATCATCAACGCTCAGGGAGTGGCCACTTGTCCTCCTCTAAATGGCGCCAGCATGCTTCGTTGGTTCGTTTCTTCAGTTATGCTGTGGATGTGTTCTTCCTCCACCGTGGCGGTCAAACAGATTCCAAATCTCTTCAAACACGACTTAATTCCTTGTTGATTCCACTTCTTTCCATCGGATGCAATCTCAACCATCCGATTTGAGCCCTCCAGATCTGACGTCATACGCATGCTTCGCGTGGTTGAATTTCTCGATCGATAGCACGTGATCAATGGTGGTTTTATCTCACCTCCGCCTGCCACACGTTGATCGGTGTATGGAATCGCTCCGCTCTTGTCCAAAACCTCTTACTGTTCACGGGCGCCTCGATCAATACTGCCGGTTTTCTAGTGCGGGGTCCTGCCTTCGTACATTAGCGTTTTTCACTTTTTCGCCCGCGGTTTCCTGGCTCTCGATGTGACTAAGTGCTCAGGCTTCCCCTTCAGGCCCCTATTCGCCTAGCGATGCGTGCATAAAAAACATCGTCCTTTTCCCATTCCAGGGCTCCCAGGGGCTACTTTGGCCTCCTACGCAGTCTTCATGGGCCTCGGTCAGTGCGCTTTGACCGAGGTCCTCGTCGTTCCACGTCGGCTGCCATGGCCACTGGTTCAAGGTGTTTTTGATACTGTTTTGGATTTCTTTAGAGATTTGTTTGACCTAATTTAGTCATGGTTCTCGAAAGTCTTTCTATGGATCCAATTTGGATCATCAGCACTACCTCCTTTGTGGGTCACCCCTTCCTTTCTTAGCTTCCTTCCTAACTTCCCCTCCCATACTCGCTCGTCTTTGCTGCCCAAACTCCCCCTATCAATCCAGAATTTCTTTCTGAGGAAATTTTCTGGACTCTCAAACCTCCCTGCCAACCGAATACGGTCCTCTCTGGCCTCCCTATCCTTAGCCCTGAGCAAAATGTGCCACTCCCTATGGTCTGCTATGCCCTCTAGCCTTTCTAGCCTCGAAGCAAAGCTGCCAGGCCACTCTCTCTCTCTACTTATGCTCTGTCTACGTAGCATAACCTCTCTGTGAGGTCTCTCCTTCCCATCCTAGCCCAAGTTCCTTTCCCCTCCCAACATACTGAATTTTCCTTTGCAAATTACAGAGAAAAGATAGTAAACATACCCGAGGTTACTCTTCCTGCTTACTGGATGCGCATTTGGCTTGTCCTCTGCTCTCCTTCTCCTTCTCCCTTGCAATCTAACCATCCTCCTCTCCTTACATCCACTTTCATACTCTGTCTTACCTCCTTGCCATCCCATCCTTCTTCCGCCGCCGTCCTTACCACCTCTCTTCATCCCAACATTCCTAATGCCACTTCCCCCTTCTGACATCACTCTTGGCAGGCAGTACTCCTCCACATCCTGCGATATAATCATGCAGGCTGTGGTAGGTAGTCCTTTCGCCTCCTGGCATCTGACATCGCCATTACTGTTAATTACCCACTCCGTCACCCCGATCGGGGGTTTGTTATGAACCTTATCACTTCGTTTATTCATGGGAGTCATCATGGGCTAATATTTCTCTTAGCGGGTCCATTCTTGTATCTCTTGGTTGTATAGGCCAAGTTATTTCCATGTGTCCTCCTTGCTGATTACATCCCCAGTTGGCCAGGAAATCAGCCACTTTATTCCCTTCTCGTTTTATGTGCTTGATTATCATATAATCAAACCTTTTCATTAGTTCTCCCAACTCTTGGATGAGGCTTGCTATTCTCCAACTATGGCTGAGCTTTTCCCATGCCTTTCCATTGTAAAGTTTCCTCATCATGTTGATTACCAGCAATGAGTCCCCCTCAACTTCCAGTTGTTTGTACCCTAGCCTTACTGCTATTCTCATACCTTGTCGTACTACCATGAGTTCTACTTCATTGTTGCTCATCATGCCGCCATATGCAGAATACAACAGTCAGACCCTGCCATGGCAGTCTCTAAAGATGCCACCTATTCCTGCAATACCTGGGTTCCCTTTGGAGGCTCCATCAAAGTTCAATTTAATGAATCCTTCTGCTGGTCTGCTGAAGTTCTGGCACGATACCCTGCTCGTCTGTGTTGCTTTCCATGTATGCGCTCCCACCATTTCTTTGGCTAGGTTGAGCTTTTTTATATTTCTTGCTTCCTGAGGCATGATCTCCCAATCTTCTTGGCACCATTCTTCTGCTAGGATGGTTTCTCTGATATGTTCTATTACTCCTCTCCATACCTGTTCCGGTGTGGATTCTTTACTTTTGAAAATCCGTCGATTTCATTCCTTCCATGTCATCCATAGATTAAATCCTACGGCCAACCCCCATGCTCTATTTAGAACTGGGCTGGTAAAGTGGCCTCGTCCCCATTGTTGAATAGTCTCTCTTATGCTCTGTTGATTCCTATCCATCCTTCCAAAGACCTCATAGATAGCTTCCCATTGTTGATGTGCAAACGGGAATGAGTTCATTAGGTGTTCTATATTTTCATTGTCCTTTTTGCATAGACCACATAGGGACGGTCCCTGCATCCCTCTTTTTTGAAGTTGGTCCCATGTCAAAATTAGACCTTTACATGTTAACCATAGGAAGTGAGTGACTTTCGGCCACCATTTGCTGTGCCAGATTTGTTTCCATATATGATGGTGTTCGTCCTGTTCTTGTTCAGTTTTTAGATCATATGCCTCTTTAACCAAGAAGGTTCCTTTCGTAGAATTTCCCCATCTCAATATATCTGGTCCTGATCTGATTGGTATCTTTCTTGTTCCCATTTCTTTCACATAGAGCTCTCTCTGTTCTTCTTCTATATTTTGACCCCACTCTTCTGGGTTTTTTCCAGACTCTCCAATTCTCCTCATTGTTGTCATCCTTCCAGAATTCATCTACTCGATTTAGGCCTACATCTTTTGAAAACTGCAGAATGTTTCTGAGTTCTTGCTTTCCATTTAATTTTTCTCGTTGTTGCCAAGCCTCGTCCTAGAACTTTGTTGTTTTTCCATTTCGTATTTCCCAGAAGGCATGGTTTGTGATTATGTCCCTATTCTCGCTAGCCAAGTTCCAAATGGTAGATCCTCTCAGCGGTTCTGCATACCTTAATATATCCTCGGTTCTCCCTGGCATGTTACACTTCCTCGTCCATATTCATTTCCAGAGGTCCCCTCCTCCTACCATCCATCTCCACCACAGCTTGGCCCTCATAATTTGGTTGGTGATGTATGGGTCCCTCAGCCCTAGCCCCCCTTCCTCCTTTTTCCTTGTCAATCATTGCCATGAAATCAAAGCCCATTTTTTCTACTGTTGAGGCCCTCCCCATATGAATTTCTTAAAATTTTCCACCATTTTGGAACGAACCCCTTTCGGAGCGGCCATCCCCAATAGTTGGTAAATCGGTATTGATTGTAGGACTGCTTTTACCAAAACTACTCTTCCTGCAAAGTTTAAAGACCTGAATGACTAGTTGGCTAGCCTTCCTAGGATCTTTTGTATAGTCTGTTGCCAATTTTCCATTTTGAGAGAGTTGATTGCCAGAGGTATTCCTAGATACTTGGTGGGCAGCTCTCCTTCCCTAAAACCCAAAATTCACGCAAGGTAAGTTTTACATTACCGATTGTGTTGAAGAAATAAGTGCAAGATTTCTCTTTGTTAATTTGGGTGCTCGAGGCTTCCATGAAGAGATCCAAGATGTCTTTCACCCTTTTAACTTCCCTGAGAGAGACATTATAGAATAACATGATATCATCCATGAACTACAGGTGGGTTATCAGGAGATCATTCCCCCATAACCTTATCCCTTTGATTCTATCGTCCTGCACTTCCTTTTTGATATACCTTCCTAGCCCATCTACAGCAATAATGAAGAGGAAGGGTGATAAGGGATCCCCTTGCTGAAGACCACTAGTGGCGTTGAAGGTGGATGACGAGGTTCCATTTAAGAGGATTGAAAAGACCAGGGTAGATATCATCACTAGAATCCATTCTATCCATCTGCTACAGAAACCAAAGGCTTCCAGAACTTTCCTCAGGTACTCCCAATTTAATCTATCGTAGGCTTTGGATAGACCCAATTTGATCATCATTCCAACTACCTTTTTGATTTTATCGAGTGCACCACTTTTTGGGATGCTATCAAGACATCTAGAATCTGTCTACCCTCCACAAAACCTGTTTGTTCAGGGGATATAATACTAGGGAGAATCGATTTCAATATTTTAACTATCAGAGTGGATATAATTTTATAAATAACATTACAAAGGGCAATAGGTCTAAATCCCTACGGCTCATCTGACTTGGAGGTTTTAGGGATGAGAGAGAGAAGGGTGGCATTTAAACCTGGACATACCTTTTGGTTTCTTCTGGATTCTTCCACCACCTCTAGGATGTCATTGCCTATGAACTTCCATGCAGCTTGATAGAATTCTGCCGTAAAGCTATCTGGGCCCGGGGCCTTATTTTTCTTCAATCCTTTGACCACTTCCTCGACCTCCTCAATCGTAGCTACTCTCATTAATGCAAGGTTTTGATCTCTGGTGATCATCTTAGGGATCTGGTCGCATATTCTGTGAGCTGCCTCTCACCTTTCTTCCTGTGGCTCCGTTCAAAGATCTTTGAAATGTCTTACCAGGGTTGCCTCCATATCCTCATGCTGGGTTTGTAGGACTCCTTCTTCATTTTTCAGGGAAAAATTTCTATTTCTTTATCTGCGTTGTACCATCGCTTTGTGAAAAAAATTGGTGTTCCTTTCTCCCTCCCTTAACCAGTTCACTCTTGACTTTTGCCTCCATAAGATTTCTTCCTGTTTCCTTCTTTCCTCTATTTGGCCAACCAGTCTGCCTTCTTCTGCTGCTAATTATTCACTTCACCCTTCGCTTATGATTTCTTGTTGAATTGCCATCATCCTTTGATTTAACTGCTGTTGGTCCTGTATTATGTTTCCAAATTCCTTTTGGTTCCACTTCTTAATTTTTTGCTTCATTTCCTTTAACTTGAGCTGGAACATTTGCATTCTATTTCTTCCCCTTTGTTCACTTTGCTTCCACCATTCCTCTACCTTGTTTATAAACTTAGGGTCTCTGAGCCAGAAAGCCTCAAATCGAAATGGTCGATTTTTAGGACTGGCTTTGAGGTCAATCTCTAATCTCACTGATCAGTGGTCCGACCCCATCCCAGGTAATATCATTGCTTCCACAAAAATATCTCTGCTAACAATTTGCTCCGATATTAGGAATCTATCTAACCTTGAGGCTATTTTATGCCTCCCTCCTCTTCTATTATTCTAGATGTGTATCCCATTATTAGTTATGATATCTACTAGCCTCTGCTCATTTATGGTATCTACAAACAATTCCATATCTCCATCTATCCTCCTCACACCTCCTCTTTTTTAATTCAAGGATTTAATCATGTTGAAATCCCCTCCTATAATCCATGGTATATTTTGGTATAGACCACTCACATTTATTAAGTTTCTGATGAAGTTCCTTCTTTCTCCTGGGATATGGGGACCATAGACCCCTGAGAGGAGTATCCATTCTCTGGATCCAATATTTCTGAATTTTCCAGAGAGTATTCTTGGCATACTTACCCATTCTTCGAATCTTACTTCTTCTGGGTTCCATAGTATGGCCAGACCACCTGCACTTCCCAGAGCATCTTGTCCTACTACCTCATACCTGGGCTTGAAGTTTCCCATGATCTCCTTCAGTTTTAGTTCACTGATCTTGGTTTCTTGCAGTATCATAACACTAGGTTTATCTTTCCTTAATCTTTCTTTGAGATATCTCTGTTTCCCTTTACTGTTTAGACCTCTTATGTTCCAGGTCATTATTATCATTTCAATAGTTTGGTTGGTTGGTGGAATACCTCTGATAATGGCACCACTCTTCTTGAGTTAACGAGCATTTCTCCCACCATTTGGATGGATTCACTCATGGGCCGTCTGCCCCTTTTTTCCCTCCTTTGCCTGATGCTCCTGCTTCGTGACCCTGTCCCCCCTGTGATCTAAGATGCTCGGGTTGACTTATCACTATCGCTCCTAGTTTCATTTTATATTGTTGAAACATTTCTTTGTATAGTTGTTTTTGGTCTTCTGGGATGAACCTCTCATCCAAGTGTCGCCATTCCTATAGTAATCTCTTCATTACTTGTTCCTCTTCACTAAAATTTTCTTTCTGAGGGTCTATCTCCATCTGGCTTTGCTCTGTTTGCATTCTATTTATTTCTCCTTCATTTTCTTCCACTGTTTTGACCTTTTCTTGCTTTTTCCCTTTGTCTTTCTGTATTGTTTCTATTGGTTCCTCACTGCTTTCCTCATTAATCTCTTCCATTTCCTCTTCCTGTAGCACAACAAATTTGTTTTGATTTTCCTATTCCTTCTCTTTCTGAGGATTCTTATGGATACTCGTCGTTTTTTATTCCTTTTCCTTCTGTGGACCTCCTGAAATCCCTCTTCCATTTCCTTGCCCGATCCTTCTTCCTTTTTGCTTCCCTGAGTGGACTCTGGAATGTTCTAAGGGCAAGATCTGAATAGGTGCCCATATTCATGGCATCTCCTACACCTAAAGGGTATGTGCTCATAATCCAAAGGTTGTTGCCAGATTTCATCATGATATTCTACTTCTATGCAGTCAGGGAGAGGTTCTGTAATGTTCATGTAAACACAGATCCAGACATAAGAAGTGTACCTTCCTTTTCTTGTTGTTTCCGCCACCTTGACAAAGGTCCCAATCGAGTTGCCTATTCCTTCCAAGATTTCCGGATCCCAGAAATCCATTGGGAGGCCAAATAACATTCTTCCCAGTGGCGCATAAATAATCCAACATTATTAAAGAAGTAAGGACCCTCCTAAAATACCTTCTCTTTGTCTTCTAGGTTAGAGAATACTACTGAAAAGAATCCTTTTGCTCCTAGTTTCAGATCTATGTGCCCTTTCGGTTGCCAGCGTTGCCGTATCCATTTAACCAATTCCTTTTCTGTAGGCCAGACCCCTATGAATTTGCAGATCAACGCATGATCTTTCATAAACCCCCTATATTCCTCCAGTTTTTTGTTGGGAATGACAAACCTAGGTTTTTTTGGTTCTCTGAGCAGGCATTTACCTCCTAGACCAGCTTGCCAATGCGCTCCCATGACCGGTGTTTCTTTGCTCCTTTACCATGACTTCCCGTAGTCCCATTTTTGCTTGCTTCTCTCACCATCACATTCTTATAGAAGGGGATCGCTCCCCCCCCCTTCCAAGCTCATCATACCTCCGTCAGTGTGCACCTGCCTCAGTCGGTCTCGCTCTGCGGTCTGTGATGGTGCTCTCTTGTCCGACTCTGTTGTATCCCCTGTCCTCTGTTGCTGTTGCAGGCTTGCCAGGGCAACCCTGCATCAAACCCTAGCCTGTGACCCTAAGCTCGGCAGCATTTCTCAGCTAGTTGTATATTTTAACTGGTGACTAAAATAGTCATTTATGTTAGTTGTTTTTAGTTGGGTCTCTTAATATTGCTAATTTTTGGTAGTATTTCACTTGGAAAAGTTGTGGTGACTAACGGTTTTAGTCACCTAGTCACTAATTTCACCATTTTCTACTAGTTTAATCCGAGGGCTAGTTGGAGAGTCTTGGGGCTAGGAATTAGCCTTAAGGACAACGTGTTGGAGCAACAAGCTTAGAAGAGAAGACCGCAGTTGTAGGAGGCCTTAGGAGCTGATTGGAAGGGTCTAACAAGGATTGCTAGGAAGCCCTAAGCAATTTTTTGCAACATATCAGACCTCAATACAGTGAGTTAAGGCATGTTTTCTATGAAATCTCTTGTAGGTGTTGGATCCTAAATGAAGATCAATTTCAACCAAATTGTTGTGTAGTCTATGGGAGCCAAATTGGTGGTTGTACATAGTGGTAAGGTACATGGGTATTTAGTGCAGCGAATTCATGGTGCTGCTATGGTATGGAAAAGCACAACGGGATAGCCATGATATTGTACAACAATGGCACAATGGGACATCCATGACATAGTGCAGCAGTGGTACAATGGGAGAGCCATGAAATTATGCAACAGTGGCACAATGGGACAACCATAACATAGTGCAGCAATGGAACAATGGGACAATCATGACATAGTGTAGCAGTGGCACAACGGGATAGCCATGAAATTGTGCAGTTGTGGCACAATGGGACAACCTTGACATTGTGCATCAGTGGCACAATGGGACAACCATGACATAATGCAGCAGTGGCACAACAGGAAAGCCATGACATAGTGCAACAATGGCACAACGGGACAACCATGACATTGTGCAGCAGTGGCACAATGGGACAACCATGACATAGTGCAGTAGTGGCACAATGGGACAACCATGACATTGTGCAACAGTGGCACAATGGGACAGCCATAACATAGTGCAGCAATGGCACAATGGGACAACCATGACATAGTGCAGCAATGGCACAATAGGACAACCATGACATTGTGCAGCAGTGGCACAATGGGACAACAAGCATGTGCAGCACGATGAGGTGCAACTGTTGGCATTATGAGACAAGTGTTGTCCTTGATGGCAAACCACACTGATGACAAATCATAGTGCAGAAGGTCAGCACCAAGGAATTGATGATCAGACTATAAGAAGAAGAGAAAATTCATATACGCAGGTTCATCAAGCCCAAGTCGCGTGTACACGCTGGTTGGCATCAGTAAAAGCGCGTGTATGTGGAAAACTTATTTTTGGTCCGTGGCGGTTATTCCTTGGAAGTTGTGCCTATGGTTTCGGACCATGGTGTCTCGACGGACGTGTCGATCCCTAGTTTTGAGGATGATGGTATTGGATTTCTATGGTTTTGGCTCTTGGTATTGAACAAGGCCTAAGGCTATATAAGGAGAAGGAAATCATTAGGCAAGTGCATCTGAAAAGTCTTGAATATCTGATGAAGTATTAGATCCAGTATGCAGGTTATTGGTTGATGATGTATTGCTTGATCTGAGCTAAGGAGAGATCTCATCGGTTGATGGAGAACAAGATCTAAGGAGAGATCGGGATCAAATGGTTTGAAATGAACTATCTTTATATGGTTGATTATGCGTGTTTCTAGATCTGCATACTGACGCAATGTTATATTCTGGGTATAACTGATATCTGGAACAGATGCAAGTTATGAAAAGTTATTTTTAGATCTGTACGCAGGTTGTCTTCGGTAAAACAGCGTGTATACGCGGGTTGCCTTCATTGAAGTAGCGTATATCTTTTGAAGCATGATTTTGGGTTTGCAGTTGGGTCTGACTGATATTACAGAGTTCTGTAGTCTGCTCTGTGTTCTGGTGACAGGTGTTGACAGGGTTTCAGTGGTTCAATGATTCAAAGATTGATGATGCTAGTATTGGTTGTTTTATGCTTCAATGATCTGTGAATAAATCATAGTCTTCAGATTGTAATGTTGTGCTTCAGGAATATCCAGTCTGAAAATTAATGAAAAGTGGTACCTGAAGGAAAGAAGATTGTAGGCCAGCACCTACGTACTAGTATCTTAGCTAGTACAAGAGCAAAGGGGGTTGGAGCTCCCTTCCAAGGAAGTTTGGAGAACGAGAGAAGGTTGAAGCCTTCTGCAGGTTGTAGCCTGCGTACTGGTATAAGGCTGCACCAGTACAAAAGATTGTAAACTGAAGTTCTTATTAAAGAAAGATAGAGACGACTTGCAGCAGGTGGTTTTCACCCACATTGGGTTTCCACCTTATATCATGGTGTTCATGTGTGTGGCTTTTGTGTGATGATCTGTTCTGTTATACTGCATCTGTTTACTCTTAATATGGTGAATAATGACCTGATGCACTTAACTGAAGATAAACTAACTGAATTATAAGTTTTCTGGTTATACGCTGTTTTCTTTAGACACAGTAGCGTGTACACGCTGGTTCACTTAACTGAAGTAGCGTATATGTTTCTGAGCATTGAAAAAGTTTTATTGATCTGATAATACTGATTCACCCCCCCTCTCAGTATTATTTCCAACAATTGGTATCAGAGCAGGTCCTTCAGAGAAGCTTGATCGCTTGAAGGTAGATCGTTCATCATGAGCAACTACGAGAGAGAAGCATCAATCAGGCCACCGGTTTTTGATGGGACAAACTTCAATTATTGGAAGGTAAGAGTTACTGCCTATCTTCAATCTCTTGGTACAGAAGTTTGGGACATTGTAGAAACAGGCTACGCTTTTCCTTCAGCTACTCCTACAGATGCAACCGAGAAAAAGAAGTATGAAACAAATGCGAAAGCAGTCAGTACCCTATTAGGATGTATATCCCAAACGGAATTCATGAAGGTAATGCACTACAAATCTGCAAAAGAGATATGGGACAAAATTGTCACGAGCTATGAAGGTGATGAACAGGTAAAGCGTGCTAAACTTCAAACTCTCAGGATTCAGTATGAGACTCTCAAGATGTATAATGATGAAAGTGTGGCTAACTATTTTCTTCGGGTAGATGAGATCGTTAATTGTATGAAAAATTTGGGTGAAGAAATAAAAGAGGCTATAGTGGTTGAAAAGGTTCTAAGATCATTGTCCCCCAAGTTTGAATCTAAAGTATCTGCAATAGAAGAAAAGGAAAATCTACGAATTCTTACTATGTCTCAGCTACATGGAATTCTAACTGCTTATGAAATGAGAAAGGGAGGTCCATCAGACAGAAGAGAAGCTGCTTTCAAGGCATCAGGCAAAGAAGACTATTATGAAGCAAGCCACGTCCCAGAACAAGAGGAAGAAGAATCAAATTTTGTCAGAAATCTTCAAAGGGGTTCGGGAAGGTTCAGAGGTAAGTTACCTTTTAAATGCTTTGCTTGTGGAAGAGTAGGTCATTATGCTGCAAAATGTCCTTATAAGGATAAAGGAAAGGAACCTGCTAGATGGAACAAGAAACAGAGTGCAAATAAGAAAAGTTACTACACTCATGAAGATAGTGATGGTCTATCGAATAGTGATGAAGATGAACGAGGTAATGAATATAAGTTGTTAATGGCATTTGAAGATGATGATTATATGGATGCTATAGATGTGGATAACCTTTATGATGAAATTACTAGACTCAAGAGATGTATAGAAGAAAAGAATATAATCATTGATACTCTGCAATTCCAAATTGATGAAAAGGAAAAACATCTTGAAAAACTAGAAGGTGAAATTGTTGGTCTTAGAAAAGAGATTGAGAAAACAAAAGCTATTAATCTTAAATTTGTTAAAGGATCTGAAACCTTGGATGAGATTATCAATGTGCAGCGATCTCCTCTGATCAAGACAGGTCTTGGATATAATGGAGAAACATCTCAAGCCTCTACCTCTAAAAGTTATCTTGATGCAGCAAGAAGAAGCGAGCAAAGGCCAAATAAAAGTAATCAGGTGAATCAGGGACAGTTTACCTCAAGAACAAATAAAGACCATCAAGAAATTTGGGGACAAACTGCCTTAAGGACAAACAGAAGCTACAATCAGCCACAGGTAAAATCTTCTCAATTTGCTCCAAGAATAAATAGAAGCTACAATCGGTTGGATGATAGATCTGGTTATCACAGAAGTTTCTTTAATGGCCAATGCTTTTCTTGCCATAACTTCGGTCACAAAGCAGCTCAATGTGTTGCCTACAAGACAATCATGACTAGAGAAACTCAAAAGCAAGGGAGAATGACTGAAACCATGAAAAGGACTTATAACAACTTTTCGGTTCTTGAAAATGAAGTTGAATGCTCTATTTGTAATAACTTTGGTCATGAAGACTCTGAATGCAGGAGCAGGTTCCGGAAGACAATTCAGAAGGAGAAAAACTCAAATGTCAGAACATGGAGAATAAAGGAACCACAACCAGAAAGATGTGGGATAGCCTTTTATGCAGAAGGTCAAGAAAGTCTATGGTACATTGACAGCGGATGTTCGAAGCATATGACAGGGGACAAAGAAAAGCTTGAGTCATATACCGCATTAGAAAAGGGGAAGAAAGTTTCCTTTGGAAACGATATCTCTGCAGCCATAAAAGGAAAAGGTGTGGCTCCATTGAAAGAGAAGGTCAAAGCTGGAAATGTTTTGTATGTTGATGGATTGAAGCATAATCTTCTGAGTGTCAGTCAGATGTGCGACCAAGGAACAGAGGTAATATTTAGATCAAATGGATGTTGTGTTCGTGATCTTGATACAGGTAAAACAGTGATCAAAGGAAGAAGAACTCCAAATAATCTATACATATTTGAAGAAGGACCACAACAATGCTATTTGAGCAAGGATGATGAACACTGGCTATGGCATCGAAGGTTGGGGCATCTAAGCTTTTCACAGATAAGGAAAGCATGCAAATATCAGGCAGTTCGTGGTCTTCCAGATATCAAAATTCCAGACAACACTATATGCAAATCTTGTCAGTTTGGAAAGCAAACCAGAACCAACTTTCCAGAGAAGGAAGGATCAGCTAGCATGCCTCTTGAGCTAGTACATACAGATACATGTGGTCCATTCAGAAAAAGAACACCTCGAGGAGAAGAATACTTGATATTATTCATTGACGATTTCTCCAGGTTTGTCTAGTTAGGACTTATGAAGCACAAAGATGAAGCATTCGAAAAATTCAAATCCTTCAAAGCCTTGGTTGAAAATGAATCAGGACACAAAATTAAGTGCCTCAGATCTGACAGAGGTGGGGAGTTTACCTCAAACGAATTTTTCGATTTCTGTGAAGAACATGGGATAAGAAGAGAATTCTCTACAGCTAGAACTCCTCAGCAAAATGGGGTTGTGGAAAGAATGAACAGAACTATTCAACAAATGGCTCGTGCTATGCTTGATGAATCAGGTACTCCCGCAACTTTCTGGGGTGAAGCTGCACATGCTGCGGTTATTATTCTTAACAAAACAAATGTCCGAGTAAACAGCACTCAAACACCTCATGAGCTCTGGAGTGGTGAGACTCCTTCGGTGAAGCACTTCAAAATATTTGGGAGCAAATGTTATATTAAGAATACTGATGAGCAACTTGGAAAACTTGAACCAAGAGCGGATGAAGGCATTCTTCTTGGTTATTCTCCATATAGCAAAGCATACAAGTGCTACAATAAAAGACTTGGCAGAATTGTTGACAGCATTGATGTAGTGGTTGATGAGAAGGGATATATTCCTAGGCAAGTTCATCATGAAGACATTGAAGAAGATGAAGGCTACCCCCAAAGGCAGAATGATGAAGAAGAAGAACCTCAAGAAGAACCTCAAGAAGAACCAGAGGAGCAGACAAGAATAGAAGAGAAGACTCCATCCAGATATGTTCAAAAGAATCATCCAGAATCTCAGATTGTGGGGCAGAAAGAAGCAGGAATACAAACAAGAAGAAGAATTGCAGAAGCCTCAAGCTATTTGGCATTACTCTCTTCCACTGAACCACAAAATGTGAAAGAGGCATGCAAAGATGAATGTTGGGTCAAAGCAATGGATGAAGAACTTGAGCAGATCGAAAAGAACAACACTTGGGAACTGGTTCCTAGACCAAAAGATAAGAATGTCATAGGGACAAAATGGGTCTTCAAGAATAAATTGAATGAAAATGGAGAAGTAATTAGAAACAAGGCCAGACTTGTTTGTAAAGGGTATGCGCAGCAAGAAGGGATAGATTTTGAGGAGACCTTTGCTCCTGTAGCAAGACTTGAGGCCATCCGAATGTTCCTTGCTCTCTCAAGCTTTCAAAACTTCAAGGTATTTCAAATGGACGTGAAATCAGCCTTTCTGAATGGAGACTTAGAAGAAGAAGTATATGTTGAGCAGCCAGATGGTTTCATTCTTGGGAATGATCCAAACCTTGTATGCAGATTGAAAAAGGCTCTTTATGGTCTCAAACAAGCTCCAAGGGCTTGGTATTATCGGTTGGACAAATATCTTCACCAACAAGGTTTTTCAAAAGGATCAGCAGATAGCAATCTCTATATGAAAGTTGAAAATAACAAATTGCTAATACTTGTTGTGTATGTAGATGATATTATCTTTGGTAGCAATGAAGAGGCTATGAGTAAGAACTTTGCCTTGGTTATGCAGAAAGAATTTGAAATGTCATTACTTGGAGAATTGACATACTTTCTTGGATTGCAAATCCAACAAAATGAAGGAGGTATTTTCTTGTCTCAAACCAAGTACCTCAAGCAGATCTTGAAGAAGTATGGCATGGAAGATTCAAAGCCAGTTTGTACCCCCATGGTTACAGGATGTAGCCTCAGTGCAAATGACGAATCAGCAGCAGTTCACCAACCCACTTATAGATCCATGATTGGGAGTTTGCTTTATTTGACAGGTACCCGGCCAGATATTATGCATGCAGTAGGAATTGTTGGAAGATTTCAAGCCAACCCAAAAGAGACTCATCTTCAGGCAGTCAAAAGAATCTTCAAGTATCTTCAAGGGACCCAAAACTATGGCTTATGGTATCCTAGAGATACAGATCTCACTCTTCATGCTTACACAGATGCAGATTGGGCCGGAAGTGTGGATGATAGGAAAAGCACAAGTGGTGGTGCTTTCTTCATGGGTTCCAGATTAGTATCTTGGTTCAGCAAGAAACAGAGTTCGATTGCTTTATCTACAGCTGAAGCAGAATATGTGGTTGCGGCATCTTGTTGCACACAACTTCTTTGGATGATGCAGACCTTGCAGGATTTTCAAATCACTTGCACGCCACCAGTCTCTATCTTATGTGATAATACAAGTGCAATCAGCATTTCAAAGAATCCAGTCATGCACTCAAAGACCAAGCACATACCAATCAAGTACCATTTTCTTCGGGAACAAGTGCTTGAGCAGAAGGTCAAGCTGGAGTATGTTCCTTCTAAGGAACAAGTTGCTGATATTCTCACAAAACCACTGCCCAGGGAAACTTTTGAATATCTCAGACAAAAGCTGGGAGTAGTTGATGCTTCATCCTGCTGTTGAAGCTTGTCTGTTCTACAGAAAAGTTGGTATACGCAAGTTACGTAAGGGAAATCCGCGTATATACGCCGATTTATGGTGGGAAAGTCGCGTGTATGGTGTACGCGTGCTGCAGGAAGCATATCCGCGTGCATACGCTGTTTTATGCAGGAAAAGTCGCGTATATGGAGTTCTGAACAACAAGGGTAGACTCCGGTTGGAGAAGATCTGAGATGGGTATGCCAGAATTCTTCAGGCACAGTTTCAGGGGGTGCAGCAGGCACAGGTTCAGGGGGAGCAGCTTAAAGTCTCATAAAGCATTGTTGGCATTTAGATGCTTTTGGTTCTAGTACACAACTGTTGTTGGTTTCAGGAGAAGGAGCTCAGAAGGAAATCTTGGTTGCTGATCTAAAAGATGTGTATCAGATGCTGCTTGTGACTTTCATAAGTCTTGGTCTAGATTTGTTGTCTCTATGTCATGTATCTCTTCTGTGATATCTCTTTTATGGTGTCAAGGTCATGTAACGGCCTATGTTGGTTTCCCCACTATGCCTGGGATGAATGATGTAATATAATTGGTTGGTTCTAATGTATCCCCTCTTGGTTGGGAGTATGGATGTATGTATTGAGTCTTTTGGTGATAGGAAGGTCCTTTATGATGTATAAGTCTTGGTTCATTTGAAGAACATCTTTTGCAGATCTTGCCTACAGTCAGGGGGAGCATGTTCAGCACAGCAGAGCAGAGAAATCAGCATGTACTCAGGGGGAGCACAGCCCTTTGCCCTTGATGACAAAGGGGGAGAATGATTCTAAGGATCTTGGGGTTGCCATCAAGTCCAAAGGGGGAGATTGTTGGCATTATGAGACAAGTGTTGTCCTTGATGGCAAACCACACTGATGAAAAATCATAGTGCAGAAGGTCAGCACCAAGGAATTGATGATCAGACTATAAGAAGAAGAGAAAATTCATATACGCAAGTTCATCAAGCCCAAGTCGCGTGTACACGCTGGTTGGCATCAGTAAAAGCGCGTGTATGTGGAAAACTTATTTTTGGTCCGTGGCGGTTATTCCTTGGAAGTTGTGCCTATGGTTTCGGACCATGGTGTCTCGACGGACGTGTCGATCCCTAGTTTTGAGGATGATGGTATTGGATTTCTATGGTTTTGGCTCTTGGTATTGAACAAGGCCTAAGGCTATATAAGGAGAAGGAAATCATTAGGCAAGTGCATCTGAAAAGTCTTGAATATCTGATGAAGTATTAGATCCAGTATGCAGGTTATTGGTTGATGATGTATTGCTTGATCTGAGCTAAGGAGAGATCTCATCGGTTGATGGAGAACAAGATCTAAGGAGAGATCGGGATCAAATGGTTTGAAATGAACTATCTTTATATGGTTGATTATGCGTGTTTCTAGATCTGCATACTAACGCAATGTTATATTCTGGGTATAACTGATATCTGGAACAGATGCAAGTTATGAAAAGTTATTTTTAGATCTGTACGCAGGTTGTCTTCGGTAAAACAGCGTGTATACGCAGGTTGCCTTCATTGAAGTAGCGTATATCTTTTGAAGCATGATTTTGGGTTTGCAGTTGGGTCTGACTGATATTACAGAGTTCTGTAGTCTGCTCTGTGTTCTGGTGACAGGTGTTGACAGGGTTTCAGTGGTTCAGTGATTCAAAGATTGATGATGCTAGTATTGGTTGTTTTATGATTCAATGATCTGTGAATAAATCATAGTCTTCAGATTGTAATGTTGTGCTTCAGGAATATCCAGTCTGAAAATTAATGAAAAGTGGTACCTGAAGGAAAGAAGATTGTAGGCCAGCACCTACGTACTAGTATCTTAGCTAGTACAAGAGCAAAGGGGGTTGGAGCTCCCTTCCAAGGAAGTTTGGAGAACGAGAGAAGGTTGAAGCCTTCTGCAGGTTGTAGCCTGCGTACTGGTATAAGGCTGCACCAGTACAAAAGATTGTAAACTGAAGTTCTTATTAAAGAAAGATAGAGACGACTTGCAGCAGGTGGTTTTCACCCACATTGGGTTTCCACCTTATATCATGGTGTTCATGTGTGTGGCTTTTGTGTGATGATCTGTTCTGTTATACTGCATCTGTTTACTCTTAATATGGTGAATAATGACCTGATGCACTTAACTGAAGATAAACTAACTGAATTATAAGTTTTCTAGTTATACGCTGTTTTCTTTAGACACAGTAGCGTGTACACGCTGGTTCACTTAACTGAAGTAGCGTATATGTTTCTGAGCATTGAAAAAGTTTTATTGATATGATAATACTGATTCACCCCCCCTCTCAGTATTATTTCCAACAGCAACATGATGACGAGATGCAACACAATGATAGGTGAAGGAGTCACCTTACAGAATTAGTTGAAGCAACATGTCTTCAACTGATCTCATGTATTATCTTGTTAGAGATGATCTATGCTCTTATCTAGATAAGTTGAAGTGTTGACTTCTGTTGTAAATGTACTCTCTCTCTCTCTATACTGAACTATTGAAGAACATATAAAAAGAATTGTTCAAGGGTTTCCCCACATTGGGGTTTGTCCCTGGCTAGCGCCACATCTTGTTTCCTCTTGTCTTGGCTTGTCTTCAACGATTTATGTTTATGTTATATCTGTAGTTTACTTTAATGCTAATGTGATTGCTAATCTGGAAAATATATTGAGCTAACTGTGAAAATTTAAATAAATTTCTCTAAGCATAGAACATACGTAAACTTAACATGGTATCAGATCTGAGGTGAAGACAATGCCCAAGCAAAAGTGAAAGAAGCAATCACCGAAGATAGTTGGGTAAGAACGAAAGGATCAATGGATTCCTCATCCCTCTTCAAAATCACCAAGGGTGAAGTCAAAGCAGAGAATATTATCAAAATGGTGCAACAGAAGTTTCTGATGGTCTACCTAAAGATCAATTCAATGGGAAGTTCAAATCTAAGGGTGGAAGGAAAGGCACATCCTTGATTGTAATAAGCTCGACCATTATGCGAAGGAGTGTCCGAATGGTAGGGACACATCACTTGATGAAGATAACAATCATTCCAAGGACATCTTTAATGATCGGAGGAATGACAAGTAATACAGGTCATCAAGGAAACGACCGACTCTTCAAAGAAAGCAAGAAACTCCAGGTTTGAAGAATCAAATGTTGTTTCTGATAAGATAAAGAAGCTTTATCTTGTATTGGCCCTCTCCTTCAGATTCTTTGGGAATCTGGCTTATTGATTGTAGTGCTCCAAAGCACTTCAATGGATAGAAGGGTGCTCCCTCTAATTTGGTAGATATGGAAACAATCGTGGGATTATACTTGGAGCCGATGCCACCTATCCCAGAAAGGGTGTAGGAAATATTACCCCTCAATTGAATGAGGGTAAATTTTATGTACCTGATCGCAAGAAGAGAACTCAATGTCCATTTTGGCAATGGAAGTCAAAGGTTTCAGGGTGGCATTCATCGATGGAAAGGTACGTATTGAAAATATAATTTTCAAAGATTCTTTTACTCATGGGTTCAGGGTTGGAAATTTGTATCAAGTTGTAGGATGGTCCGTTGGGGATCATGTCAATTGACATATCTCATCTATAGCACCGAAGGTCTACTTATTATAGGACCCTACCCGATGTGAGTCAAATGGTGACAGGGATTCCTGAATTCAAGAAGAGCATGAAGGTACATGTTTGAGATGTACCAAAGGAAAATATTACAAGGGGACCATTCCCCTCATGTAGCAGGTCCACAGGTTTGGAACAACCTGAGGGGTTCGAGATTCATGATTGGGAATCTCATGTATACTGTCGAAAGAAAGCCCTCTATGGATTGAAGCAAAACACCCCAGGCTTAGTATGATAGGATTGATAGTTGTCTGATGAAGCTGAGATTCGCTAGGAGTGAAGCCGATCCAAACCATTGCTTGAAGGTTGTGGATAATAAACCTCTCATACCGGCACCTTTTGAGGACGACCTCTTTTTGACAGGTGCAGACCCTCTCATTTGAAAAAGTAAGAGGGAGTTGGATTTCGAATTGGAATGGTGAACTGCAAGCCCGTGACTACCTCGATGGAGCTTAAATTTAAGAAGATATGTGGTAGTGATGCTGAACCAGATTTGGGAAATGCCTCTGAGTTTCATAAACTCATTCACGTTAATGTTCTTGGTGAAATTCCGTCTGGACATATGGTTTGCAGTTAGTATGATGAGCTCATATATGGTTGAGCCTCACTGTATTGGTGCCAAGAATCTTCTGAGATATCTTTAGGGCACAATCTCTCATGGATTGAGATACATTACTGGAAATGTGAAGCTGCATGATTATTCGAATAATGACTGGGCAGGCATTGTGGAGGATTGCAAGATCACTTCCGAGTGCTGGTTCTCTTTGGGTTCTGTTCGATATCCTAGATGAACAAGAAGCAAAAGTCAATTGCTATAAGCACCACTGAGACCGAATACATAGCTATGAGTATGATCTCCTGTGAAGCTACATAGTTGTGGAAGCTCTTCAGCGAGATGTTTGTGCACATGATGGATACCATTGTGATCCTCTGTATCAACCAGGGGGGATTCGATTGTTGAGGAATCCTGTATTCTATGATTGCTCCAGGAGATAGACATCATATACTACCTTATCAGGGATATGGTACATCGATGAGCGAGGAGGCTCCATCACATTGAGACTGATGTACAGGGCGCAGACATTATGTCAAAGCCCCGAGGAAAGGTCAAATTTGTGACTTTCTCGAACGACTTGGAGTTGTTGAGAGACCCTCTTATGAGGGTCCTGCATGTTGCATGCATTGAGCTTTGGGAACTTGGGGGGCTTGGGGTACTTACTGGAGCAACACACAACCATAGGGTGACTCACCCTCCCGTAATGGTGTGGTGTGTACAGGGTGAATGGCTCAGCCTTCCCCTGTGATACCTCGTGGTGACTTAGGGACAGGATGAATGGTTCTCCTGTTGAGGCATCCTACCCATGCAGTCTGGGACTCATGGGAAGTACCTCTCATTTGGCCAATGAGTAGGGAAATGGGGTTAGGGACCATAGTAGTACTATCGATGGATGCATCATTGTATCTACCGTACTCCCTATGCTGGATGACCTCCATTGATCTGGGATCAATGAAACTGATTTGGGATCAGTATGAGTGGTTTGAGACACTCTCTTGTGATATTGATCTAGGATCAATAAAACTGACTTTGGGTCAGTAGAGAATGGTATGAGACATTCTCTATCAATTCTTCTTCTTCATGGTTCAGTAGAATAGAGCAGAGCAGAGCTCAACAGAGCAGTGAAAAGCACTGATGGTAGAGATAGTACAGTCGGACATATGGATCAACGGATAGAGTTCTCCCTAGTTGAGATGGAGTGTTAAAATTGGCAACTAGGGCCAAACTCCATGTGGGTCATATTATTTATGACAGATGATATTTTTCTTGGATCCCTCTCATCGAGAGGTGTAGGATTGATCTAAAGATAATCTGGTTCGATAAGTATTCATGGAGTTATGAACTTATTTGTGTTATAAGACAATTCGTCAAGGTCAGCCAACAACTAAATAACACCCACATGTGCTCAACGTTTTAGTATAAAAGGAGATGACTTGAGAGTCATTTCACACACACTTCTCTCTTGATTTCTCTCCACTTGTCTTGGGTTTTAGTGGAAGAGAAATATAGGAGTAGAATCCCTAAACACAGTCCTAAGGAGGAAGCCCTAAACACAGTTCTAAAGTGGATGCCCTAGCCACAGTCCTAAGGAGGATGATCTATCTCTCAACGTAGCTATGGAGGAGACGTTGTCATAAAGAGGTTATGATACCTAACCGTGGTTAAGGAAGGATCTATCTATGCTAATCTAAAGAAGACTCACACATGTTTTCAAGGAGGGTTAGGTGCCCTAGGTAATAAGGGATGACTCATCAACCCCATATGTTGTCTTAAACTGGTTGTTAGGAAGGCTGAGGTAATTCTAGACAGCGTGATTTGGAGAAGACATAAGAAGGATAACTTGCATTTTGGAGAGGAGATCTTATGTTCAGGCCGTAAATTAGTAGGCACCTTAGCGAAGGAGAAAAGGTTAAGTCTATAGCCTTTTCATGACTGTTTTGAGGTCTAGACAACCTAGCAGGAGGGTTGAGTTGTGTAAGGGAGATCTTGGCTACTTGTGACAAGTTTGAGGTTTGCCTTCCTGTGATATAGGGTAGCGGCTGCTACAACAAGAGACCGAGGCATGTTTTGAAGTAATTAGAGGGCTAGTTGGAGAGTCTTGGGGCTACGAATTAGCCTTAAGGACAATGTGTTGGAGCAGCAAGCTTAGAAGGGAAGACCGCAGTTGTAGGAGACCTCAAGAGCTGATTGGAGGGGTCTAACAAGGACTGTTAGGAATCCCTAACTAGTTTTCTGCAACATATCAAACCTCAATATAGTGAGCTAAGGCATGTTGTTTATGACATCTCTTGCAGGTGTTGGATCCTAGATGAAGATCAGTTTGAACCAGATTGTTGGGCAGTCCGTGGGAGCCAAATTGGTGGTTGTACATAATGGTATGGTACATGGGTATTTAGTGCAAAAAATTCATGGTGTTTTTATGGTATGGCAAAACAAAATGGGACAACCATGACATTGTGCAAAAATGGCACAATGGGACAACCATGACATTGTGCAGCAGTGGCACAATGGGACAACCATGACATTGTGCAGCAGTAGCACAATGGGACAACCATAACATAGTGCAACAATGGCACAATGGGACAACCATGACATAGTGCAGCATTGGCACAACGGGACAACCTTGACATTATGCAGCAGTGGCACAATGGGACAACCATGATATTGTGCAACAGTGGCACAATGAGACAACCATGACATTGTGTAGCAGTGGCACAATGGGATGACCATGACATTGTGCAACAGTGGCAGAATGGGACAACCATGACATATTGCAGCAGTGACACAACGGGTTAGCCATGACATTGTGCAACAGTGGAACAATGGGATAGCCATGACATAGTGGCAGTGACACAATGGGACAGTCATGACATTGTGCAGCAGTGGCACAATGGGACAACCATAAAATAGTGCAACAATGGCACAATGGGACAACCATGACATAGTGCAACAGTGGCACAACGAGACAACCATGACATTATGCAACAATGGCACAATGGGACAACCATGACATAGTGCAGAAGTGGCACAATGGGACAACCATGACATTGTGTAGCAGTGGCACAATGGGACAACCATAACATAGTGCAGTAGTGGAACAATGGGACATCCATGACATAGTGCAACAGTGGCACAATAGGAAAACCATGATATTGTGTAGCAGTGGCACAATGGGATAGCAAGCATGTGCAACATGATGATGAGATGTAGCACAATGATAGGTGAAGGAGTCACCTTGCAGAATAAGTTGAAGCAGCATGTCTTCAACTGATCTCATGTATCATCTTGTTAGAGATGATCTATGCTCTTATCTGGATAAGTCAAAGTGTTGACTTCTGTTGTAAATGTACTATCTCTCTCTCTCTCTTTCTCTCTCCTGAACTATTGAAGAACATATAAGAAGAATTGATCAAGGGTTTCCCCACATTGGGGTTTGTCCCTGGCTAGCGCCACATCTTGTGTCCTCTTGTCTTGGCTTTTCTTCTGTGATTTATGTTTATGTTTTATCTGTAGTTTGCTTTAATGCTGATGTGATTGCTAATCTGGAAAAGATATTGAGCTAACTGTGAAAATCTAAAGAAATTTTTCTAAGCATAGAACATACCTAAACTTAACACCTTTCCATATTACGAAATGTATGGAGTGTGTGTACAACCAAATATAATAATTTTTTCCTCTTCTCTTTAGGCATGTGTCAACTTGTTTGTTCTAAGAGAAAGGGAGAAGATCTAAGCCCATTTTGTCAAAATTGGATTTGAGTTTGATGTCTTTGTTCTGGAAATGTATGCAAAGTGTGGAAATTGTGCAGATGCACACCAATTCTTTAACAAAATTCCTAAAGGGATATTATCTCAATGAGCAACATGATCTCAGCATACATGTAGAATGGACATGCTAGTGAGGCATTGACATTTTTTAATCAGTTTAAATTGACAGATATGAAACCTAACCGAGTGATCAACTTGGGTGTTCGCCATGGATGTGTGTATCTAGCAACCCTTCAACATGGTAAGTCTAATCATGATTTTATTCTAAAAAATGGAATTGAATTGGATGTTTCCCTAGATATTATCGAGATATCCATATATTGCAAGTGTGGAAGCATAGATATAGCTCACTAGATGTTTGACAATATGTCTGAAAAATATTTGGTTTCATGGAACATGATGATTGATGGGTATGGAATCATGGTTGTGAGGATGCCTTCGTTGTTTCCACCAAATGCAATAGATGGGAGTTAAACCATCTCATATCACTTTTACTTGCCTTTTGTACGCATGTAGTCATGCAAGCTTAGTGGAATTGCATTGGAAATGATTTCATTGCTTTAGTCAAGATTATGGCATTACCCATAGGATAGAACAATATGCATGCATGGTTGACATTCTTGGTTGTGCTCAACATCTTTATGAGGATCAAAATTTTATAAGGATGGTGCCAATAGAACCTAATTCTACCATATGGAATGCCTCACTTGGTGCCTGCAACATTCATTGCAATGTGGAGCTAGGAGAATGGGCATCATAATGGAGTTTTGAGTTAGGCTCCAAAAATGTAGGAAACTATGTATTGGTATGAAACCTCTCTGTTGCAGCTGGAAGATGGGTTGATGTAGTCAAAGTGAGAACAATATTAAACCACAGGGGGTTAAAAAAAATTCCAGGGTGCAGTTGGATTGAGATCAATAAGAGGGTCTGTGCATCTATTGAAGCAGCTAGATCACACCCACAGTCACAGAAAATATACATGGTTTTAGAGAGCTTGGCCCAGCTAATGAATGGTGAAGGTAATATAATGGACAAGAACTTTACGTTGCATTACAATGATGAAGGAATGTGACAAGAAGCATATATTTTGAAACCAAAGTTAGAACTTAGTCGTTTCTTTTGGGTTTATTAGCTACAGGTCATCTATTCACATAACCAAAAGGCTTTGAATTTGATATTTGTAGCGATTGTCATTGTGCCACAAAGTTTGTATCCAGGATTGTTTGAGGAGTCATTATATGATTATTTTGAGGGATGTAACAATTTTCACTATTTTAAGAATACAATATGTTATTGTGGAAAATTTTGGTGAAGGCTTAGTAATATGTCCAAAATCATCAAATTAAAGACTAAAATCATCAAATTAAATTCAGAGGAAAAAGAGTTGTCTTCAATTTTATCACCTTAAAGCTTGAGATCTCGAAGCATGAAGAGGCATCACACATAGCTAGGAACAATTTTGAGTATAAACCACATGGCATCTCAAACCTCTCATTCTTAGTTGCCACCTCAATTCATCTACTTTGGGAGCCTGGAAAAATAGTACAAAAGTAAAATGTTAACAAACTAACAAGACTAGTTAACATTCAATGATAGTCCTGAATCTTGTTTTTATCCTACTAATAGTTGTCATGGATCCCTAATATCTAGCATAAATAAAGCTAGTTCATGTACTCCATTCTAATTGTTTATAATAGGGTATTAATGTCATCAAATTGGAACCAGTAAAGAAGTGCCTAAATCAACAACCAATTTTTTTTATTTTTATTTTCAAGATGTTGGATCCCACTCATAAAACATGCACCAACCACTGAAAATGACATCTAGAATTGAAACTTACAGTGGATATGTTCTTGACTTTATAAGTCAAGCAATGGAAGTTAGATGCTTCAAGATCTTCCACTAGGAACTGAGAATTCTTTGGATCTCTCAATTTTTTCATGCTTTTCCTCAGTCCTTCTGCACTCGGCGTTAATCAATATGAGAATCATAGTCTAGATCTGGATATATGGGTGAATATGAATTGTAACCAGTTGTATATAAAAGTTGACTCCCACTGCTGCAAATTAGAGCATCAAATGTAGACACTTTGATTCCAATAGAATGAAGCATATAAAGTGTTTCTGAAACTGTTAATGCAGTAGATAAAATGAATCTAGGAGATGAAAAGTTGCAAAACAGAATGAACTGCATTCATAATCTCTTGGATGATAATAGCTTGTCTACTAACAAGGGGTTCTCCAAAATCATAATACCAATCCACTGCAATCAGAAATAGACACTTTCTTGTCCTGAGAAGTAGTTTCCTTGAAGAAACTAAGCTCATATTCTTTGGGAATCTCATCAATGCCTTTGGTTCAAATGTCACTGACCCTGACAAAATGGCTTCTGAAGTTGCAAAGGTATGAGGGTCTGATAGATTGTCATGGCTGGTATGCTGATAGTTTAACTTCTTGGTTAATTACTTGATCTGAAATTATTGCTAGCATCGAGGATCACTCATGATGTGTTGCTTAAATTGAAGTGTTTATCAAAGGGTGGTTCCTCTGTATTTCTACATGATGTTATCCATCCTGCCATGGTGTTATCATGCCATCCTGCTATGGGGTTATCATGTTGGGTCGTTTGCTTTGTACTGCTATATCATAATTGCTCTACATGGGAATCTACCCACCATAGCAGAATGCAAGCCTTTTTCTTTGAATTGTTCTTGTGTCTCTATTTATAATCCCACACCAGATAACAATTGTGAGGCAGAGCTGGTTTACGAGGGATTAGCCACGTCAAAATATTTGTTACTCTAGAAGTACACTTTGGAGTACAAGTTTCCGGTTTGATGTGTTTGCAGGTCTTCGGTACTAACCTTGCTGGCTATTTTGGTGCCATCTTACAGATCTAGTTTATGAGGCATTATCTGCACTAAAAGGTATGCTAATCTAGAAGCAGACTTTGGTATAGTCTCCAGGTTGATATGTCAGCATATAGTCATTGCTGGTTGTTTTGGTGCCATCTTACAGAGCTGATTTATGATTTATTATCTGCACCAAAAGCTATGCTAATCTAGAAGCAGGCTTTGGGATGCAAGTCCCTAGTTTGATATGTCAGCATATAGTCCTAATATGCAGGCTAATGCAAGTCTCCAGGTTGATGTGTCTGTTAGCATATAGTTATTGCTGGTTGTTTTGGTTCCAACTTACAAAGCTGGTTTATGAGGCATTATCTGCACCAAAATCTATGCTAATCTAGAAGCAGACATTGAGATGCAAGTCCCTAGTTTGATGTGTCAACATATAGTCCTAATATGCAGACTTTGGGATGCAAGTCTCTAGGTTGATGTGTTCAGGTTAATGTGTCATTTCTGGCTGTTTTGGTGCCATCTTATAAAGCTGGTTTATGAGGCGTTATCTGCACCAAAAGCTATGCTAATCTAGAAGCAGACTTTGGGATGTAGGTCCCTAGCTTGATGTGTCAGCATATAGTCATAATATGCTGACTTTGGGATGCAAGTCTCCAGGTTTATGTGTCAGCATATAGTCATTGTTGGGTTGTTTTGGTGCCATCTTATAGAGTTGGTTTATGAGGCATTATCTGCTCCAAAAACTATGCTAATCTAGAAGCAGACTTTGGGATGCAAGTTCCCGGTTTGATGTGTTAACATATATAACTAATATGCAGAATTTGGTATGCAAGTCTCCAAGTTGATGTGTCAGCATATAGTCATTGTTGGCAGTTTTGATGCCATCTTACAAAGCTGGTTTATGAGGTATCATCTACACTAAAAGCTATGATAATCTAGAAGTAGACTTTGGGATGCAAGTCCCCAGTTTGGTGTGTCAGCATCTAGTCCTAATATTGCTAGCGGTTTCGGTACCATCCTATACTAAAATCTTTGCCACTCGGGAAGAAAACTTTGGGGTGAAAATATACATTCTTTCTTCCTTCTCCTCCTTAAAAACATTATGCTTTGTCGTAATATCTTTACATCTCTGGACTTGCTGCTCCTCCCTTAAAAGCATTATGCTTTGTTGTAAGATCTTTACATATTTGGACTTGCTGCTCCTCCCATGTTGCTGTAGTTTATATGATAAGTTGTCATCCATAACCAATGTTGTAAGTCATTGAACTGAATTCACTTCAATAATCTCCTCCTCCCTCATTCCTTCTCCTTTTTAAATATAGTGCTTTATTGTAGGATCTTATCTTATATCTTTGACCTTGCTACCACTCCATGGTTTAGTTTTTGTGGACTCTGGAGGTCCACTGCTTTAAATTGGATTTGTGCGTGACCATTAATTAAACTAGGGTTTAGTATTCATGGAGCTCTATTGCTTTGTATTGGAATCATGCATGGCCATTACTTAAAATTTCATGCTTGTCCATATCATTTGAATATTAAGAGGCTATGTGTATATATTGTTGCATTTTCTGACCAATAATGGTGGGTTGTAAGTCATATACCCTGTTCCAAGGTAAAACGGGGTACTAATTGGTTTTTCTTAAATCATGTGAATTTTTTTTATTTTGAAGTAACTTCATTTTGTTTTCGGCTTGTGAAGCTTAGAGCTCAAATATAACTCCACGCCTATTATGCACTGATACTCTCGATGGGTGCTGGGAAGTATGTATCGACCTATGAAGAAGTTTCAATGATCACATTCCATGTGACCCGATGTACTCTCCTAGTTACTTTTGCTTAAAATGTTTCATTCAAAGCAGGTCAAGAGACAATGAACGCAAAATGGTGAAAGCTTATCAGTTCCTCTTTGCAGGCTCTAACAAGAGGGTAGGCCTTATCCTTTAAGGTAGTGCTGTATAGGGTACTGTGACAGCAAGAACTTCGTAATCATCTGCCATTTTCAGAGGATGAGTTAGAGTATATAAATAGGCTTGATGCAAATAAAGATGCAAATATGCTGAGATTGAAGTTTCCCATGCTGAGGGAGTCATCTTTAAGGATTCTTATATTGTGCACCACATTCTTAAAAATTGTTGCCGCTGCTGGTCTTTGCCTTGCAGAAATTGGTGAAATGATGAGTCCATAGTTTCATGGTGTAGAAGAGGAAGTGAGTGAGCTGGAACTAATTTGTATGCAGGGTAAATTTGAGGCAGATCAACAAATGTCTACCACTAGTTGTGAATCGGTTACTAATTTCTCAGAAGCCTTCCCTGAGAAGGAACATGCAAAAAATCAGTTTGAGTTTGATGATATGGAGTATGAGGAAGATTTTCAGCATGTTGTTGACTCTCTGAATTATGTGGAGAATGGGTTGAACTTTGGCAGGATGCATGATCCTCAGAAATCAAGTAGGTATAATACCCTACCTAAAATACCTGAAGTGACTGGACTTCCATGCTTTCTCTCTCAATCTACATTCCCAGGTCACTACCAGGAAAGAAATGATTTCTAGCATCATTTGGCTAAAGGTTATGTTGGAAAGATTCTAGGGCAACCTAACCTAAAGAGTTCAGTTCGTGTGGGAGAGACAGGTGTCCGAGAAGTTGCTTCTTACCTTCTAGATCACAGAAATTTTGCAAAGGTGCCTCCAACTGTGCTTGTTAAGATTTCACATCCAATTTTTAATATTAACAATGGGATGACCATAAACAAAAGCCCAAAAAGTAAACAAGTAAAATTGCTTCATTTCAGCAGTTTGTTATACATAATTGTGATGCCAGTGACCATGGGACATCCAACTTCTCTGTTGTTGTTGTACATAGGATATGAATTTTAGATATAAGGATATTAAATACTGACAGACATGCTGGAAACATCCTTGTAAAAAGGTTGGAAAGATATTTTGGCAGATATCCTCAAATGAGTGATGTTGTTGAGCTTATACCTATAGACCACAGTCTCTGCCTTCCAAAAATGCTGGAGGATCCTTTCTTTGAGTGGCTTCATTGGCCTCAAGCTTCTCTGCCATTTTCAGAGGATGAGTTAGAGTATATAAATAGGCTTGATGCAAATAAAGATGTAGATATGCTGAGATTGAAGTTGCCCATGCTGAGGGAGTCATCTTTAAGGATTCTTATTTATGCACCACATTCTTAAAAACTGATGCTGCTGCTGGTCTTTGCCTTGTAGAAATTGGTGAAATGATGAGTCCATAGTTTCATGGTGTAGAAGAGGAAGTGAGTGAGCTGGAACTAATTTGTATGCAGGATAAATTTGAGGTAGATCAACAAATGTCTACCACTAGTTATGAATCGATTACTAATTTCTCAGAAGCCTTCCCTGAGAAGGAACATGCAAAAAACCAGTTTGAGTTTGATGAAATGGAGTATGAGGAAGACTTTCAACATGTTTTTGACTCTCTGAATTATGTGGAGAATGGGTTGAACATTGGCAGGATGCATGATCCTCATAAATCAAGTAGGTATAATACCCTACCTAAAATACCTGAAGTGACTGGACTTCCATGCTTGCTCTCTCAATCTGCATTCCCAGGTCACTACCAAGAAAGAAATGATCTCCAACATCATTCGGCTAAAGGTTACGTTGGAAAGATTCTAGGCCAAATCCTCACATTTGCCTCAAGTGACTGTACAAACAATCTCATATAAACATTTTCTTGTTCAATATTCATGTTGTCTGCAAAGTCTAGGAAAGCTTGAAGATGGTCCTTAGTCGAGGGACCAGTTTCTCCATTTTACTTGGGAAGGTATTTTAAGTATCCAGGTGGGAATGCATCAAGGTTATTAGGTAAGACTAAGGTAGCATATCTAGCCTGTACAATAGGTCGGAAAGCCATGAAAGCAGTTGGTGTACGACGTGATTGAGGTGTATGAGGTGCTTGAGGTTGTCCAAGTGGAGTATGAGGTGTTTGTGTGGATGAAGATGAAGAAGATGTAGAGGAAGAAGATGGTGATTTAGGGGTTGATGGACTAGTTGGAGGTGAAGGAGGAGATCTCCTGAAAGACTTCAAAGGAATCCTAAGAACTAACTTTGGGACCTGTAAAGGAATACCTTATTTTGATTTAAAGAGAGGATTGGTATATACAAAAAAGGTCTGTTACACAGTAATTTGTCATTGTCCTCCTGTCAGTCTTCCTACTGTGCCATGAGACCAAATTAATCATGTTCATGCTCTCTAATGTTGCCAAATGACCCACTTTGCCAAAGTTTTACTATCATCGCGACTGTTGTCAAAATAAACGCGCTGATGGGCGCTCCATAACAGACCGAATGCGCTGCCAGCGCGGAAGTACACGTGATTCCCGCGCTGGTCGAATTTCATGAGACAACGCATCTGTTATCCATATCTGATCGCGCTGACATGACCTTCTCTGTTATTCAGCAGTGATGTCAGCGCCCAAGTGCAGTTCTGAACCCGCGCTGATCCAGTTTGGGCGAGTTTGTTCTAACAGCCGGCCTTCCAGATGACTCCAGACCTAGTTGTTGGCCTTGTAAATGTCGCCCTCCCTTCTCTGGCATGTCTATTTCGTCATTTGAGCCACCTTCCTTGGAGATAAGCTCATCCTCCCACCCTTCATGGAGACTCCTTCTCCTATTTAAACCTCTACCATTGCCATGAGCAGCTAGTTTGGAATTCATAGTGCTTGGAGTGCTGCTGCTAGTGTGTGAGTTTGATAGGTAGCTAGTGTGACAAGTGTGGGATTGCTAGGGAGCTTAAGGAAGGTTGTGGAGTGTTTCTTTCTTGTGTAAACTTGTGTGAGAGAGAGCTTTTGTCTTGGGAGATTTACCTCCAAGGGTGAATGCTTAAGAGACTTTCTGGCTGGACCCTCTTGAGAAGGATTTGACGTCAGAACTATGGTTGTATTCTTCTTTGTTTATTAATAATAGACGACTATTATTATGGTTCCACTCTTAATGTCCTTATGATGATGTTTGAGTTATATCCTTTCTGACTGATATATAGTTACATCTACTGGATTTTATGCTTGTGTTTGTATCGTTCTTTGCATGTGCAGGTGTCCGTACACGAGGATCGTGAGGACCGTGACCAGATGAGGCAAAGGGACGGGAGCATCAACTCTTCTACAAGTACTAGCGTTGGAATCCAGGTAGGCCTTCATCATTAGTCTTTTATGTGTAATTAGGAACCTGCGTGTTAGCGTTGTTTGATTGTTTCTAGACCTTGTTTGGACTAGTAGGGATCGTCTCTGTCCGCAGAGGGGATTTACCTCCACAACAAGGTCTCTTCATGTTGATCGGAAGAAGAAGCTTCAGGTTGGTCAAAAATGGAAGGAAATGGATAGGTGGTAGGGGATATGAAATCTGTGGGTTTATATTTTGGTAGATTGACACCCAAATTAGATTCATTTTTAGGTGATCCTGGTGGTAGTGTTGGTCTTGGATGACATTCTAATGAATGAATAAGGTAGGCTGACTTAAAATCAACTCCTTTATTTAGAAGTTCAGCAACCCTGGGTGATAAATGGGAATAATCAGGATCCGATGGGATATTACTATAGGGGTCAAATGATTCTAACTCTTCAGATTGCAGGACTGAAGAGGAAGAAGAAGATGGTTGGTGTCCCCTTTTAGATCTGGTTTTTCTTAGAAGCCTTTTAGGATCTGATAGAGGTTTAACTATGTCAGCTTCTGAACGAGATCTGGTATGTTTAAAAGGTGCCAGCTTGGGAGTGTGGAGTCACCAAGGTGAATGATTTTAACCTTTATAAACCCTTTAATCACCTTTAAAGGATAAGAATGAATGAATATCATTGTCCCAAGGGAAACTTAAATGAAATTTGAGTCCCCGACAATGATGCCAGTCTGATGTTGTACCTCTGAGATAGTAGTAGGTCAGGCTACCAATGCCAGAGTATCTAAAATAATTGTTTTTGGGTTTTTGGTTTAAGTTTTTGGAAGACCAATGAATGAAGACAGATGTAGAATTAAAGTAATTAATCCTTTGGGTTATATTAATCAGCAAAGGGCTGCTATAAAGCATTACACAATGATATAGATAAAAAATAATGGTGAGTAGAAGACAACAAAAAAATATGATTATCATAGTTTCCAGACTGTAAAAAAGAACAATCATAAGTTGGAAAACCTTCTAAAGTACGTTCCAAAGGTTCAAGGCAGTATACTTAATGCTTACACAAGACGCTGATGATTTATTGATTAGAGCGGATTAGCTACACAGACAGTTGCATTAATCCATTCTCTTAATAGATGATCACTTCAAGAGCTTATGGGAATCAATTGAAACACTAATTGTTCCTACCTAGATATCTCTGCAAGTCATAAGAATATGAAGAAATAACATAATGATTGAAAATTGGAAAAACTTATAGGATAACACAAAACTGTGTAAAACCAGATTCAGAATCCTTTGCTTTGTATTAAGGTTCCAGAAAGACTGAGTACATCAAGTGTCTGCAAAAGCTTATTTCAAAGGTGGCTTCCAGTTTCAAAGTAGAACTAACAGTCAAGACTTTACAAGCAATGAACTATGAATCTTCAACTCCGAACCCATAACATCTCGAGAAGAGAGTTATTTATACAATGATAAAACTAAAAATATCTTAAAACTGTTTAAGATTTATTCAAGGAAAGGAAAATATCTTCAAGCAATAAGATAGGGGCAGCTCTTGAATTGCTTCTTGCTGTCCCCTTTTCTTCAGGTTATGCTGGCTTTGTTGTCTGATATTTTGCCCCTTTAGCTGATCGATTGTTGTTATCCTTCATGCTGGAAGATTGCTTCATTTAACCTTTTTTCCTGATAATGCTTTAAACTTTGTTTAATATACTTTGACCTGGCTAAGTGACCTTTACTATGCATTCCAGCTTTTACTGTGTTTTTAAACAGTAAAATCCTCATATTTATCTTCAAACTTTTACGTAGGTTTTTTGTTTACAAAACCTGGAACAACAGTCTTTACCTGCAAAACGCAGAAACTTATTAAGAAAAACATAAGTGACTGAAGGTCTTTAATGGCTCTGCTGAGCTTGTAAGGCTATCGAAAGGAGTTCGGGGCATATCTGAGGGTAAATGATGGCTTTAATGGCTGCAGAGGCATAACGGAGGTTGCGCTGTGTAAAATAGGCAAATAGAGCAAAAATGGCTTTTATGTGTTTAATGGGAAAAATAGTTAACTTTTGAACTATCGGGCGAAAGTGAACGGTGGTGGAGTACAAAGGGATTAATTATGGCGGGAATGGCTTAATTATGGTTAAAAACGTGATTAACAGTTAAAATGGAGGTTTAATCATTTCTTCGTTAAAATCATAAAAATTGATTTAACAAAGGAATTCTTTGCAAAATGCGCTATGGCAGATTTGAAATTTGATAAGCGCTGGTGGATAATGGCATCGGGTCCGGGTATTATTCGCATATCGCAATCGGAGTTAGGTGGGCAGTAGGCCCATCGCAAAGGAATGCGATAAGGGTCGGATGCGATATGGTGTAAACTATAATATATGTGGTCGGGTCCGGGTCCTAATCGCAATCGGGGATCGCAACTGGTGGGAGGTATATGCGATAAAGGCAGATGCGATAGGGCGATAGACTGTGATATATAATGAGTTAGGTCCATCGCGCATCGCTTATCGCAATATGGAGGATATATGTTATAGCGGGACTTTGCGATGGAGGCAGACGCGATATGGGAATAGATTGTGATATATATAGCGTCGGGTATGCGCTTCCATATCGCAGTCGAGGATCGCAATACACGGAGGGTTATGCTATAAGCGAGACTGTGATGGAGGGCGGATGCGAAATACAATGTATTATGATATATAATGATGTCGAGTCCGGAATTCCCATCGTATATTGCAATCGGAGATCGCAATGCGGGGAGGGTTATTTATATGAAAGACTTGCGATCTCGCCGATGCGATATTTTTATGAAATACATAGTTTTATAACAAAACTAAGGGTTTTCGGGATATGTTATTAAAGGAGTTTAATAATATACGGGAAAGTGATAATTTAAGGATTTAATAAATAAAGTTAGTGTTAATATGAAATATGAGCGGAAAGGGGAAAATGGGCTAAGTATGAATGTTTGATTATGAATCGTTTGAGTTTTCATATAAACATTTATACTTAGGGTAGAGATATTTTTATGGGTTTTGTGAAAAAAAGGGATTTTACATGGAATTTTTACTTTTCCTAGGTAAAAAGGGCTTTGACCTTAGGAAAAGGGATTTTAAGGAAATGAATGATGAATATATGAAGGGGAAATTAGTAAATATATGAATGAATGCAGATGAATGGGAAGTTAATTACTTGATCAAGTAGTCCTTCATTTGCCTTGTATAATTGCCTCATGAGCATAAAAACATGATAAATATTAATTTTGTCCAATCAACCATTAAACATCTGCAACCTTTCTCTACTTACCTTTTGGTTATCCTATCATTTTTTTCCTTCACTTAATGGGTGCATGCTAACAAACCCTTTTCGCTTCTTTTCATTTAGCAAAAACAAACTATCTAATTCTACCCTTATAGCCTCCAAGGGCTCAGATTAAACTGATGAGCACCTTATTATTCTCTACTTAACTACTGATCTGCCAAGATTAAATAGTTTGGCCAGATCTTTATTCTCTAACTATAACATCAAATTTAAAGCATGAAGCAGTCAAGATTAAACAGTTTGACTGTCATGGGTTGTGGCATTTAAGACAAGCTGCACACAACCATTATTTTGCAGAAACAGAGTAGTGGCATTTAGACTTGCTCACTTTCAGGGTTTATTTGTTTTATTTTATTTCTAACCTAAAATTTTCTTTTTTGCCTTGATTTTTTAGAGCATCTAACTTGTCCTGACGATGAACCACACTAGTTGGTTCGAAACGCGTCGACAAATGGTATTCCATGTGATTTTCGCCGAAAAATCTCTCATAAACTTGATATGGATCACAGAAGCCTGAACTCTATAAGGACATCATCATCAAGATATTTTCTTTTACTAACATTTTATTCACTATTATTATGTCCATATCCTAACTTAACATTTTTTCAAATATTCTATCTAATCAAAACCAAAAAATGCTACAATAGTACCGAAGGAACATCGGTTCCAATCACTAGACATTATGTTGCGACCTACGTCTACCCGTTGGTGGGGCACACATAAAAACAGTTTTGCAGATTGGAAGGAGTATCGAAAAATGATGAAGTTGAGGTTTCCTGTATGCTAATAACCACATTACGGAAAAATACACAGGGAAGGACGATCCGCGCGAGCACTTAGCTCATTGGACAAAAGCATGGGGAGAAGAACCGCAACCGGAGTGGGTTCATATATTTTGCCACACTTTGGATACAATCCCGATGAACCAGTATCTGGAATGGAGTTGTGACATGGAACTGCAGAATGGGATGTTTTGAAGGAAAGTTTTCTGCTAACTTTTAGATTTGGATATGAATTTGAGTCTATAGATGAAGCACTATAGGAGATTAAAGCTGCGATATTCAGAATGCCTAAAGAACCGGTTGAATGGGTGCAACCAGATTGGGTACGCATCTGCGCCATGCACTCGAATGATACAATGTGACTACGGAGGATGGCGAGGAAGATCCCAAGAACATCCACATTCCTGAGTCTGAAGGATAGCACAAAGTTGAGGTACCTTAGGCAGAAATCCCTGTATATTAGAGCCCTTAAAGACCAAGTAGGTGAATATTGGATCGGAAGCGCAGCCAAAGTTTGCGAACATAGGAGACTATTGGGACAAAGATACAATAGATAAGGTCGCGAAGCTATTGCATGAGTATCAAGGCTTGTTTCCCACCAAGTTCTATGATCTAACAAGGATAGTAGGGGATTTGGGAGTCATGAAGATCACTTTGAAGCCAGATGCAAAGCCAGTAAAACAATGCCCCTACCGATTAAATCCTAAGTATAAGGAAAAAGTGTGCAAGGAATTGGATAAAATGCTTGAAGTCAAGATCATTGAACCTGTCGAGGAATCAGCTCGGGTTAGTCCCATGGTGGTCAAAGAAAAGAAGATAGAGGGTGAAATTCAGATATGCGTAGACTTAAGAAAGTTGAATGACGCGTGTGTCCACGATCCATTCCTTACGTCATTCACAGATGAGGTGCTGGAGAATGTTGAAGGAAAGGAAGCCAATTCGTTCACAGATGGATTCTCAGGGTACCATCAGATTAAGATCGCTTCGGAAGACCATAGTAAGACCACCTTCGTGACTGAATGGTGTTGTTTTTAGTATACAGTGATGCCTTTCGGGCTTAAGAATTCCCCTGGAATTTTTTCTAGGGTGGTAATTGCGACCTTCAAGGAATTTATAGGTCTACTTCGATGACTGGACAATTTTCGGGTTAGTAAATTGACATGTTGCTATTCTACACCTCATGTTGGATACTTGTCGAAAGCATCAGATAGCCCTTAATTTGAAGAAATGTGTATTCTGCGTACCTTACGAGATACTCTTGGGCCATGTTGTTTGCAAGTAGGGATTGATGGTAGACCCTGCCAAAATTGCAATAATTGACAATTTGGAAGCCTCGAAGAATGTTAAACAACTGTGCGCAATGTTGGGCCATACAGGATATTATAGGAAATTTATCAAAGCATATGCGCAAATGACTATGCTTATGGAGAAATTGTTGAAAAAGGATGCGACATTTTATTGTGACGAGGACTATGAGAAGAGTTTGGATATTTTGAAGGAGAAAATGGTCATCGCACCCATTTTAGTGTTCCCAGATTGGAAGAAAGAGTTCCATGTTCATGTAGATGCTTCCTGTATCGTGCTAGGAGCTATGTTGACCAAACCAGGTGAAGGAGATATTGAACATCCAATAGAATTTTCAAGTAGAAAGTTGTCAAAGGTGGAAAAGAACTATTCAACCACAGAGTGTGAAGGTTTGTCAATGGTGTATGCGCTGCAGAAATTCCGGCACTATCTGTTGTGTGTGCACTTCAAGATGTACAGAGATCATTCTGCTATGAAATACTTGGTCAGCAAGCCTGTGTTGGGGGGGGGGTGATTTGTAGATGATTGCTATTGTTCTAGGAATATGATTTTGAAGTAATTGTGAAGCCAGGGCGCCTGAATGTTGGTCCAGATAACCTATCGCAAATTGAGAACGGGGATGAACTTACAAATCTGGAGGAAGGGTTACCTGATGCACAACTCTTCGCTGTTCGCATCGTAAATGAGCATTTTGTAGATATAATTCAATTCTTATCTACAGGTGCAGCTCCTTAAGGGTATTTGACGCAACAAAAGAAAGAACTGGTGGTTCGGGCTGCAGATTTCTCTGTGATAGACAGACACTTATATAAAATGGGATCTAATGAAATACTACGTAGGTATGTCCCGGAGTATGAGCGGCAAAGTATCCTTACAGAAACACATCAAGGAGTTGCAGGAGGACATTATGTAGCAAGAGAAACTGCGCAGAAGATCCTACGCGCAGGACTTTGGTGGCCGACAGTGCATAAGGACTCCAAACTATATTGCAAGACGTGCGATATTTGCCAAAGGACGGGGAGATCATCACAAAGAGATGAATTGCCACTAAATCGCAAGTGACGTTGCAGGTGTTTGATAAGTGGCAATAGAATTTGTGGGACCAATACAACCACTGGGAAAGAATACAGGGGTCAGATATATCATTACCGTGACTCAATACTTAACCAGGTGGGTGGAGGCACAGCCTCTAAAAGATTGTAGTAGTTCTAGCACCGCAAAGTTTATTTTTCAGTATATCTAGTCTCGGTTTGGCTACCCTAAGATTTTGATGAGTGATAGGGGCACACACTTCTTGAATGAGATAATTGGTGCATTTCTTGAGGAATTCTAGGTATATCATTAGAAGAGTACGTCTTATCACCCTCAAGTAAATGGCATATTAGAAGCCTTCAACAAAATTCTAGAAAGCACTTTGACGAATATTTGCAACGCGAAGTGAAATGACTGGGATGTATGCATACCAGTGGTCCTTTAAGCGTACAAGACTACCTACAAAAAGTTGATAGGACAAACACCGTTCAGACTGGTATATGGGCAGGAGGTTGTAATGCCCATGGAGTACATAGTGCCAAGTTTACGGATTGCAGCAGTTACTGACATGGCTGATCATGATACCATGGAAGAACGGCTCGCACAACTCGTTGAATTGGAGGAAGATCACTTCTTGGCGGGATTTCATCAGTAGGTGTAGAAGGACCGTGAAACGGCATGGCATGATCACCATATCAAACAACGCACCTTTCAGATTGATGATTTAGACAGTAAGTTCACAAAGTTCCCGAGAAAATTTTGAATGTATTGGTTGGGGCCATATGTTGTGAAAGAAATTACATATGGAGGTGCACTTCAGCTCGCGAAGCTGAATGGGGACTTATTTCCGGGAAAAGTCAATGGGAGTTGATTGAAGCGGTACAGGGGTGATCCCACCCCTGCACAATGACTACATGAGTGCAGGGTAGTGTTAGTACTCCAGACAGCTGTAAGGAAGTACGTGACTTTAAAATACACTGTCTAAAAGTTAAAAAGGCAAAGTGAAGTGACAAATCGAAGGATGGCACCGAGGGGAGTTGCGCTAGGTGGGTGGGCCCCGTGCAACTTGGCCAACAAGTCCATATACTTCTATGAAGTAGAAGAAGCCTCGGAAAGCGCTGGTGCGGCAATCGTTGAGGAAAAACTTGACAAAAATCCACTAGAAGGGAAAAATGGATAATTCCAAACAGCCGAAAGAGACGCTGGATCTGGATGAGGAAGAACTGCACTGAGGAATAGAGGATCTTGATGTAGAAGAAGTTGAACCAGTAACTCGGCTACCGAAGTATATACCACCTAGAAAATCCATAGTGAAGGTGCCCAAAGATCTGAATGCTACGAAGTTTATGGTCTCTACGCCTTTACTACCAGAGAGTTTTTTGTTTGAGGGTCCGTTGTTGGCTTGAATACCAACTCTGAAAATGAAGGATGGGGACCTTGGGGACCATGAGGAGTCGGGCATCACGCACCTTGAACCAATGAACTGGCGGCTGGAGTTGGGGGCACAGGGATCCTAAACCTATTGTGGGTCATGCACTTCAGTCTCACCAATATTAACGCTATCTCTATGTGCCAATTGCTAACACTAGTACACGATGGGTGTCTCTGGTTGGGAGAACCCATCCCGATCATCGATATGCTGATCCACTGAATAATGTTGTTTCCATCCCAAGGAGTGGACCTTGTGGAGGATTTTGTAGGAAAGTCACAGGAAAATAAGTTGGCGGACCAAATGAAGGGCGAATTTGGTCTGGTTAAGAAGTCGTGCGAATAATCTATTCAATCCATATCCGATGGTGCAGTGCAGTTTTCTACACACATCTTGGCGGGTAAAATCATGAAAAAGTGTCATGTCGATGAAGTGCCAGTGCCAATCATTTCTTTGGCTGCACAGTGTGTGAAAGGAGTCCAGTATATTTGGGCTCAATATCTATGTAAGGAGTTTTTGGAGGACTGTAGGGAGGCCCAAGATGAGGGCAAAGTGTTTCACTATGCCTGGTTGTTGCTGTTGATCACTCTAATGGCATGGAGGACGGCCGAAGAGAGCCAATTCCCTTAGTAGGACTCAGATCTACTGGAGGCAGCGAAGTTCACTTCATTGTGGGCTACTAAAGACCTCACAAATGGAGACCAAGATCTTTTGGGCGTTGTTTGAGACGGAACTCAGAACGGTGATCAACCAGTGGCCAAGGTTATCACCTACTTTGCACGCGAAGTACACTAACATCACTGATTTCAAGGTAGATTTCCATAATCTGCACATTCGCACAAAGAAGGATGCTAGAGCCATATGGCACAAGTTTCCTTACTTGGTTGCCGAGGAAGAAATAGTAGGGGTCACCAGCAAGTGGCCAAGTGACTGGCTCACCTCTTTTGATGTCGGCACAGGCACCAACACGTCTGCTGAAGGTTCAGAAGCGCAGACCACGGCAACAGAAAAGAAGGAGGCATAGAAATCTGTCGCTCAAGAAATGGTTGCGTAGAAGAGAGAAGCTATTGCAAGGGAGAAAGAAGTTGCTGTGAAGGAGAAGGAAGAGGTGGCCAAGAAAAAAGAAGCAGCGCAGGAAGAGGCGATGTTGCAAGCCACTATTGATGTTGATGAGTCAGACCCTGAGAAAACACATGAGGAGGAAGAGACCGAGGTGGAAGAAGAAGGGGGTGCGGAGTTGGAGTCCTTGTTCGTTGTCAAGAAGAGGAAGAAGAGGACTTCGACCGGGCAGTGCAAGAAGCAAAAATCTGGAAAAATAGTGGGCGCGATGCTTTTGGTCCTCATAGAAGGGGACTGGGATGAAATTGGGGATGTGGTCCATGATGTGACGATAGATCTCATAAGCCACTTTGAACAGCAGTACCAACAATTGCTCAGTCAGGTACAATAGGGCCTATGCGACTTGCAGGTCCAACAGGTCTCATTCAAGCGAGCGTGGGACATGCGAGCATGAAGCAAGCGATCCTGGATCAAGCGAGTGGGTTAGTATTGGATGCATAATTAACCATGTATCTTTGCACGATACAACTTCCAGAAGGGTCCCCGTGCGACAATTCAGCCAAGGAGAAATCACCTTTGACGAACCTGAGTCTGAATTTGGCCACGCTTCCCATTCAGACTCTGCACGAGCTACACCAAGGGGTGTCCAATGAACTCAGGATTCGAGAGAAATGCGCACTGCTAGTAATAAAAAACGTCAAACCCAATAACCAACATATCTTTGAGGAAAAGGCGCAGGCCCTCAAGGAAAAGGAGAAGGTGACAACGTGAAGTTAGCAGCTGGAAGAAGTGATTGCACAGGCCTATAGTGATCTTCCAGAGCTCAAGATCCTAGCAGAAGTGGCCTTTGCGGAGAAGATTCAAAAACTAGCCGTTGCAATCAGAGAGTCTAAGGATGAAATTGGCCAAGTCAGGTTTGAGTTGCAACTGCAGATATCAGAGTTACAATTAAGCTGCATCCCACTACTCCTCCAGAAGTTAGAGAGTAGTGCGAAGCTGCTATTAAAGAAGGCATGGCCACCTTGGAAGATGCAGTCAAGGGCTGCACTGAGCTATTTGAGTAGGCCATGGAGTTATGGACCTCACTGCAAGAGGATCCGACTCTGTAAAAGATTGGCATGGACATCAAAGAAAAGAAACGACACTGAGATGAAATCCGATCAACAATGTGGACCTTAGCACCAGTGCAAAGGTTCGCCAGATTATAGGAAGGAAAGATCATCCAGAATGAAATAGATGAGCTGCATCACAAGGAAGCGATCATATCTTCAAGGACGCAGTCATGGACAAATGAGGCCAGTCAATTGACTTTGTCAGTGCAAAGCAAGCTCAAAGGAATGTAGCAGACTCAAAGGACCATGGGCCTTGCAGTTGAAGGCCCAACGACTGAAACATTGGCCAAGGAAGTGCAACAAGCTGCTACGTAGGGAACAAAAGACTTGCAGGTTTTGAAGATTGAGTTTAGTGAGCTACAGGTGAATATCGAGGTGCCACCAGCAAAGTGACTTGAGGACGAGTCACGAAATTGTGTTGGGGGCCTGCTGGGACAGGGTACCCTAGGGTAAATTTTGTAACTAATTTTGTCAATTATGTAAAGTCTTTGCATTTTGAGGGAGCAAAGAGCGAAGGTCATATGAGTCAAAGAGACTTTATTCCCTTAGTTTAAGGATATTTTGAGACCCGTCCATGGTTTGCGAACCATGGTATTGTAATGGAAGAAACTATATAAAGGAGTCTTAGAAAGTCATAGGAAAAAAGCAAGTAATTAAAGATCATTGTATGGGCAAGTAGTTTGAGGCAGGAAAGTTTGTTTCTTGTACTTAGGCGAAGGGGAAGGCTCCTGCAGTTGTGTGCACAAAGACCTTAGTAAGTTCACAAACTGAGTGCGCGGGTCCCTCCAACTGTGTGCGAAAGGAAGAAGAGTCTGTAGCAAAAATATTATATCAATACAGACTATTTTTGGGACTATAACTGTGTATCTGTGCCTTTATATTTACTTATGCAACCTATGTGTATGTGCTCTGTTTTCTGCAATTATATGAAGAAATACTTAATTGGTGCGTGAAAATAGTAGATATGAGAGTTTACATGATGTTATGAATGTTTTAAGTGTTCCGCGAAGGGTTAGATATGGTTTCTGTAAGTTACTGTGATTTCTGCATTTAAACGGTTAGGGTTCATGAAGGTCAAGATAAAGCCCTAAAAGTAACAAGAACCCATCGCAAAAATATTTGGATGCAAAAACCAGGTTTTGTCATACCCCAATACTACTTCGGGTGAGACTGCAGCCTGCGCTACGTGGTTTGTTGCCGAAAGGGCCAATAATTTAGGGTTTTGTTGGTTGGCGCAACTAGCTTTGAACCTGGGCTGGGTCCCCTCAATCCAACAATATTATTTAAAAATTGCTACTATCATTGAGTTGTTCATCATAGTGTTCACTCTCACTTGTTGAGCCCAGAAAAATTGTTTACCATCTACAACGATGCATATCAAGTAGTTGTCAACGCAATAATCACTCAATATGGCAAAGCTATAGTAAGGCAGAAGAAGAGAAATGTTGAGAGAAGATACCCATATGCTACTAAGAGTTCTAAGCTATTATCCATGATATTAAAATTTAGGATAATGAGTTATAGGGGATTAAACCACAAGAATTTTTTACCCTTTCTATAAAAAATTGACAATCCAGGCAAATATTAATGGAGAATGTTGTTCAAATAATTCCAACTCAAGCTCATTTACAGTGTTGTAAAGAAAAGAATTATACAAGATACCTTGCCAAGACCTCAAATGAACAATGTCACAAAGTGTGAAAAGTCCCCTTCAGTACGGAAACAAAATAGGCATAAAGGCAAGATCCTTGATAACTTGAGATGTGTCTGATCCAAGGTAAAACACCCTATATGAATGACATGATAGTCTTTTTGGTGTTATACTAGAAGGGGAAAAACATATGATTACTAAAATAAAATGACTTTTGGAAGAACATGCAAAATCCCATTGGTAATATTGAACTTGCAAGTCAAAAAGGCAAAGGGAAATCAACAAGTAGAATCACTGATGTAACTGTTAATTTCAATTGAGAAATGAGAGAATTTTATGGATCTCGACTTCTCTCCCGAGGACTCAATGACAATGCGAACAATTTTTTTTGGGTATCAATAATGCTCACAAAATTTGCAATATGCATTCTTTCACATGTGATGCATAAAGATAAATATATTGCAAATATTATGACTACTAAATAATTGCCTATTTTGGAGTTCATAGGTATACTAGAAGTGATAGAGACCAAGTTCACAAAAAGTATGTTGAAATATTTATTCTAGGTCTTGGGTAAACAATTGAAGTTCAACAAAAAAATGCCTCATATAGATGAGCAAATTGAGAAGGCCAAGCAGACCATTGAGGACATGCTGAGATCTTAGGAATTAGGACAACACAACCATACACATTAGGAGGAGAAACTTCCATTTTTTTGGAGTTTACATATGATAACAACAAAACAAAGTCCTTTTCCAAGCATGCATGGTTATGACCCAATCATTCCTTTCGATTTTCAAACTGAAAACTTTTCAAAGAAAAAATGCAAGTTGCCGGGAAATGCTATATCAAATATAAGAATTGAAATTATAAAAGAACAATATAAAGAGGCCTCAACTTTATGCAAAGTTGTATGCTAGCCAGCATAGATCATCACAATCCTTTAAGATGGGGATAAAATGTATATTGTAGGGAAACAGAAGGATTCCTTGTCCAATAAAATGTGCTAACTTTCAAGTTAACACCAAGATTTGAGGACCTTTTTAAATAGTAGAGCAATCGATGAGTTAGCTTATAAGTTGCATTTACCAACCTATGTTAGGATGCATCAGAACTTTCCTATCAGTTACATATACGAACACATAATCCAAATTCCAAAATATGATGCCAACTTTGATGGAAATTGAGGATGTATATTATGCCGCCTAACTTTAACTTGCAATGCACGACCATATCAAGAAACATCAATTTTTTGAGGTATTGTCAATGTTAGGCCAACTGTTGCAGATGTCAGAGAGGCTGAGCAGAGGATGCACGTTTGGTATGGACTACAAAAGGCACAAGAAGATTCAGAACCAAGAGATTGAGGATTACTTGTTTTAAATGGTGAAGCAAAACTGTGGAGGAAGCACCATGGGAATCTACTCTTTGTGTTCGAGAAGTCAGTCTCATGGAGCATGATGATATCTACAAGTTGGTAAGAGAAGTTACAGAGCATGCAATAAAGGGTAGAATGGTGATTTTGAGGAAAATGTCTAGAAATGGTAAATGAGGAACTCAAAAATTTATCTTGGATTTTGATTTTATTGAAGCCAAGGCACACCATGAGAAAAGTGAAATTACAGAATAAAACTATAGAAGATACATTCTATGAGAAGTGGTGAAATCGTTGTTTCAAGGAAAATGTCTAGAAATGGTAATGAGGAAAATGATCAATTGAAAGTGCTTACAAACAATTCTGAAGGTGAAAGCTTTCATCATGGAGATTCTGCTAAGAATGTTTCAACAATAGCTCCATTAACTTAAAAAACCAAATTAGAGCTGCGAAAGTAGTTGTTGGGCCTTAAAATAAAGGCTCTTGCTCTCAGACGAGAAGGGAAAATTGATGAAGCAAATGCAGAGTTAAGCAAAGGAAAACTATTAGAGCAATAGTTGGAAGAGATAGAAAAGTAAAAGAAAACTCGAAATGTTTATTCAAATGTTTTGCAAGAGGTTTCTAAAGAAAATGATAAAGGCAGAGATAGTGACTTAGGGGGGTTACCAATTAATGTGGAGGAGGATCCTGAAAGGGTAGTGGAACGAGGTATGCGGAAAATTCAAGACATACAATTGGAACATCAGGTCCATGGTGTTGAGGAGTCCTTTAATCTAGCAGACAAAAAAAGACTAAAGCCTGGCCACATGGACAAAAAGTTACAATTACCAGGGCAAGATGTAAGATTTATGAGGTTAGATGATAAAGATGATGAATTGATTGAAGTAACTGAAGAAGATATGGGAGACCCTGAACTTGCCAAGGTACTAAAATATTTGGGTTGGCAAGAAGATGATTAACCGAGGGTGCTTACAAACAATTATGAAGGTGAAATTTCTCATCTTGCACATATTGCAAAGAATGTTTAAGTGGCAACTCCATTATCTTCCAAAATCAAAACCAAAGCAGAGCTGCAGAAGGAGTTGCTAGGGCTTAAAAGAAAGGCTCTTGCTCGTAGACGAGAAGGATGAATTGATGAGGAAAATGTAGAGATTAGTAAGGGGAACCTATTAGAACAACAATTAGCAGAGATAGAAACATCACAAAAGACTCAAATCATGTACTCAAATACTATGCAAGGCGTTTCTAAACCAAACCATAAAGGACATAAATAATAAACTCAAGTTAATTCAAATAATAAGCACAACAGTTGAAATAAGACGTATAACATTTTCACTAGCGAATCCCGTGTTTCATGTTTACAAGAATATATGCCATGGTAACACAAGTTACCTTGTGTTTTCAGAAAGCAAACAGTGGGCTCGATGCTGTGAAATTTGAACTCCGACACTGTAAACTTGACCTGTTCAAACAACACCAGGTAAGAAGACACCCCTGACAATATATTGGTAGTTGAATGAAGTGACGGACTGTGGGCAGAGGATGGCTTGTGAACACCCATAACTCAGTCCAATTCAATGCTCTGCAGGAAGGTATGGTGGACAATGCAATTCAATGCCGAAGGTATGGTGGATGGGCTGGATTGACCTGCCGACCATAACAGTGGAGTACAAGTGCCTCCTGTGAAGAGAAAGATAAATTTGCCAGGCAATCCAAGCAAGCATAACCCTATATCTTGTGTCTTCTTCTTATCAACTGGTTGGGTCATAAAGTTGCTTGCAAGTTGCAGACAATTAGAATCAAAACATACCAGACTTTAAGAGCTTGTTTATTTTCATTGCTAGAAAGGACGCATGTTGGAATGGCATGTCATAGAGACCTGGAGAAACAAGAAGGTGACCGAGACGTGCATGAAAACTAAATGCGGAAGGGAGAGCAATATGGCGGGATGGCGCAGGTGGCTTGTGGGTAGAAATTTACTTTGACATACGACAAGACGATATTGGTGGAAGGGAAAACACATGTCATAATGTTATTGGTTAGAAGGGAGAAATCCAAGCTTTCTCATTGGCTGGGGTGAACTGTGTTTGCCCACCCCAAGCCAGCAAAAAAAATGCCTATCGACATAGAAAAAAGGAAAAAGAAAAAAAGCAAACTGTATATTTATAATTCTCTACCATTGCAAGGACCACTAAAAGATCAAAATTTTGAAGTATTAAGATATCAACGAAACTACTTAGGTAGAGCTACTAAGCATAATAACAAAACTACGTAGGTAAAGCTACTCATGATAATTTGAAGGTTAACTGATGGAAAAGTGTGATCATAGAAGAGGACGATATACAAAAGATATCATTAACCACCAAGAAGTCAAGACTTAAAAAAATAATAATTCTAGGGATGTTTGAGATTCAACGTAGAAAAGTTCATGAGATCATTGTCAATTAAAGGTTGGGATATCTACTAGGGGTAGGGTTGTAATTATAACAATAATTGACCATCTATCGATTTATTAAAATTTAAATGTGATGAATTAGTGAGACGTGGTATTTAACTTTGTTAGTTGACTCATATTCATTGTGGTCTCATATTCACTACTTAACTCTTTCGTCCCCCTTACATTATTTCTAGTTTCCATCATCCAAGTGTGTTACCTTGTTAAATTTCAATGAAGTGATCCAACTTAATCTTGGATTTTGTAATTATTTGCTTTGGTATTTTATTTAATAATTGCGGGGTAATTTTGATTTAATTTTAAAGGTGGTAGTTAATTTTGTAAGACGTTATATGCTCAAAATCAAAAGAGTAGAGTTTGTATAGGTTAATAAATTATATTGATTGGTTTAAAATTAGAGGGGTTTGTTGATCAAATTATATTAATTTCTTGTGATGAGGTTTTATGAATAAATATTTTTTGGAATGAAATCTAGTGTTTTTGGACGTCTTGGCTCTTGCCAAGCTATAAAATATTATTAATATTAATTTGTAAATTGTCAATGTTAAAAATCTAGTGTTTTTGGACGCTTTGATTCTTGCCAGGTCACAAAGTATTATTGGGAATACTAACTCCACCCAATTTTGAAAAAAAACAAACTAAACTTCATTAATCACTCTAACTTATTATTAAATCCAAAGACAATCATTTCATCTAATTTTGGATGTGGTGGTTGACTATTTTAATGACCACAACTTATTAGGCATGTGTAAATATTACTCGTCTCAAGCCCTTATCGAAGAAGAAGAAGAAGAAATATGTTAATGTCCACGAGACTAAAAATAGTCTATGGGACTATGAGTTCCTTGCCTTTTGTCTTTTGCAAGTCAATTCTTTTCTTGTTCAAATTGATGATGAGCTGGCCCAACTTTCCAACAATCCCCTCACTGAAAAGACAATGCGAAGAAACTGATGCTCGCATATTCTCATAACGTTTTCTGATGTCTTTGAATGCATCACATTCCAAAATGAATTTTTTTCCCGATTCTAGTGCCCCAAATGTGCAAAATGTATACACCCGTTCTTCCCAAACTTCTTTAGGTCTTTTCCACTATCCTGTTTCACACCGAAGTTGATGTGAGTTGGTTCTTAATTGAGCAATAAGAACCTTTGCCCTCCACGAAATGCTAGCTCCAATGAACTCTTTTTGTTGTAGATCACACGTAGGGTTGAATTCTTCAATGTAGTATATTGTTGGCACAAGGGTAAATTGTTAATTTCATTGGCTAACCAAATATCTTAAAGTTGGCGCAAGGGTAAATTATTAACTTTGTTGGATACCCAAATATCTTAAAGTTGACATTTATTAACTATATGGCAAAGTTGTTGGTCACTCTCTAGTTAAATTTTAATATACAATTAATTGGATATCAAATATGTTAAAGAAATATTTTTAAATCATCTCACCAATGTTAATGAAGTAGATTGATGTGATAATAAATTTGAAGTTTACTTCAAATACTCTCCAGTATGAAAGATATGTTGTAAGGTTTTGTCTTGTTAAACTACATAAAAATAAAATTTAAATTAAAAAAAATGAAATTAACAATTAAAATAAAATTGAGGTAAATTAATCAATTTATTGTTCGTAGTTTTTTGGGTACAGGTATTGACAACCCATGGTTTTTCCCATGGTACTCTTCTCTAATGTAGTCTATTTAAAGGCATAAAACTCAATTGGATTTACAACAACCATCGTGTCATGTCATAAAAATAATAACGATTTACTCTGCTAATGAAGAATAAAATTTGCTTCGATCATTTAATTGATGATGATGATGATGATGATGATGGTTAACGTCCACTGAGACCAAATAATGGTCTATGCTTCGATCATTTAATTGTATTTGAGTAGATGAAGCATAAAGTTTGTTTATAATTCTACTTAAGTTTGTTTATAGTTTTATTTTTGTATCTGAGTAAGATGAAGCATAAAGTTTGTTTATAATTTTACTTAAGTTTGTTTATAGTTTTACTTTTGTTTATAAAGATTACGCAACTGATCAAGTCCATTAGCTGGTGTTGTGGATGAAAACTTTAGAAATAACATTATACAGTGAAAATTGATGATAAATAAAAATCAGAATAATGGCTAACATCTATTCCAAAATCATTTCCAACAAATTTTCATTGTCTTGAACTCAATTTAATTTTTATAATTTTTCCATTGTTTAAATAAATTTATAATATAAGATTTAGTTACAATCAAATTTTAATTTCAAAATTAAATTTGATAAAATTTTGAAATTTAAATTTATGAAATGAAAATTGCAACAAAAAAATTTAAACTAAATTAATTTTTTTTATTTTTTTCAAATTAATATTCAATTAAATTTATAAATGTATTTTAATTTAAAATTAATAAAATAATAAATAAATTTACATAACATTATAAAATGAAAAGGGATTATAAATAAAATTTGGAATAATGATAAATGTATAATCCAAAGTCATCTCCAACTATATTTTCATTTTCTTTAACTCAATTTATTTTAAATTATTTATAATATAAGATTTAGTTCTAATCAAATTTTAATTTACTTAAATTTATTTATAGTTTTATTTTTGTATTTGAGTAAGATGAAGCATAAAGTTTGTTTATAATTTTACTTAAGTTTGTTTATAGTTTTATTTTTGTTTTGAAAGATCACGCAACCGATCAAGTCCATTAGCCGATGTGTGTGGATGAAAACTTTAGAAATGACATTATACAGTGAAAATTGATGATAAATAAAAATTAGAATAATGACTAACATCTATTCCAAAGTCATCTCCATCAACATTTTCATTGTCCTGAACTCAATTTAATTTTTATAATTTTTCCATTCTTTAAATAAATTTGTAATATAAGATTTAGTTACAATCAAATTTTAATTTCAAAATTAAATTTGATAAAATTTTGAAATTTAAATTTATGAAATTAAAATTGCAACAAAAAAATTTAAACTAAATGAATTTCTTTTATTTTTTTCAAATTAATATTCAATTATATTTATAAATGTATTTTAATTTAAAATAGTTTCATTAAAATTAATAAATTAATTTACATAACATTATAAAATGAAAAGGGATTATAAATAAAATTTGGAATAATGATAAATGTATAATCCAAAATCATCTCCAACTATATTTTCATTTTCTTTAACTCAATTTATTTTCTAGAAATTTAAATTTTATAAAATTAAAATTGTAATAGGTGAAGTTAAATTATATATATATATATATATAAAATTAATTAATTTTGTTCAAATTTATAAATAGATTTGATCTTTCCGAATACTTGATAGATTTAGAGTTAAAATTAATTAATATGATAAAAAAACTCTGAAATCTCCTTAATTCATCAAAAAATATTTAATCTTTATTATAATTTTGAAATTAATTAATAATATAAAACTTCACACTCTTTATTATTAATTTTAAACCATTAAATTATATTATTATAATTAAAAAAAATTAAATAGATTCAAATTCACATGTTCATAATAGGATTGATTGTTTTACCTCGTAACACTCACCAAACCACCATTAAATTATATTATTATAATTAAAAAAAAAATTAAATAGATCAAATTCACATGTTCATAATATGATTGATTGTTTTACCTTGTAACACTCACCAAACCACCATTAAATTATATTATTATAATTAAAAAAAATTAAATAGATTCAAATTCACATGTTCATAATATGATTGATTGTTTTACCTTGTAACACTCACCAAACCACCACCCTCAAAAGAAGTAAACACAAAATTAAATTTCCACCCGCACATAATTTATCTAGCACCTCGATATCTTAATTTATGAAACACCTCGAAATCTTTTAGTGTGTATGATGTTATTTTATTTTTACCCTTTGACCTTAAATAATGTTGGACTTTATTTTTACCCTTAACCTTAAACAATGTTTTACATCATACTTGGCGTGGCCATCTTTTAATTATATGTATATGCTGATTTTTTTGTTATATTTTTGCAAATACATATCTCAACATGGTATGGGATTAGACTCAACACATTTTTTCAAATAGTTTTCTTTCAATAAACATTAGGATTATAATTTGTTTTAAATATATTCGGAAATAGAAACATTAGGATTATAGTTTGTCTTAAATATATTTCGAAAGAGGTTGTAAATGTATCTTAATAAATTATTTTAGGAAAAAAAAAACGAGTTTAGTGTATATGAATTATAAAGATATGTAATATAGCAGGTAACAAATATATTTGGAGTTATAGTTTCATTAATGCACAAGGTAATATATGTTATTTGTTAGATTTCTTACTTGCGTAAATTGAACTGGTGGTATATACTGTTTTGTGCATTAACGAAGCTATAGATCCATATATATTGATAGTCTGTTGTGTAAATTGAATTGGCGGTATATACTGCCTTGTGCATTAACGAAGCTATAGCTCCATATATAGTGATAGTCCATGTTAAAAATGCAACGTTGTGTATTAAATAAAATGAAATCCACTGGTCAGCTCTACGAAAGAGAGTCTGAACCAGGAGAGTCTGGCTCTGCAAAATGCTCTACATTGTTCATGTACATCACACATTATATAGTTATCACAGATTTAGGGAAGTTAGAACCATAACCTAAAAAATAGAAATTAATTCCTATCTTGAGGTCTCGTGAACCAACTCACTATTCTAAGATATTCTCCATTATCTCTAACACTCCCCCTTAACGGAGAAGGGGTTAACAAATATGCCTAACATCTCCCTAAACATTTCAAACTTGATTTTTCCAAGAGGCTTAGTGAAAATGTCTACAACATTATCACATGTATTACAATATACCAAATGGATTTCTTTTGATTGCACTTTCTCCCTGACAAAGTGGAATTGTGTATCAATGTGTTTAGTGTTTTTGTGAAACACCGGATTATTAGCAAGTTTGATTGAACTCTGATTGTCGCATCTGATTGTTGTTGCATCTTTATGTTCTTCCCCAACATCCTGGAGAAGTCTTCACAACCAAACTGCCTCACATGTTGTTGCACACATAGCTTGATACTCTGCTTCCGCTGAAGACAAGGAAACTGTGTTTTGTTTCTTGTTGCTCCATGTAATCACCCCGGATCCAATGTTGAATGCATAGCCTGTTATGGATCTGCGATCGTCTACATTTCCAGCCCAGTCTGAATCTGTAAATCCTGTCAATCTAACATTAGAGGAATCAGTATAAATAATACCATAATCTACAATACCTTGTAGATACCTCAAAACACATTTCGCTGCATTCCAATGACTTTCAAGTGGCTTGGACATGTATTGACTTAGCACACTGATTGCATAAGCCAAATCTAGTCTAGTAGTGGTCAGGTAGATTAGGCTCCCAACCAGCTATCTGTAAAGTGTCGCATCTGCCTCTTTAGAGCCATCCTCACTCTATTTGATGTTTTGCTGTAATGGTATTGCTGTAGCCTCACATTGATCCATCCTGAATCTTTCTAATAGTCCTTTGACATACTTTCCCTGGGACAGAAATGGTTTTCCTGAATCTCTCCAGATCGCAAGACCCAAACAGTATCTTAATTCACCAAGGTGTTTCATTTCGAACACCTGTGACATTTGTTGCTTGATTTCTTTGATTAGATATGTAGCATCACTTGTAATAATCAAATCATCTACATACAAAGAAATCAACATGCGCCCTTGTTCATCTTGCATGGTATAAAGATTAGGGTCGTTTTTACTTCTGTTGTAGCCAAATTGCAAAAAAAATGAATCAATCTTTTCATACCAAGACCTGGGTGCTTGCTTTAGTCCATAAAGAGATTTCTTTAATCTACAGACTAAATGTTCTTTCCCTTTCTGGACAAACCCTTCAGGTTGCTCTAAATAAACCTCCTCTTTCAATTCTCCATTTAAAAATGCAAACTTTACATCTAGTTGGTGAATCATCCAATGTTTCTTAGTAGCTAAAGCAATCAACATTCTGATGGTATTAAGTTTAGCTACAAGGGCAAAGGTTTCTTCATAGTCAATGCCTTCTTTTTGTGAATACCCTTCGCTACCAATCTAGCTTTTAATTTATCTATGGTTCCATGTGCATTAATCTTGGGCTTATACAACCATTTACAACCTATGGTTTGTTTCCCTTTAGGAATTTCAACCAGTTCCCAAGTGTTGTTCCTAATTATAGATTCATATTCATGTTCCATAGTTGTTTTCCATTCACTACATTCATTTGCTTCCTTATAACTAGAAGGTTCAACAATATTCATCATACTAGTTATAAAAACATTTTCCCTATATCTCGCAGGAAATTGAGCTTTCCTACTTGATCTCCTGAGTGGTGGGGTAGCTTCAAACCTTGTCTGATCATCATTTTCTTTTTCTTCCCATTGTTGTTGCTACTACTGATGTTGTATCTGCTGATGTTCATCTTCTGCCTTTGTCTGTTGTTGATCCTGATTGTTTCCTATTTCTTCACTTTCTTCTTCCACCAATTACGGAATATCCCATTCCTCATTGTGCTTGTCAGATTCTTCATGATCCTGCTCATGGAATATGACATCTCTACTAACAAAAATCTTGTGAGTAGAGGGATTAAATAATCTATAAGCTTTATATTGTGAACAATACCCTATAAAGGTACATCTGATGGCTTTTTAATCTAGTTTTCTTTTGTCTTCCTTTGGAATATGGGCAAATGCTTTAGACCCAAATACTCTTAAATGTTTTACTGCAGGCTTAAATCCATATAGTGCTTCATAAGGAGTTTTAAACTCAAGACTCTTTGTAGGACTCCTATTTTTTAAGTAAACTGCAGTATTCAATGCTTCAGCCCAAAAACCATTCGACGTATTCTTACCTTTCAACATGCTTCTAGCGCATTCCACCAATGTTGTTATGCTCTTAACCTGCAAAGTAATACCCAAACACAGAATATGCGAAGAAAAGATACCCAGAACACAGAATATGCGAAGAAAAGATACCCAGAACACAGAATAGCAATGATTTTATTATTCAGAGAGAAATGTTCACAGGGCTCTTCGAGGGGGCAACCTCTAATAGAGCAGAGCTCGATTACAAAAACATGACATGATACTCCTCGCAGGGAGTCTCTATCCTTTATATATGACTCATACATGCAATACCACGGGCCAATACCGTGGGTTTTATTAATACCATCTATCTAATACTACCGCCCATTTGCAACTAACTGTGGTCCCGTCATTAATTGCGGGTTAACCACTTACAAATATTAATATGGGCTTTATTGACTCTTGACTATGACGTGATCCCATGACATAAATAAGGGGGTTAGGGTGGGACCCTAACATGCCCTCCCCCTTAAGACTAGCCTTGTCCTCAAGGCTGCAGCTGCGGAAGAATAGTGGCTGGTTCCCAAGTTGCATCTTCCGGAGAGGTGTCTTTCCATTTGACGAGGACCTCCTTAATCATGCGGTCGCGCAGGTGCTTGTCTCGTGTGTCTAGAACCTGTTCGGGTTGAAGCTAGATTGACCCTTCTTCGTCTAATTCAGGTAGACTGGTTTGAACTCGGCAATTGTTCCCAATCACTTTCTTGAGGCACGATACATGGAAAACTGGATGGATTTTTGCCGTAGGGGGCAAAGCCAACTTGTAAGCCACTTCTCCAATGCGCTGAAGTACTTGGTATGGTCCATAGAATTTTGGAGTGAGCTTTTGACAACCCTTATCTTTGAGTGATGTTTGCTTATATGGTTGCAGCCTCAAAAAGACCTGATCCCCTTCTTGAAATTGGCGCTCTGAGCAATGTTGGTCGGCCTGTTGCTTCATGCGGTTCTGAGCTTGATGAAGATTCTCGCGAAGATGGGCGAGCATGGTTGCGCGGTGTTGTAGGAGTTGATCCATTGCTTGTACTTTGGAGCATCCCTTGAGATAAGAAGTAGGGGAAGGCAGAAGTTGACCATAGACTGCTTCATAGGGAGTCATTTTGGTGGTGGCATGATAGTTGGTGTTATACCACCATTCAGCCAGAGGTAACCACTGTGCCCAAAGGTGTTGCTTTTCGGAAGTGAAACACCTAAGGTAGGTTTCTAGACATTTGTTGACGGCTTCGGTTTGACCATCTGTTTGCGATGATATGAAGTACTGAGTTTGAGTTGAGTGCCTTGTATTCTGAAGAGTTCCTGCCAAAAATTGCTGGTGAAGATCGGGTCGCGGTCGGACACTATAGAAGTGGGCATGCCATGTAATTTGAAGATCTGATCCATGAAAGTTTGAGCAACCAAGGTTGGTGTAAACGGGTGGGGTAGGGCGCAGAAATGAGCATACTTCGACAGTCGGTCCACAACCACCATGATGACTGACTTGTTCCCTGACTTTGGAAGACCTGTAATGAAATCCATAGAAACCTCCGTCCAAATTGAGGCCGGAATGGGCAATGGTTGTAAGGTGCCTAGTGTGTTGACGGTTTCCCCTTTGTGGCGTTGACAGACATCACATTCGGCTACGAAAGTAAGGACATCCTTTTTCATGCCTGTCCAAAAGAATGATCTTCTGGTGCGAGCATACGTCTTCTGAAAGCTCGAATGTCCTGCAATGGGAGATGAGTGCAATTCTGCCAAAAGGCGACTTTTGAGGGTAGATGTTGGTGATATTACGACTCTGTCCTTGTAGCGAAGAATATCATTCTGCCATGAGTAGCCCTTACTGGAATTAGGATCTACCTGCAATTGAGAAATGAGTTGGGAGAGCCCTGTGTGTGAAAACCATTCCCTTCGAGCCTCTTCAATCCAGTCTGGAATGGGAAGGGAAATTGCGAGCAGAGTACTTTCCTCCTCAAATTGGCGCGATAATGCATCTGCTACACTGTTGTCTTTCCCTTTCTTGTAAATGATCTCATAATCATATCCCAGCATTTTGGCTAACCATTTATTTTGTTGTGGGGAGGATAGGCGTTGCTCCAAAAAATATTTAAGACTGTGATGATCTGTGCGGATTTGGAAACGTCGCCCCAATAAGTAAGGTCGCCAGGTCTCGATTGCATGTAAGATGGCCATCATCTCCTTTTCGTAGGTAGATTGGCCCAGATTCCTCCCACTGAGTTGTTGGCTTGTGAAGGCCAATGGTCGCCCTTCCTGCATTAAGACCGCCCCAATACCTGTACCCGAAGCATCACATTCAATGACAAAGGATTTGGTGAAGTCAGGTAGTGCTAAGACTGGAGTGGTACACATGGCGTTTTTGAGAGCGGTAAATGCCTGTTGTGCTTCCTCGGTCCAGAAGAAGGAATTTTTCTTTAGGAGTTGAGTAAGGGGCTTCGCTATGCGGCCATAGTTGCGGACAAATTTACAATAATAGCCTGTGAGACCCAAAAATCCTCTCAAGCTCTTCAAAGTCTTAGGTTGAGGCCATTCTTGCATTGCCTGGATCTTTTTGGGGTCCACCTTGACACCTTCACGCCCCACAATGTGGCCCAAATACTCAACTTCTTCCATGCCAAACGAACACTTAGACATCTTGACAAATAATTTGTGCTTGCGGAGCAGTTGCAAGAGTAGATCTACATGCTGAAGATGTGCCGCCCAAGTGCCACTATAGATGAGAATGTCATCGAAGAAGACAAGGACAAATTTTCTGAGATATGGTTTGAGGATGTGATTCATAAGACTCTGAAAAGTATAAGGGGCATTACAGAGACCAAATGGCATGACCAGGAACTCATAATGGCCTTCATGAGTTCTGAAAACCGTCTTGGGAATGTCAACTTCCTTCATGCGAATTTGGTGGTAGCCGGAGCGAAGATCCAACTTAGTGAAGAATTGAGCCCCATTGAGTTCGTCCAGCAAATCGTCAACCACCGGAATGGGAAATTTATCTTTGATGGTCAACTTGTTGAGGGCCCTGAAGTTGGGACACATCCGCCACTCCCCATATTTTTTGAGGACCATGACCACTGGGGATGAATAAGGACTAATGCTGGGACGAATGACACCTGCTTCCAACAATTCCTTGATGATTTTTTCTATTTCATTCTTTTGAGTGAACGGATATCTGTATGGCCGCACATTTGGGGGTTGGGCCCCTGGAACCAAGGTGATGCTATGATCATGTTCCCCTCGGAAGGGTGGAAGCTCATGAGGCTTGTCAAAGACCGTCCGATGGTTATTTAAAATCTGCTGCATCTCAGGATGAATTGGCAGAGACCTGGTTTGGACTACCTGGATGGCATTAAATTGAGCTACCACTCCATGATGGCCCTTTTTTAACAATTTTTCCATCCGATGCGAGCTGATGACAGAGGGGGCTCCCGCCTGGAGGCCACGGAGGGTATGTGTGGAGTTGTTCTGCTTAAAACTCATATACAACTCCTGGAAATCCATTGTGATTGGCCCAAGGGTGCGGAGCCATTCAGCGCCTAGGACAATGTCGCATCCCCCCATGTGTATGGCAAACATGTGGGTTTTCAACTGATAATCCCCCATTTGAAGTTTGACATTTTCACAGCGGCCTTCACATTTCATTGTGCCCCCATCTGCAATTTGGACTTGGAAGTTAGAAACTGCTCGTACAAAACAATGCGCTGCTTCGGCGATTTTTTGATGGATGAAATTATGGGTACTGCCACTATCAATCAAGACTATTACTGGGCGATGTTTAAGAAAACCCCTGATTTTGAGAGTTTGAGGGGAAGAGATTCCTGCCAACGCATTGAGCGAAATAACTGGTTCGTCAGATACAATCTCCTTTTGGTTGTCTTCTTCGATCGCCTCCAGTTCCTCAAGAGGTGGATCTTCCTCGGTGGAGCTGTAGTCAGTGGCATCTATTTGAAAAAACTTGGGCTCCTTGCATTTATGACCAGGGGAATATTTTTCATCACAGTAGTAACATAGTCCTTGCTTCCTTCTTTCGGCCATTTCCTGAGGTGACACCTTTTGGACCTTAAGTGTCTGAGTCGTGTTGTGAGCTTGTGGGGGACGACCTTTAGTGGGGAAATTGGGGCGGCTGTATTGGGCTGTTATGGCACGTTCCACCTTACGGGCTACCTGGCAAGCCTCCGTCCATGTGGGAGGGTGGTGGAGTAGAACTTGAGCTTTGATGGCTTCTTTAAGACCACTGATAAAACATTCCGTGTAGAACTCATCTGAGAGATGCTGAGTGCGGAAGGCTAAGGCTTCAAAAGCGGTTATTTATCATCCACTGTACCCGTCTGTCAGAGCTTAGTGAGACGGCCCAAAAAGGAGTCTCCCTGTTCAAAGCGATCTCGAAGAGCTTTGGCAAATTGGGCCCAACTCGGAAAAGGTCCATGGCGACGTTGATGCCATTCCGCCCATTGCCATCGTTCATTGTCCAAGTACATGGTCCCCACTCCAAGCTTCGTCCAATCATCTTGGAGACGATTCAATTTGAAATACTGGTCCATTTGTGCTAGCCATGCGGATGGGTGAGAACTGTCAAATTTCCACATATCCAACTTGGGAGGTCGCTGACTGGGTGGTGAATGGGTGTGCCAGAGGTGAGGAGAGTGGCTAGACTCACCCTCATGGTGTTCATGGTTATTATACGGTTCCTCGAGAGCTGGCTCCTTGCCCTTATCGAGTGCTTGCCGGACCAGGCTAGTTAGTCCGTTAAGCGTAGTTTTGAGCTCGTTCATATCTGTTTCAAGTTTGTCTAGCCTTTCATTGGCCATTGCTTGAGCTCTAGTTTCTACCATACACCAACTTGATGAAAAATTGGGACCGCCAAATTTTTTTTTTCTAATAAATTGAATGGTACCACCGTGCTCAGCTCGTCGTCCTGATGCTGATGGGCTAGATCACAAATAAGCGCCTCGGAAGATCTCAAAATGTCAAGGCCGCCAAAAGTTCTGCGAAAATTATATCCAGGTACAGGAACCCTTCACAACTACTCCGATCTGGTGGATCTGAGAGATCTGAATGGTGGAACAACTGCTGCTGCTGATCTGATGGAGCTGCGGGACTGATGTCTGCTGCTGCTGCACTTGCTGATCTGGAATAGATGATGTGTGATCCCCCGATAGAAAGGGAACTACGGTCTTGAGGAGTGTCAGGTGCTACAGATCGCAATATACATAAGGGTCTGACAGTAGTACTTGGCCCAATGTTTTAGGGCTCTAACTAAGGAGGATCGACCGTACCCTTAGCCGTACAACCCGACTACCCTATCGTACGGGCGAGTAATCTCTCCGAGTGCTGTTCTCGGTGTACTGTAGCCACAAGACGGCCGAAGGTTTATCTATGGCGAGGTTTCGAGGGAGCTATGGGGCTTCCTATATACCCAGAGGGTACGTGGAAGACAGTTCGTGCGCGGTTCTGTCTAATGCGCTACTACTCGAAGGGGTACCCACAGGGGTTACAAGGGAGTCCAACAGACGTGACCACCTCTTGTATTTCCTGCGTGCATGCCTCCCCAAATCCGCAGGTTTATGCGCTTAACGACAGATCCCGTGGTTTAAAGACGCCGGAACACGTCTCTAGCCAAAAAAAAAAAAATTTGCTAAAAATTGGAGATCCCACCGAGCCCTGGAAAGTGCTCTGATACCACTTGTTATGCTCTTAACCTGCAAAGTAATACCCAAACACAGAATATGTGAAGAAAAGATACCCAGAACACAGAATATGCGAAGAAAAGATACCTAGAACACAGAATAGCAATGATTTTATTATTCAGAGAGAAATGTTCACAGGCCTCTTCGAGGGGGCAACCTCCAATAGAGCAGAGCTCGATTACAAAAACAAGACACGATACTCCTCGCAGGGAGTCTCTATCCTTTATATATGACTCATACATGCAATACCACGGGCCAATACCGTGGGTTTTATTAATACCATCTATCTAATACTACCGCCCATTTGCAACTAACTGTGGTCCCGTCATTAATTGCGGGTTAACCACTTACAAATATTAATATGGGCTTTATTGACTCTTGACTATGACGTGATCCCATGACATAAATAAGGGGGTTAGGGTGGGACCCTAACAAATGTTCTGTTCTTTCTTTCTGTTACTCCATTCTGCTAAGGAGTATGGGGTACTATGAATTGCTGTAATATTCCATGGTCTTTACAATACTGGATAAGCTCATCCTTCCTGTATTCTCCCCCTTGATCGGAGCGAAGAATTTTTATCTGCTTCCATGTTTGCTTTTCAAGCATGTTTCTGAACTACTTAAAGTATTCAAATGTGTGACTCTTCTTACTCAAGAAATATACCCAAGAAAAGTTTGTGCAGTCATCAATAAACAGTAAAAAATATAGTGCACCTCCTAATGACTTTGTTTGCATGGGTCCACAAAGATCTGTGTGCACTAATTCAAGTATATCTCTTTGTTTCTTCTCTACTCGAAGAGGGAATTCTTCTCTATGCATTTTTCCTAATGTAAAGGCATTACAATCATTATGCACTTGTTTTAACATAGGAAGATCTCTTACCATTTCCTTTTTCTAAAGTAACAACAAATTATTGTAGTTGATATGACCATCAATCTCTGATGCCACAACTCTTCTGTAGTCAGACCCGCTGCTGTTAAAGCTTGAACTGGTACTGGTTTTACATCCAATTTGTATAGACCTCTTGTTCGAATTCCTGTAGCAATAGTCTTAATGCCATCTAGCAGATCTTTAATATAGCAGATAGATTTAAAAAATTCAACTTTAAGATCTTGATCTGTAATCATGGATACAGAAATCAAGTTCTTTGTTATACCAGGCACATACATAACATTATAAATTTGTCTTACATTACCATTAGGTAAAATGGCAGAAATTTTTCCACATCCTTTGATCTGATGACTTCTATCATCACCTAGGTAGATTTGTTCTCCGTCGTTGATTTCTTTAAAATCTTCAAACCATTGCTTGTTACCTGTCACATGTGTTGATGCTCCCAAATCTACATACCAAATGTTTGCATCAACATTCTCATCACGGTCTACCATGAACAATCTGAAATTTCGCTCATGATTATCATTCACGAGATGACCTGCATGTCGTTTCTGCCTCTATTTTTCTTCATGATATTTCTTCTTCCTGCACTCCCTAGCTATATGACCAAGTTTTTCGCAATAAAAACACTTAATTACAGAGTTGTTTCTATTCGGATTCTTACGTTGGGTTGGATTTGGTCTTTTCTGTGAGCTTCCTCCGTTTTGTTGTTGCAGATTTCCTTTTCCTTTGTAGAAGTTTTTTTTTCACCATCAATGCAAAATCGCAACTTTGGGGCTTCAGAGTCGATCTTCTTTTTTCTTCTTGCATCAGTATTCTTGTTAGTTCTTCAAACTTTGGGATTTTCTCTCTCGCATGTATCCCAGTGATGAACATTTGGTAGTCATCGGTCACACCATTCATGGTAATTGTTACAAGATCTGTATCTTCAACTGTATGACCAATGTCTGCCAATTTGTTCTTCAGATCTTTGATCCTTGCTATGAAGGCAACAACTGTTTCATTCTCCTCCATCTTCAGGGATAAGATCTTTCTCTTCAGGAACAGAAGGCGATTTGTATTCCTGATCTCATACAGATCCTTCAAAATTCCCTAAATTTCGCTTGCTGATTTACATTCTCTGATATGTGGTATGATGCAGTCTTTCACTGACATCTTCAACAACATCCTTGCTTTACCCTCACTCTTCTCCCAATCTGGGACTAATGCTGATCCAGCTGCTGGCTTCTGCTCATCCCCATTTGCAATCGTCCAAGCACTCTGTACTTCTAGCAGAGTTTGAATCTTGAATTTCCAATTCGCATAATTGGAGCCATCGAGCTTGTTATGCTCATTCAAGCATGCTTCAAACATTTGATTATTCATCTTGGCAATTTAAAAATGTTTGACAGGTAAAAACAAATGTTAGATTTACCCCAGATTTGTGTCAAAGACATATATTGTTGATCTCCAGTGTTGTTTGATCTTGCATCACACTCGCAGATCACCGTGGCTTCCTTCACGGCCTCCAGACAACCTTCTGTTGTCAACCTCTACCAGGACGCAACCTTCTCTCGGCCTCCACGCAGCCCCTTACTTATTTGCTTTGTTGGCGTGAGTTAGCACCACGGACTCGCGAAGGTCACGGTGGGATCGTCACGTTTGTGCACTTAAAACCTGCGATGATTTCGGTTCAGTCGTGCCCTCCACTCAGCGTACAGGTTCCTCAGCCCTGACGCTTTGATACCATGTTAAAAATGCAATGTTCTGTATTAAATAAAATGAAACCCACTGGTCAGCTCTATAAAAGAGAGTCTGAACTAGGAGAGTCTGGCTCTGCAGAATGCTCTACATTGTTCATGTGCATCACACATTATATAGTAATCACAGATTTAGAGAAGTTAGAACCATAACCTAAAAAATAGAAACTAATTCCTATCTTGAGGTCTCGTGAACCAACTCACTATTCTAAGATATTCTCCATTATCTCTAACAATCTGCAATATATAGGATACTAGAGTATATTTACAAATAGAGTACATGTAAGAATGATTTATATTTCTTAAATAAATTTATTGATTAGATAAGAGCTAACATAGGTCAAATTGACAAAGCATTGCAAATGGATATTAATTTTTTTTTTAAAATAAATATTAATAAAATGTTTTAGAAAAGAAGGGAGTTAATGGTATATGAATTATAAGTACATGCAATATATAGGATAATATAGTACATTTACAAATGAAGTACATGTAGGAATGGTAAATATATTGTAAATAATTTTATTGATTAGATAAGAGTTAACATAGGTCAAATTGACAAAGCATCTAAGTGATTTATTTATTTTTGCATTGTCAATGGAATGAATGCATTATCTTGCATTTTTGCTTAGCATTAAAAAAACAAGGATGAGATAAAGAAACTTGCGAATAGTTTGATGCATAATATTATTGTGAGGGTGAAGCCTTGTCGATCAACCTTTCCACTATCAATAGTTCTCCTGGATAGTGTGAAGTCATAGGATTTATGTATGGTCAAGGCTTATGACATCTTGAGTGAGATTTGTTTCTTGTTGTCATGCTTTATAAATTGAATTGTTATTGCTTGGTTAGTTGGTTTGGTCATATGTTAGACTTATATATGTATTGAACTCTAGATCAACATATGCTAGCAAGTTGGGAAGGCCCAATTCCTATTTGTAGGCAATTTGTGTGGTGATACCTAGAGCTCCATTAACCAATCCTACTTGGATCTATATATTACATGTCGACATAACAGGTTAGTTATACATAACAATATTCTTTGCTCCAATTGGTGGGCATCATATTCTTTAGGGACACCACAACAAAGGCATTCTATGATGTTCCAAGTTATTAATATGTCCAATGAGTTTAACATTCGCTTATTATGTTGTGAGACCAAAATATTTATTACAAATAGACACGTGGATGCATTAAATGATTTAGATTCTATTATATATAATGATGTATTTGTCTAGAACTAAAGGTGAGCCCAATCTTATTGTTGTGGAATTAAGTTCTTGATGTTTGTCAATAAGTGGAAAAACTAGAGCTAGGATGCATCTTGACCCTTTTGGTAGAAGATTTTTTACAATGTTATAATAATGGTGAATGAATTCAACAAAGACTTCCACGTTGGTCTTACCTCGCATATAGATGTGTGTCCATAATCGGCATATAGCCCTTGGTTGGTTGGTTGGTTCTTTCTAAATCAACCATCCTATCATATTCACTCTAATTTTTTTTTCAAGGATTTCTTAGATAACAATTTTTTTACGGTGTCCAGAAGATATAGAAAAGCGTGTATGGTCAAAATTTCGAGTTTTGGTTTGCTACACTTTTGGATTTATAAGCTATGGAAGTTAGGGTGTCTCATTATACCTGTCAAAGGTAGGGTTATATCGTTTTCGGTTTTTGGTAAAAAAATCTTTGACTTCTATTAAAACTAAAAATTGTTATAAATTTTTCATAATGTTTTTCAAAATTTTATATTAAAACAAATGTTTTTTTTTTTAATGAAATTTCTAATTTTTTTATTGGTTGTTAATAATTTTTATATGGTTTACAATATATTTGTTAGGAAAAAAATTAAAATAATATATATATATATTTTAAAACTAATAATTACACCTAGCACAAATTTAATAACTGTCACACTGGTAGAAACAACTGCCATTTATACAGGGAGAATCTCCAACTTAAAAATCTCACGACTTCAATTTTATTAAATTATTGTATAATAATTTGGTTTTCTATCAAATATCATATGCTAGATAATGTCATAAATGTTATTGATAACCTTATTATAGCACCTTAAAAAAAATTTTACCCTTCCACATTCATACTTAGCTACGTGGCCTTACCCGAGAGGTGCAAACATAACAATCCATGTGAAGAGAGGTGGATAGTTGAGATCAATGGACATAATCTTATAGTGGAAAAATGTTGTGCAAGGTTTTTGGTAGGGTAACCTACTCATGGCCCCTCATTTGCATTGTTGTTGGCCTCTCTTTCCCTCTGCAACTGTGATTGAGGGTTTTGACCTCAATTGCTATGACATTTCTCCTCGTGCTCTCTTCAGACTTTCTCCGCTTCTTAGCTGTATCAGTTAGATTATTGACTATGATGGTTCTTCCAAGGTTTAACTCTGATGGATGCCCTGCTAAGTTAGACCATGTTTTTACTAGTATGTGGCTACCACCCTTGCCATTTTTCTCTTTACTTTTCTTTTCTTTCTGGTATGGTGTGTATACCTTTGATTGATAATTTGTCAAAGGTTTTGGAATAGTTGCGTGAAAACCCCTACGGTTTGGTAGATTGCCTCTTGTTGAGGGTTTCTGGTCTGGTGTTGTTGCTCCTAAGGTTAATCCTTTATCACTTCTTCTTTGAGAATCAAGGCGTTAAGAATCAAGGCATCTTTGGGAATTCCTGGGCTGGCCATACAAATGGTTGCACCAGGGTTTCTTTACCTGTAAGTTCGAGCAGTTCCCTACTTATTGATACTTGACTTGATATTTTATGTTTGTTGGCTAACCTTCTTTCTCCCTATTTTAAACAACATGTTTTGTTTGTGCAGGTTTCTTAGGATTCCATAACCTGTCTGAGGGTTAAAGGGTTCCTTAGTGACTCTTATTGGGTTTGTTGTGCGTTATATTACAAAAATTTATGGCTCATTTTTCTTCTTTTTCCTGTAGGGTTCAAAAGGCAGAATTTCAGATAGGTCCCTTGGCATGCACCTTAGCAGTTGCAGGGTTTATACATGTTTACACTTAACCCTTATTTTTCTGGTTCCTTACCCTCAATTAACAACATTTACCTTGGATTTTTATTTAATGTTTACAAAAGGGCTATAACCCATGTATTTTTGGGTTGTGGACTCATATTTCCTTTCTTTCTAGAGAGGGAAATATGGACCTCCTCAATTCGGAAGATGCCACTACTCATTGTTGAGCCTAGGTATTGCAACAAGAATGCTGCAACTCCCAGGGCTACCAGCTTTACTTATCAACCCGGGGTTCTGTCGTGGTATTCAACAACCCCGCATTTGTTAATGATAGTAGTTAATGCTACATTTATTAATGGGGACCCTTTAAAAAGTTTCATCCAAAAAACAAAACTTAGCATTTAGTCATTTCTTTTATTTTTGGATAAAGCAAAGATAACAATAAAAACCTTTTTGGGAACTACTAGAGACTTACCTTTTCATATATAGCATGTCTAAAACCCACCAAAGGACTTTTCTAAAAAACCTCCAAAATTAAGAAAAATGATTAAATAAGGGCTCCATGGTCTAAATTATCATAAAATCCGATGAAAACAAAAGTCCTTAAGCTTTTTAGGCTTAAGTCTCACATCACATATCACAAATTATAAAGAACTCTCTCTTAAAAATGATATAGCGAAATTTGCGAGATGCGAAACTACGATGGCGCTTTAACTTTTATCGCAACGCATTTCGGGCATTCAAGTAGACGCTTTGCACTTACCACTAGCCGACATTGCGAAATGCAATTGGCGCCCGGACCCACACCTTAGAATATTAAAAGTAAATATTTCGAGTCCGTCAAGTCTATTGTATAAGATAAACCTAGCGATTAGCTATATGTCAAACAACTAACGGATGGCTCGCATCTCGCATCTCGCAGACACACAACAGGAGGTAAGAATGCTAAAAGGCACATCTTGTGATATTGCGATCTGCGATATTGCTTTGCAAATCGCACAATCGCTATCATCGCAGTACAATGGCTCGCCACCCTAGAAGCTTTCATCCCATTTTATGACGCAAACATTTATGAGCAATAAAGCTAAGGGATAACGAATCATTAGTGGGAATTAGTGGGAAATAACTGCATTTATGTGTGAAAATCCATTTAGCTTGATACAATATCTTGTTACGTGCGTTCAAATAATGCTTCTTTTACCACCTTTACAAGCTATCTGCATTATTTTATTTTTACGTTCATCTTTGTGTGTTTGATAACTATTGTTCTTCATTTAAGGAAAAACTCGTAGAGCAGAGTGTTGAGAACAATGGGGAAGAAAGGCAAGGTTGTAGCCTCTGAGAAGACAAAGATGACCCCCCTATTCACAGATACCACATACAGCAGAAAGGGAGGAACCTCTACATGGGAGGCTATGTACAACATACTGGAGGAGGAACAACCGAGGATTATGGAAACAAACGTTACAGTTGATGAACGAGATTCCTTAGATGCTTCCATTCTAGAGACAGATTGCTCATTTTTGCATCGCATAGCCGCTCAGCCAAAGATAATCCCTTATATCAACATGGTAAAATGGGTTATCGATGAAGCTGTCATCTCAGATAGAGAATTCAAGACGAGAAGCCAAGAGGTCATCGAATCTTTTACCCCAGACGACCTACGTCTTATGTACCACCAACCAGAGCCACAGGTCATCTACAACAGGCAATTTGTAGAGAAGTTTGCTAAAGAGAACAACGACCCAACGGATTGCACCCGCGCCTGGTTGAATAATAAAGAGAAAATCAAGAAAGACAAAAATGGTATGTACACTACTACATCTATTTGTCCCCCTTATAGTTTTGCAGCAGCTATGTTATGTAGACTGTTTGGCAGATCGGATAGTACTAAGTTCTCCCGAGAGTGGTTTTCGTTAATAGACGCAGTCATTAAAGCAACTATAATGAATTGGGCCCAAATCTTGTTGGACAATTTAGCAAAAACAATTATCGAGTATAGAAGGAGAAGAAGTATTGCTTCGAGGGTTTACCCTCCATTTTTTATGAGCGCCTATGTTATGGATGCTATTTGTTTTAGTTCAAAGTTCCCCATCATGGGATGGAAATGGAGTGTTCGAAATCCACTTCCCATTCACATGTACCACAAGGTCATGTTGGAATCCAATTTCAACCACAATTTTTCAATATTCGCCATGGAGTTATGCTCCCTATTCACAAGCGGCTTTATAATCGAGATGCCCCTAGGTTTTCTCAAGGAGTTGAAGTTGACATCCTCCTGGCGGCCAGATGGTTTGAGGAGGAAACATTTACATATATCAGAGTTTTTGGCAGCATCACCTCCCCCCATATCCTCCCATACTATGTTCTAGATAAATTGATGGCTAGGGAGATAGCCTATCACACAACTAGTGAGGGAGGACTGAGCCATACATTGAAAGTGTCAAAAAAGTCCATTTGATCTGCATTTCCTGTACAGGGCGGAGCATTTACACTACATGACCTAGGACACGCATTCAAAGAAGCAGAGAACATGCTATCTTTGCAATTAGCCAAATTCCATGAACGACAGTATGACCCGTTTGGCACTGTCAGGAATTTCACCACTTTGGTGAAAATAAAAGTATTCACTAATGAGGAGGATGTTTTTGATGATATCTTTTTGCAAAAAAACACCTTTACAGAGGTGAAACATATGACACAACTACTTTTTGACCACGAAGATCTAGAAAAGTTTTACAATTACAGAGAAAGAAGGTTAGCAGTGGTCCCATTGGACCACTTATTAATTGAACCAATAAGGGAGCCTACTCCCAGTGTGACTATAAAAGGTGACTCCAAAGAAAATTCCAAATCTGATTCTGGGGTAGAGTCTCAAGAAAAATCTATCAGGGAATCGCTATAGTCATCACAAAATGGCAAAAGCAGAAGCATCGAGTCAATAAAGGATACGACCCAATCTACACAGAAGATAGCTGAAGAAGCTTCAACTAGCAAGTAGGTTGAAATCCTTACTACCTCTGCACAACCAATAAAACCCACGGTAATTGACTTAGAGGAAGAGTGGGATAATTTTAATAAAAGTCTCAATATAGAGGAACAGGTGCCAAAGTTGCAAACTCCACAACAGAAAATAGCTCTGGAAATTATAGTGGAAGAAACTGCAAATGAACAAGAAGTAGAGCATATCCCTATTACCCCCACCTCTGAAATAATTTTGAGAATTGAAGAAATACCCCCTCTAGATGTATTCTATAGCCCACAACATAAGGCCGTGGTGAAAAGGCAAATAAAGAAAAGAAAATTGGACTTTATAGCTGTTACTACCCCTAAAAATGAATTAATTGTTGTTCTATGGAAGGACTCTCCTGTCGATCCATCCGCCAACCTAACTAGACTCTTGCAGTTTGCAGGTGCTTATGCTATAGCGACCATAGACAAAGCAACATAAGTCCAAATGTTGCTTAAAGAAAATGAAAATAAAATAACATCGCTTAAGCAACAATTACAGCAAGTCAAATCCGACCAGCAGGTAGAGATACTGTTGGCCAAGCTTCAACAGGTATTTGAACAGATGAAAATAGAACATTGAACCAGCTTAGCTGAGAAGGAAGCACATGTGCAGACAATAACTGATCTACATAAAGATGAACCAAAAATTAATCAGTTTATTACCGAAGCACTCAGACTTAATTCCCAGTTGACACATCAGAAAGAATTATTGTGCCAGAAGATTTCACACTGGAAATCTTATTGCGAAACAAGTGATAAACTGACAAGTCAAGTCGTAGAAATGCGACTTGAATATGATGAGATCTCTAAAAATGTATCTGATTTCATCGCCTGGAAAAATACAGAGGAGGGGATAAAAGCTAACTTGCCCAAGCTAGAAGAATCACATAATGAAATTTTGTTTGCAAGCTAGGATTCTTGGCTTAAAGAATCAGAAAAGGCAATAACAGATGTGACATCAACAACAAACATTATCATAGAAAATATCAATGAGAATTTGCATGGTGCCAATCTAGTGGTAGAGTCCATTCCAGGGTTCCTTCCAGATGCGAAACAGCTCGAACAAGAATGGAAACAGGCAGCGAAAGAAAAGGCAGAAGTGATAAGGAAAATGACCAAGCTAGACTGGGAGGTGTATTGGCAACATTTGGTCAAGCCTCACAGCCAATGGATGACCCTGCGATTCCTAACCACTTCTGTCGAGAAAATGGCGCCAGCACTGACCGATGCTGTATTCAATGGACAGTTGAAAGTTGAAGTCGACCAACCTACACAACTAAAAGCCTATGGTGGATATTTGCGATCTGAAGGATCAAATGCAACATAGTTAGTCACCTTTTTTACTTTAATTTTGATTTTATTTTTGCATAAATTGAGGCATGTTGTTTAAACCTCCTCAACTATTTTTGTAATAATCTATTTTTAGTTTTATAGTTTTAGTATTTAAACTCCTCTCATGCATTTAGAGAGGGGTCCAGAATTTTATCAGAAACTCTCTTCAAAACTTGCACTTCTGTCCCTTTGAGGAAGTTCTGGTGAAATATATGGAACAAGATTTATTTTTATCCGATTTAGCACCTTCTACTGAAATTGCACTTTTGTACTCTTAGATGATGTTGAATGGATTGAAGATAGATCAATATTGCTGAAACACAAGAGTAGGACATATTATAAATGGTACTTTTATCTTGTAATTCTTTTTACTTATGTATTAAGCAATCATTTCTTTCCGAATTATTTATGTATGCAGGTCTGAATTTTGATTACCATTATTTCACTTCTATATGATGATGATCTTTATTTTATGCTAAATATATGAATAACTCTTTATGCGATATATTTCTCACAATCGTTTCAACTAACGTTTTATACAAAATGATTATTGTTAAAATGGATTCACTTCTAATCGTAATTGAATGATCTTTATTACCAATTGATTTTAGAAATTATTCAAGATCACATATATCAAGTTTATCCCGGGTATATTATGATTAGATAGTTTTTAAAATTAGAAGTTAAATGCACTTGTGATCGATTAGTTTAGACTATATTACTGTTAGCTTAAAAATTACTCTAAAACATCACACATCACCCCATTTAGCACAAGCATTAAACAGATTGGGAAACTGGTCCCATTATCCCCATTCGGAGCCACTACTCCAAACGGAAATGGAGCTGCCAACCAAGTCTGGATCAGGTGGTTTTCCCCCATGTTGAGGCAACAATTTTCGAGGCTTCAACAGGTTCATACAAACTTGGAGGCGATAGTGCTATATACACAAGTGAAAGTGAAGGTATTGCTTGTTGTCACTGCTCATCTGGCAAGAGACCCTAGGGGTTCCAAGCCAGACTTCTATAGGGTCAGAAGAAGCTTAATTCTTTGATGGAAGGAGAGAAAACCTATTCTGAGAGAGAGCTTCTCTACTGCAGTAATGAAGAAAACATCATGAAATGCTAAACTTACACCATAACCTAACTAACCAATTAAACAACTATGCTAAGCAAAATTGCTAAATTAACACTAACCTAATGCTAATTATCTAAGTTGCAGAAGTAAAGAGCATCAAAACTAGACTAAGGTGTAACAAAGAAACTTAGGCTAATTTGGGTTTCAAGCAGAAAAAGCAATCAGAGGTCGAAATCAGTGAAAGGAGGATGTGGGGGAGCAACAATGCATAAGAACCATTGGATCAGTCTGGTGAAAGCCAAATGAATGGAGGAGATTGGATCGCAGAAGGTTATGTAGATAGATGGGCGAACAGGGTTAACTAATAGGATGAACGGTTGAGATCTTATCGTGAAGGCTCAAGTGAATGGATGAACGAACAAGGGAATAAAGCAGATGAACAGCTAAGATCTTATCATGCGGTGAAGTCAAGAGATGGACGGACGAGGCTAACAGGAGCGATGAACGGCTAAGATCTCATCGCGCTGGTGAAGTCAAGAGATGGACAGACGAGGTTAATAGGAGTGATGAACGACTAAGATCTCATCACGCGGGTGAATTCAAGAGATGGATGGTGGAGATCATATCGCAGGGAAAAGAAAAGAAACATGCGGAAATGAGGGAGCGGGTTTCTAAGGCGATAAGTAGTTTCTCGTGCGCCCTTCAGGCTGTAAGCAGTTTTTGGAAATTTCATGTGATTAGCCTTACTATGCGACACGTAGCACGAGAAAACCACTTTTCTCGCATGCTCTCGGGCAGATAACGTTCGTGCACTAATCCGCACGAGATTGCACGATAGCTGTTAGATCAGGTCGGGCTGATCAACGGTGGAGATCATCCAAGCTAGTTGGCGATCGGGTGAGGTGGCAGCCGTCGGATCAGGCAAAGGCAAATCGACGGTGGGGACTTAAAGTTCATAAAGTAAGTGGCAGTTGGGAAAACTAATGGATTGGATGGTGATTGTGAAGGTTTGTTGGTGACTGGATGATGAGGAAGAGATGCGTGAGGAACGTGCTTAAGGCGGTTTCAAATGAAAATGATAGAGAAAACTAGTGAAGGTGAACGAGTAATTGTATCAAACAACGACCTCCCTAGCTCATGCGAGAACCAGGAACCTGTGTTTTTGGGGCTACTAAAGGGTCCCTTCCTCAAATCATGGTCCCAGAGGGAAGAGATGAGGCCGAGACACCTGCGCACAACTTGATAGTGATATTTTTCTCCTAACTAACCTGTGAACTGAAAGAAGGCAGAAATGGAAGTAAACTACAACAAATTCAGCTACTTAAGCAAGTAACCAGAAAAACCATGAATCCTACTTAAGAAACTAAACAGAACCAGAAAACTATTTAAACAAATGATCAATGAAAACCAGGAAACTATGTTAGCATAACAATACAATAAAGAGGAGCTTTGGTTGCTTGGGTCGAGCCTTAACCCAAGAGCTTCAGTTCTCGGAGTTAACTCAAAGCTGGTTTAAATAGAACTCATTCTTATTATAAGAATCATTGATTACAGAGCAAACTGTCACAAGTCTTTGCAACTCAAAAATAAAACAGAGTTTTACAATAGAAGTCTGGATCCCACTGAGGTCCTAAGCCTCTCTATTTATACATTTGAAGTCTCTAATGACTTCCTTCCCATTAGGGAGGCTTGGCTCCCAACTTAAGATAAATTGTTTTTGTCCCTTTCCCTTGCTTTGTTGTATTTTAATCTTCAAAGTGATGGTTGTTTGCATTCCGAGCTGATGGTGTAATATTTGAATGGAGGGGTAGTAAATGAGGAGGACTTACCTCCTATAGTTACTTTCCCTTGTCCCATTCGAGTCTTTACCAAGGTATTTGCCATAGTTCTTTGCTTTTATCCTTTATACCTGCATTTTCCCTTGCTTTTATCCTTTATTCCTGTATTACATGCACATTAGACCACAAAGCCAAATATCCAACTCTAACTCATTTCATAAACAAAATATAATCAAAAGTATGCAATAAGTTGTGAGAATAGTTGGCTTGACTAAGCTAGGAGGTGAATTAAGGCCAATTAAGGCCCATATAATTACTCAATAATGAGGCTCATCATCACCCCATTACTGAAAGTGTTTCTCATCCTCTGAGCAACTTAGTCAATGTCCATGTCCTTCATGGCTCTGGTAGCCCCTCTATGCTAGTATTTTAATCTAAAATTGTAGCCATTGTTCTCTGAGGTAAAGAGCATAGGATTTAGTTGGCCTCCTACACTAGATGCCAACCTCCAAGGAGAGGCTGGCCATATATGCTAGTTGGTCTTTCTTTTCCTGCAACTGTCCTCTCTATTTTTTCTTATCTTCTTCCTTTTGCTGTTCTTTCGCATCTCCATCAGTTTCTCCCTTTGTTTCCTCCTCTTGTTTCAACATCATCCTCCTTGTCTTCTTTCAACATGTTCCTCTATATTAGTTCTTTCCCCACCCATCTGATCCCCATCTAGCTCTGTATCTCTTCTTCTTGTTTTGCCTCTTCCTCACTTACAGAAGGACTAACATCATAGGTGAGGGTTTTGATTTCATCCTCTGCTGGTAAGTTTCTAAAGACTGACCATGTTCTGGGGATCCCAAGGCTTTGGAGGGCATCCTTAATGAGGATCCCGATCAACCCATGGTGAACTAACTGCTGGGAATTTCCTTCCTTTACTTTGCTGCTGGAGTCTATGAGTGATTTCATCAAGAAATAGGGTATGTTGAGTCTTTGGTGAACTGGTGTTTCTACCCCAAATCTTAATTCTTCAAGCATTCTCAAATGGTTGCCATAACAACACTGTGTCTATGGACTCTTGCATTCCCTTTTGAATTATTAAAGAATTTCCTTTTTGCCACCTTTTCGCTTATAAACCAAATACCTCTTAACCTTTACAACTTTTGATCAAATGATGCATATGAGTGAGTGAGTGGGATACTTACATGTGGTATTGATACCATGCTGCAGTTGTCAAAGATCAGAGGTGCTACTGATGGTTATTCTTCTTCCTCCTCTGCTGCCTGCTGATGGTTTATTAGCTTTTACAGGTGTCTGTGATTGAAGATTTGATTTTGTTGCTACTGTTGTGGAGCTCTTAGATCTGATGCTGCTACTACTGCGAAGCTCTTGGATTTGGTGGTGTTGTTGATGTGGAGCTCTTGGATTTGGTGCTACTGCTACTATGGAGCTCCTGGATTACCACTTGGCAATGTTTGGTGACTCCCTTATAATTTCTTGATCATGTTGTTGGCGGGTGCTGTGAGGATGTTGTAATGCATGGACAGAGGGAGTAGGAGTGTATGTGGATGCAGGGATGATGGTAATGGTTGAGGTGATTCTGTTAGAAAACACAATCTTCACCTGAATTGAAGCAATGAAGTGAAAAATAATAGAATTGATGGAGGGATGCATGGTAAGGAGTGGAGGAGATGAATATATGTGAGGCAGGGTTCCCTCTGGATCTTCTCTTTGCTCCTTGCTTGTCTTTTTCACCCACCTGCAAATAACAATTATGTTTTTTTTTTCTTTTATTATTATTAATATATATATATATATATATATATATATATATATATATATATATATTTTAAAGAAACACCTAGGCTGCCTCAGAGAGGTTTTCACCCTAGATATCTGCCCTGGGCACCTCAAGGAAGGTTTTCACCTAGGGATCTTCTTACTCTTTTTCATTTTTCTCATCCTTGGGCTGCCTTATGAGGTTTTCAACCCAAATATGGGACTCAGGTGCCTCATGGAGGTTTTCACCTGAATCCTTATTCTTTTGTTTTTTCCTTTTTCAGTGACTTGATGAGGGAGGAGCTGGAACTTGCTCTACCATCATCATTGTCTTATTGATACTATCAATGAACTCTTATTTTGATAAAGGCCTCTTGTACATTTTCAATCTGTTTCCATTAACTAGCAACGGAATGGCTTCTTCATCAATAGTTCTGATTTGCACTGAACCATTATCATGGCATCTTTCCACTACATAAGGTCCGAGCCATCTTGTCCTTAACTTGCCCTTGAAGTCTTTAAACCTAGAATCATATAAAATTTCCCAGTCTCCTTGAAATTGCCTCTCCTTGACGTGCTTGTCATGCCATATCTTCCTCTGAAGCTGAACTATCTTTGTATGTAAGAGGGCCTTCATTCTAAATTCATCCAAGCCATTCAAATGTAACAAAATTTCTTTTTGTGCATGACTGAGATCTAAATCTAGTTGGGCTGCCATCCTCAATGTGTTATATTCAAATTCAATGGACAACACAAACTTTTTACCATAGACCAACTCATAGGGTGTAAATCCAGTGGTGGTCTTCCATGTTGTATTATAGGCCTAGGTGGCCTCAGCTAGTCTCTCTTCCCAATCCTTCCTGCTACTACTCACTACCTTGGTTAAGATGTTCTCCAGTTCCGTATTGGGGACCTCCACTTTACCATTAGCTGATCCGAATTGGATCCATGAAGAATTGTCAGAAGGACCATGACTGTATCAGGTTGGGACAGACATCAAAGAATTAAGAAAACAGCGGTCAAAAACACCTCTGAACAGTGGCAGTTAACAGCCAACGTGGAGCGACAAGGACCTCAGTCAAAGTGCGCTGACCGAGGCCCATGGAGACTGCGTAGGAGGCAAAACTAGCCCCTGGGAAGCCCGGATCAGGAAACAGAGGAAGTTTTTGATGCACTAATCATGCATCGCCGGGCAAAACCCTTCGAAATGAGAAGGCCCTGAGCACTCGATCACATGGAGAACTAGGATAACCATGGGGAAAAGGCTAAAGGACAAGGCAGGACTCGCGCTCCAAAAACCGGCGGTATTGATCGGGGACACCCTTAAGCGGTAAGCGGAATTGGCGAAAACGGAGCGATTCCACTCAGCGGTCGACACGTGGCAAGCGGAGGAGAGAGAAAACCACCGCTAATTGCGCGCTAACAGTCGAGCAAGTCAACCGCGTGAAATGTGCAAATGGCGTCAGATCTAGAGGTCCCAGATCTAACAGCTGAGATCGCACCCGATGGGAAAGTGAAATCGACGGGGGATTAAGCCGCGATTTATAAGAATTTGACATTCGATTTGACTGCCAAGGTGGTAGAAGACTCATTCCACGATGTAATAGAAGAACTGAACCGACGAAGCAAGTTCGCGCAGTTGCAGGAAGACAATTGGCCACTCCCTACAAGTCTGATGATGACGCCAGAACAGGGAACTCCAATTGAAGCTATAGCAAGCGATCTGACGGGAAGTGGAAGAGGAATCAAACAGCCATGGGAATGAATGGCCTTAAAGCTGTGCACAGAAAAAGCAGAGGACACCAAACACGGGAACCCCGAGAGGAGGACAAAACCGAGAAGGCAAGAACAGAGAAAGGAAAGACAGTGAAGCAAAGCAAAACGGAAGACAGAGGGCTGAGCTGACCAAAGGAAACATCGAGCACCAAAGAGCTTGAGAGATTCAAGCCATCCCAGAGAAGATCTGTCCGGACTGAGCATCACACTGGACTCTTTCCATTAAAGACCAGAAAGGTCACAGAGCTGGTAAGGAAAAGAGTCTGTGTACTCCAGTGGCTTGGGACATCCAAGAACCACCTTGCCAAGCAAATTTTGTTCAGGAGACTCACATTGAGCTCCTTCATTGTAATTCTCTGCTTTAAGACACAATAAAAGAAGGCCACCACTGAGAGCTAGACTGGAGATGTAGCCCTGGAGGATAGGGTGAACTCCTTATTAAATTCTTGTGTTCTTATATTGCTTACTGTATTTCTCTGTTGTTTTCCATTTCAAGTGTCTGTGTATTTGCAATTTGATCGATCCGTTGCCTAAATAACATAGACACACACCAGCACATGAGTCTGTAATACCTTCATGTAATAAATCTTTAACTGAAGTCACTCATAGGGTGATTATCAGATCAAGTGGTATCAGAGCTCTAGGTTGTAAGGTTAGACAAGCTTGTGTTGGTTTAGCTATTGAATGCTCACTAGATCAAAGCTCAAATTAGGAGAAGGAGAGTTGGTGGAAACTAATCTTGAAATTGGGAGAATCTATCCTCGAAAGACAATGTCAAAAGAAGGTTTTGTAGGGCTAGACCCTCAATTCATAGAAAGCTTCCTAGCCATCAAGTCCATGGTAGAAGAAATGTATAGGGACTTTAGGAAACATAAGGCTGAAGATTCATCAGGTTCTAAACAAGATAAAGAAGAAGATGAGTCTCACTTCCACGACCACTCAAAAGGAAAAGGGAAAGAGGAAAGCTTTCTCACACCTCCTAATAGCCCTGTGCACAACAAGAAGGCATCTTTGATCAAGCTAGATGTTAAATTTGATTTGCCTATATATGATGGAGAGTTAAATACTGAAAAGCTGGACAATTGGATTAGACAAATTGATGTTTATTGTAGAGTGCAGAACATCGACTCAGACAAGAGCAAGATTCAGCTAGCAAGCCTACACGTAGGAGGCACTGCCTTGGTTTGGTGGGAAGGCAGAGCTCAAGCTGACATGAAAAGACATGATAAGACCATCTTTGTCTGGAGTGAATTTGTTTTGCAATCAAAAAGCAATTTTATCCGTTGGACTACATGCAACAAGCCATGATGAGTTGGCAAACTCTTCGGTAGTTAAAAGGGAAAAGTGTGCAAGGGTACACTCAAGAATTTAGAAAGAGAGCACTGATTCTATGAATTTCATTAGACTCACCAGAAACTCTGTTGAAGTACATTGGTGGTTTACACAGCTACATGAGGCATACCATACTCATGTTCAATCCCACTAGTATAGATGAGGTATCTGTACAAGCTACTCATCTAGAAGCTAGAGGAAAGAATGGAAATCCAGAAGTTGGGGGACCATCCCAACCCATGCAAGCAAGAGCAAGGAGAAAAGAAAGCAGAAGTGGAAAGCAAGGAAGGCTAACACTGCACAGAAAAGCAAAGCTTCATGCACTCACTGTAAAAAGGATGGGCATGATGATGAGCATTGTTGGATTCTGCATCCAGAGATAAGACCTAAGAAGTTCAAGGGAAAGAAGAAGAAGACTGCTGTAGCTATTCAAAAAGATTTGGGGTCAGACTCAGGAGATGAAACAACTATTGCAGCCACAGGTATCAAAGGTAATAATTCTGAAGCATCTACTAGTAATTCTACTCAATCTGTTATTGATGAAGAAAATGAGAGAAAAAGACATGAGCTTTTCCATATTCGAGTTGTTTCCAAATATCAAAAGATTGATACTTTGTTTGATAGTGGCTCACAAGTAAATTTAATTTCTGAAGCAATTGTAAATAAATTGGGATTAGCAACTACACCTCATAAGAAACCATACCCATTAGGATGGTTGAATGATAAAGCACAACTACAAGTGTCTAGACAGTGCAAACTCAAGTTTTCTTTTGGGTCAGCATTTGTAGATGAGGTTGAGTTAGACGTAATTCCTTTGGATATATGTGGAATTGTTTTAGGAAGTCCTTACTTGTATGATAGGAGGGCTATCTTCTATAGAGTTGAGAACAAGTATCTACTTGTTAAAGATGGAATCAAATACTTTGTAAGAGCTCATAAGCTCAAGAATAATTATACTCTCATAAACTCAGGGCAGATGAAAAGAATGATAAATTCATGCAAACAATTCTTATTGATGGTTGTAAAGGAAAAGAAACCTGATAAAACCAATGTATTTGAGGGCTATAATGCTAAACACCAAGCTAATTTAGAAAAGGTTGTTTCAGAGTATGATATCTTGTTTCAAAAACCTAAAGGTCTGCCGCCCAAAAAGGAAATAGTACATGATATTATTTTGCAGCAAGATGTTCCATTGCCTAACATTGGGATGTATAGGTTGTCAGCTTTAGAGAATGTTGAAATCAAGAAGCAGGTATAGGAGGTGCTCGAGAAGGGGTTCATCAGGCCAAGCACATCACCATATGGGTCACCAATCATTTTGGTGAGAAAGAAAGATGGTTCGTGGAGAATGTGCATTGATTACCGAGCACTGAATAAGATAACAGTAAAAAATCGTTATCCCCTTCCTCGCATAGATGATCTTTTAGATCAATTGAAGGAAGCTGTTTATTTCACCAAGCTATACTTGCACAGTGGATACCATCAGGTCAGAGTTGCAGAGCAAGATGCATGGAAGACTGCTTTCAAAACAAAGCAGGGATTGTATGAGTGGCTGGTTATGCCTTTTGGATTAACTAATGCTCCTGCTACTTTCATGAGATTAATGAATGATGTACTCAAACCTTTTCTTGATGATTTTGTTATTGTGTACCTAGATGACATTCTGATTTTTAGTAAAACGTGGGAAGAACATTTAAAGCATGTTAAGCAAACACTAGATGTTTTGAAAAGAGAAAAACTTTATGTTAAACTCTCAAAATGTGAATTTGGCAAAACATCTCTAAATTACTTGGGTCATATAGTAGGGGGTGGTGAATTGAAAATAGAACCCTCTAAAGTGGCAGTCATTGTGAACTGGCCTAAACCCAAATCTGCTACAGAAGTGAGAAGCTTCTTAGGAGCAACACAATATTAGAGTAAGTTCATTTCTAATTTCTCCTCAATTGCAGCTCCCTTACATGCTTTAACCGGATTGAACAAGATGTTTCAGTGGGGAGGCAAACATCAGAAAGCCTTCAACACCTTGAAAGAAAAGATTAGTACAACACCTGTACTAGCACTGCCTGATCTACAAAGACCATTTGAGATCCAAACAGATGCCAGTGACTATGCCATGGGAGTAGTGTTTACACAGCACAGTAAACCCATATGTTATCATTCTGAGATTTTTAATCCTGCAGTAGTTAACTATCCTACATATGATAAAGAATTGTATGCCTTAGTTTAGAGTGTGAAAAAGTGGAAACATTACTTAATGGGCAAGGAGATAGTAATACATACTGATCATCAGCCACTTCAATATCTACACTCCCAAACTAAGTTGCAGCAATCAAGACACTACAGATGGATGGGTTTTCTACAACAGTTTCATTTAGTCATCAAATATAAAAAGGGCATACATAACAAAGTTGCAGACATGTTATCTAGACCCATTATAAATGCATCTACTATACTTAAGCATAATTCTGTACTACATGAAAGCTACATTGAACAATATGCTCAAGATATAGATTTTAAAGATGTATATGCAACTTTGAGTCAAGGCAAAAGAGTAGAAGAATTGGATTATCATGTAAAGGACCGACTCTTATACCATTGTGGGAAACTCTGCATTCCACAAAATGAGAGAGTAAAGATAATTAGGGAAGCACACACTTCTCTAATACCAGGTCACTTTGGGGTAAGTAAAACAGTTGCACGGCTGCAAAGATTTTGTTATTGGCCAAAAATGAATGAGACAGTTTCTAGATATGTAAGAGGGTGTGCCATGTGTGCTAAAAGCAAGCCCAGCAATAGAAAACTAGGCTTGTACACTCCCTTACCAGTACCTTCTCACCCTTGGGAAAGTGTTTCCATGGATTTTGTTGGAGGACTGCCTAAATCTAGGAAAGGTCATGATTATCTATATGTTGTTGTGGATAGGTTCAGCAAAATGTGTATTTTGATACCTTGTAATAAATAGATTACAGCTGAATGGATTGCAAAATTGTTCTTTGAACACATATGGGTTCATTTTGGATTATCCACTTCTATTGTATCTGATCGAGACACCCGATTTGTGGGGAAGTTTTGGTCAAGTCTGTGGGAACTAATGGACACCAAATTAAAGAAAAGCACAACTTTTCATCCACAAACTGATGGTGCTATGGGGTAAAATGCACAGGATGAAAACTACCCTCGAAAGTCTTCCTGGGACTTCCGACAGACCGTAAGGTTATCTACAAAAGGTACCTGTTACACACATGTTCATCTATCTGACATATATTGACAGGATATGGAGAAAGGATCACCTTTGGTTCTTTCTAGATTTGCTTGGGGATCTCCGTGCGGTAAGAAGAACTCCTCCTGACCGGCTCCAAGACGATTCCTGCACAAAAGAACGAAGCAAACCAATCACAACATATACTTCTGACGATTAATGAAATAATCCGTAACAAACATGTATAAATGTGTAACTTATCTACTCAACATAACAAGCATCAGAATGAACAAATGAATGCACAATATCATTGACACTTCGAGTAGTGGAACACAACCACAGTCCTATATTCAGAAGAGTGATTACAACAACCCTATTGCATCAGCCTTCCTTATCCCTTCTTCCTCTCTCTCTCTCTCCTTCTTTCAGCTAGCTCCTTCAAGAATATGACAATATCATAACAGCACCATGTATTATCCTTCTAAATGCTCTGACCATTTGTGCAATGGCCGTCTCGTTGCTTATATAGCAATCGATTTAGGGCTACCCAACTCCACCTATAGTTCATTTGGGTAAAAACCATGAACCTACCTCGTTTAACGGCTTTTTCCCATTTGTCTCTGTTTCCGGAATAGAATTTCTCCAAATATCTTGATTTTTGGAGATTCCCTGCTTTTCTTGCACAAATTTAGGGAAATAATATCTAGATATTTTATGGCAGATTCGTTGGCATAACCACTTGAGCATCACTAAAGTTCACTAACGCTCCCCTGGTCTAACAACAAGAGTTAACAGTTTGACCAACGCTCCTTTATGCTTGTAAACAAGCTTTATAAAGCAGCTTGTCAGTGTACAGAGAGCGTTAGTGTGGATTCTGGGCCTGCAACTTTGGTCATTCTTTCAGTCATCTTGTCTTTCTCCTCTGAGTTGATTAGGAGGTCAATTTGTCGTATAACAGATGGCCAGACAGAAGTAGTTAACAGGACAGTGATCCAGTTACTGAGAGGATATTGTAGCAAACATCCTAAGCTTTGGGATGAACATTTATGTTATATGCAACATGCTTACAACAGAGCAAAACATTCTTTTACCCAGAGATCTCCTTTTGAGACCTATTTTGGTTTCACACCAAGATCTCCTTTGGATTTTTTCTTTGGTAAAGATACCATGGTTGATGGACACAACGATGTGGACAGGGCAACTAGGTTCATTGAACAGATCCGGGAGATCCACCAGGAAGTACAGGAATAGCTGGAAAAGAGCCAAGCCAAGTACAAGGCTAGGCATGACAAGCATTGGATGGAGCATAGTTTTCAAGTTGGTGACCAGGTCTAGCTGTATATCAGCAAGGACAGGATGCAAGGTGAAGGTAAAAAGCTAAAGCCTATCAGGTATGGACCCTTCATGATACTTGAGAAGATTGGTGAAAATGCTTTTTGCCTTGATCTACCAGCTTACATGCACATCTACTCAGTCGTAAATGCAAATTGCTTGAGATTGTTGGAACCTTTAATGATTGAGGACCCTGAAGAGCAGAGTCAATTGCCTTCTATCGATGACCTGCTACTTGAATATCTTAATGAACTATAGGAAGACACAATACTGGACAGGAAGGTGAGGATGACACGCAGGGGGGATGTGGAGTACCTCAGGATTGGGCTCAAAGGTTCAAAGCTGAGTAGTGCAAAGTGGATTGAGATTAGACAAGTGAGAAACCAATTCCCTTACTTAGTCGGTGCTTAAAAACCAACTTTTGGTGGTCCAAAAGCTTTTTCAGCAGGAAGGCCATGATCCGAATTGGATCCATGGAGAATTGTTAGACTGACTGTATAAGGTCGGGACAGACATCAAAGAATTAAGAAAACAACGGTCAAAAACACCTCTGAACAGTGGCAGTTAGTAGCCAGCATGGAGCGACGAGGACCTCGGTCAAAGCGCGTTGACCAAGGCCCATGGAGACTGCGCAGGAGGCAAAAATAGCCCCTGGGAAGCCCGGATCGGGAAACATAGGCAATTTTTGATGCGTGATTAGCGCTGGGCAAAACCCCTCGAAATGGGAAGGCCCCGAGTGCTCTGTTGCATGGAGAGCCGGGAGAACTGTGGGGAAAAGGCTAAAGGACAAGGCAGGACCCGCGCTCCAAAAACCGATGGTATTGTTCGGGGGCACCCTCAAGCAATAAGCGGAATTGGCAAAAATGGAGCGATTCCACTCAGCGGTCACCGCGTGGCAAGCGAAGGAGAGAGAAAACTGCCACTGATCATGTGCTAACGATCGAGCAAGTCAACTGCATGAAATGTGCGAATGGCATCGGATCCGGAGGCCCCAGATCTAATGGCTGAGATCGCACCTAATGGGAAAGTGGAATCAACGGGGGATTAAGCTGCGGTTTATAAGAATTTAATGTCTGACTTGACTGCCAAGGTGGCAGAAGACTCATTCCATGACGTAACGGAATAACCAAACCGATGAAGCGAGTTGGTGCAGCGGCAGGAGGACAAGTGGCCACTCCCTGTGAGTCTGATGATGATGCTGGAATAGGGAACTCCAATCAAAGTTGTAGCAGGCGATCTGACTGGAAGTGGAAGAGGAATCGAACAGCCATGGGAACAAATGGCCTTAAAGCCGTGCACAGAAAAAGTAAAGGACACTGAACACGGGAACCCCGAGAGGAGGACAAAACCGAGAAGGGAAGAACAGAGAAAGGAAAGACAGTGAAGCAAAGCAAAACGGAAGACAGAGGGCCGAGCTAACCAAAGGTAGCATCGAGCACTGGAGAGCTTGAGAGATTCAATCCATCCCAAAGAGGATCTGCCTGGACTGAGCACCACACTGGCTCTTTCCATTAAAGTCCAGAAATGTCAAAAAGCTAGTAAGGAAAAGAGTCTGTGTACTCTAGTGGCTTGGGGCATCCAAGAACCATCCTGCCAAGAAAATTCTGTTTAGGAGACTCACATTAAGCTCCTTCATTGTAATTCTCTACTTTAAGACACAATAAAAGAAGGCCACCACTGAGAGCTGGACCGGAGACGTAGCCCTGGAGGATAAGGTGAACTCCTTATTAAATTCTTGTGTTCTTATATTGCTTATTGTATTTATCTGTTGTTTTCCATTTCACGTGTCTATGTATTTGCAATCTAATCGATCCGTTGCCTAAATAACATTGACACACACTAGCACACGAGTCTGTAATACCTTCATGTAATAAATCTTTAATTGAAGTCACTCATAGGGTGATTATCAGATCATTAGCTTGTGGATGATGAGGAGTGGAGGTCCTATGCTTGATTTTGTGATGGCTGATCAATTATTCAATCATGCTGAAGGTAAACTAGCTTCCTTAGTCTGTGACTAGCTCTTTAGGGTACCCAAATTTGTAGAATATATTCTCCCTTAGGAACTCAACCACCTTCTCTTCTGTTGCTGCCTTAATTGCCTTGGTTTCAGCCCACTTAGTCAAATAATCAATGCACACAATGATGTGCTATTTTTTCTTTGAAGGAGGGTTGACATGCCCAATGAAGTCCATGCCCCACTTGTCAAATGGCTTGAAATTCGCTTGAGGTTGTAGGGGAATTTCATCTCTTGGAGTATGCTTTTCCATCCTCTGGCACCGATCACACTGACTAATATACTTTTTCACATCCTGATGAAGAGTAGGCCAATAATAGCCTGCTTGCAACACTTTGAATGCTATCCTTTTTGCTACAAAGTGACCTCCTGTTGATGCCTCGAAAATCGCTGCAACAACATTGGGGGATAACCACCCGGTCCGGACCTTAGTACAACTCCTTTTCCGTTTGGAATGGTGGCTCTGACTGGGGATAAAGGGACCAGTTTCCCAGCAATGGATAAACGGGATGAATGGATAATTGATTGACTAATCTAATGATGGGCGAATAACTAAATCTATCAACAAAAACATAAGAACTATAACTTATCCCGGGAACTTATTGAGCTTTGAAGTATAGCGCTTGATGATCTGTGTCTATAGACAGGCATATAGATGACTCCATCTAACAGACATGGACATTATTTCATTCAGGATTACTGTGCTTAAAAAGTTAAGCAAAGTGATTAAAGCAATATTGCTACACTTATCATTTATATCATCAACACATACATGATTAAAAGAAAAGCACACCATAAACATCCAATAGTGGAAAGAATACAGAACTGCTGTTAAAGCACATATATATATTCGATAATAGCAAAGATAATCAAATAACAATTCATATGAAAGGAATGAATTCAGACATAGATAAAAGTACCATATGAGCTGCTAGACACTCCCAATATCAATCGCTACTTGTGATTCTTCCTTCAACGCAGAAACACTTTCAAACAAATACAATAGTGCACAATTGCATAAAAAGCTTCCTTGTCAAATTTAGAATAACTGGTCCAGTTTCATAAAAGAATATGGCTGAAGCACAATAGTGCAACTTCAATCTTTAAGTCAGGTACAAACTTTACGACCCTTTCCAAAACAATGAAAGGGTCTATAAATACTTAATTAATCTAACTATCTAAAAAACTGAAATCCTACTTAATTGGTATCAATAAATTTTGATCCTATTTTCTTCAGCAATCTGGCAGTCGGCGGCATGAATCATCAAGTAGGCTGCTTGCCTTTAAATCTGAGCTGACTTATCGCAAGCATCGGCTCCACTTCAGGTGGTTTGTTGAGGCGAGAACTGAGCTGGGCGGCATAGGTGGCATCCTGAATATCAGGGATAATATACCCGATTGCATCCGTAAGGCACTTGAGGGCGGCTCTCTGTGTGTGCGGCTTTACCAAGAAGAACCAATAGGTGTCCTAGGTTAAACTGTTAATCCCAGCGATTAATCTCCCCTTTTCCTCTAGATCTGGATAACATGATTGCTCCAATGTTTTCATCGTTGTTAACTTTCCTGGTGTGCATTGGGAAATCATGTTTGATAAGTAGAGAGTGTTATTGACTAATTCAACTAAATTACTTGAAGTTGATTTGCATCTTGAAACTGCCCTCTCTGCTCTCATTAACTGGGACTGCCATTCTGTGAAGAGTATATCTTTATGTGATTCTAAGATTCTGGGTAAATTCGCCATTTGTCCTTGATCAGAATCTTGCCAGTCTAGAAATGCAGCTATCGTTTCTTCAGCTTGATCCAATTCAGTCCTGGCCTTGTCTACTTTCTTACTTATGGATGCCGTTAATTCACATAGTGGCTCTGCCTGGGCGATTTGTTGACATAGAAGCTTAATTTGGGATATTAATGCAGTATTTATTTGTAGTGCTTCTACTCTAAATTCAGCCACTTGTGGAACGCCCTTTGTTTTCTCGAGCTGTGATGATAATTGAGTAATTTGCTCATCTTTTGTTTTCACCATTTGCTCATTCGCTGCCTTCAATTGTGCCAATGCCTCTGATAATTCTTTCTGCTTCTGGATTGCGCTTTGGTCAATCCTTTGTTTTTCTGCCTGCAATTGTTGAGTTAGTTGACTATTTAATTGTTGTTGCGTCAACAATTGCTACTCTGCCTGCTCCGCTTTCTACTTTGCTTCAGTTAGCTGTGCCTGTAACGAGAAAATCTCTTGATCCTTTGTTTTCAGTAAAAGGCTTACCTCCGATGCCTTATGTATTGTCGCTGCCGAATAAGCTCCAGCATATTGTGACAGTTTTGTCAGGTCATCGGAGGGGTCAAATTCCTCCTTCCAAACCACATTGCCCGTGACTGTCTGTTCTGGGAAAAGGGGAGGTTGATCAGTCCTTCTTCTTTTCCTTTGTCGTTTAACTACAGCTTTATGCCTTGGGCTGTAGAAGACATCCAAGGGAGGAATCTCTTCTACCTGCAAAATGATTTGGTCGGAGGGGTCCTTTGGTATTATCTCTACCTCTTTAGAAATGGGTGGGCCGCTGGTTCCACTTAGAACCTGTGGTGAAGTGATTTCCTGTGTGTCTGTTGCCTTTGAAGTGTCAGAGTTCTTGGAACACTCCAGACCACTGATAATAGAATCAAATTGCTTCCATTCCTGGAGCAATTTAGGATCGATATGAGTATCCACGTTTACTTCAGTGGTGGTCTGTTTTTCCTTTTCAGTTTGGGTCTCCTCCCGCACTTTTTCCTGCTCTTTCTTCTGCTGATTCTCATGCTCTTTCTTCTGATTTTCCTCCTGTGGCTTTTCTTGTTCTTTTGTTGTAACTGGAGGTTCCTTTGACTGTTGCCGTTCAGGCTCTCTTGACGATGTCGTTGGGGTTGTTGCTAATAGATCTAGAGGCAGAGTTTGCAACCTCTGTTCTCTAAGTCTGTTAAATTCAGTCAACCCTTCATCATGGTATTTCATTTTGGCCAATGTTTTAACCTGCATTATTGACTCAGCTGAAGAGAACAGGTCGTCAAACATATCTTCTTTATGATCAAATTTTGACAATTTGGCCTGTTCTAGTGCATTATAGGAAACTTTGTTTGGATCAAATTGCCTATTTGGAAGAGTTGCTAGAGTTAATGATTTAATCTTTGTAGCTTCATTTTCTGCATGCTTGAGATCATGCAAGGTATAGACACCGCATCTCAAAGGAAAAGAGGGCCAGCCCTGCTTCTTATTTTTCTTGAGAGTCTGTGTAACACTCTCAGCAATAATCTGGTAAGAGATTTCCCTTGCCAATAGTTTATCAGGTATGTATAAAGGGAGGACATGAGGTTCGGCTTGGCTACCGAAAACTCTTATATAAGTGAACTTCTCCTCTCCAAACCATCTCCCTACTGCTGTTAAATCAATCCCAGCTTGGTAGGAAATCTTGGGAATGGGTTTATCAAAAATAGAATGATAAATAGGCAACATAAAGCCATTGCAGACTTGGTACAGATGGTGCTTGTAAGAGGATTTCCATAATTTCTGGTGGTAAATGTGAATAGGCATGGAGTCTTGTGGTGTCCATCTCCAGCCGAGCACGGGAAATTCAGAATTAAAACACAAGGTATCTAAAATATAGGCACTGTAATAAAATGGGGGAATTATCCTTTCAGAGATGCGAGTCTTATTCCTAAACTCAAGAACAACTTTGGCTAGCTTATCTGAGAGAATAGTGGCCCAATCCATTATTATACTGTTGCATGCCGCTTCCATTAAAGGAACCATTTCTATAATGAAATTAGAAGAATCATGCAATCCCCACAATCTACACATCATTATTCCAACGTAGCAATAAGGAGAAGCCAGGGAATCGACCAAGTACTTACCGGAAGATTCATGTTTGTGCTTTGCCAGATTTTGTCTCCAATCCCGGATGGGTTCGGATTCAACTTCGTTCTCGTTTCGGAATTTTTCCAGGAACGCCTTATTGTATGTCTTCTCTGGCTCAGGCAAATGATACATTTCCCTTAGATCATCTGCTTTGAACGACCCGAAAATTCTCCCGTCTCTGGTGTTGAAGGTTCTATCCAGGATTGGGATTTCCTCAATTGCCCACCGCACTACATCTGTGTATGGGAGAATTTGTTCCCTAGTTGCTATCCGATGAAGGAAGGAGTCAGCTAAGTCCTTTAAAGTGGCATCAGATTTCCGAGTTGAATCTGCAGTAGCTTCTACTGTTGTCACTTTGGGTTCTTCAACTTCAATCAAGTTGTAGGTGCTTTGCCAAGTAGTTCTGCCGAGACCAGAACATGTAGTATCTGAAATCAATCCTTTCTTTTTGTTTGAGGGGTCAGCGACAGCTTGTCCTGCGGCTGGCGCAACAGAAGCGCCTGTGGTCTTCTTAGATTTCTTCCCCATTTTGCTTGAGCTTTCTCCTTTGGATGAATTCTACACAAAAGCGAAAATAAATGTAACACAGAGAATTGGCAATGAAAACTTCAATGTGATGAGATATATTGACCGATGCGTGATAAGAGATTAACTTTTAAAATGGGCGTAGATACAATCCATGGGAAGATTTTAGGACTTACAATCACATTAAATGGCCGTTTAAAACCTGCCAATCCTTAAATGCCCATTATATCATTAATCGGCCGAATGATTCATTTAAGCGTGTTATAGCTGTTTTGGCAGTTGAGCGCAGGTGAATCATTGTTGGACAGATCAAGCTTTTAATATGAATTGATTGTGATATCCCTTCATTTTAACGGCTTTTTTGAAATCTGCGCTTTATCGCAATTGGCCATCGGGGAAAGCTTAAACCTCTTATATTGACACCTTTTGAAAACCCCGATCGCCGATAGCAATATCGCATCGCATCGGGAGTATTGGCATTACATATAATATGGACAGTATATCGCCGATTGATGATAGCGATATCGCATCGCATCGGGGGAATGGCCTGAGGCATTTTAAGAATGTGCATAGAGTATTGCCGATAGCCGATAGTGATATCGCATCGACGGAATCCAATGTGCCATTTAGTTATGATCCTTGTGTCATTGCGATATGCGATCTTGTGATCGCTTTATCGCAATGATAAAAGATTGATTTATTTGCATGAATGGGTTTTTCAAAAAGGTTTTTTTTATAATGTTTTCATTTGTTTTTCGGACCTTTTTAAATAATACGATATTGATACCAATTAAAATCTAAAGGGACCCATTTCATAGGATAGTTTTAGGAATAATGATATGAAATGGGGGGTTGTTGTAGAGCACAACACCTCCACAAGGCCCATCATGACAGGTCAGGAGGATGTCAAAGACTTCCTCTTCCCTTACACACCTTCTTAAGATCTGATTTGGGCCAAGTTTGAACAGATTGCCCCAATCCAAGTGAAGGGGGCGCTCTTTCTGACTATCCTGCTCTTTTCTTTGGAGGGAAAATTTGGTGGGAACTGTGTTGATACTAGATAGTTTTCTATATCAACAAACCATGGGGAGAGAATTGAAATAGAAAAAAAATGCTTATCTGGTAACTAGTCATCCACCATTCCTTCTTCACTTGCAGGCAGATTCATTCTAGATAGAAAGTCAACAACAACATTTTCCTTGCCAGGATTATCAACAATAGTTAGATCAAACTGCTATAATAGAAGCAACCATATTATGATTCTAGCATTCACATCTTGTTTGTTCATTAAATATTTGATTGCAGCATGATCAGTATGCACAAATGTTTGATAGCATGTAATGTAATGCCTAAATTTGTTCAATGAATGCACAACACCCAGGAGTTCCTTTTCAATCACAATATAGTTTAGCTTAGCCTTTGATAGGTTCTTATTGATTAAATAGACGGCATGGGGAAATTTCTCCTCTTCTTTACATAAGGCTACTCCTATGGCTTTGTTTGAGGCATCAACATGAATATGAAAAGTGAGGGCCCAGTTTGGGCCTCTAAGGATTGGTGAATTGGTTAACTTACAATTTAGAATGTCTGAGGCCTCTTGACAGCTCTTTGAGCATATAAACTCATAATCTTTGGCCAATAATCCAAACAAAGGAGAGGTCAACTTGCTGAAGTCCTTTATGAATCTTCTGTAGTATCTAGCCAATCCTAAGAAACTTCTGACATGTCTATGATTTTGTGAAGGTGGGACCCTTTGGATGATTGCTATTTTGTTTGGGTCCACCTGCAATCCTTGATGAGATATTGAATGACCTAGCACAGTCCCTTCAGTCATTAAGAATTCACACTTTTTGGACTGAGAGAAAGATTCATTTCAATGAACTTGTGTAATACTTTGTCTAGGTTAGTCATGGCTTCCTGGAAATCACAACCATAAGGTGTAAAATCATCCATATAGATTTCCACAACATCATGTACTAATTTAGCAAAAATACTTAAGACTGCTCTCTAGAAAGTGGTAGGAGCATTGCATAGGCCAAAAGGGAGGACCCTATAGGCAAAAGTACCCCAAGGACAGGTGAAGGTGGTCTTATCCTGGTCTTCAAGGCAGATTTGGATTTGGTTGTACCCATTGAATCCATCTAGGAAAGAAAATAACTTCTTCCCTGCCAGGCCATCTAGCACTTGGTCAATGAAGGGTAGGGGAAATGATCCTTCTTTGTGGCTTTGTTCAACTCCCTATAATCAACACAAATCCTCCACTTCCCATTTTTCTCGGGAACTACCACTAAAGGAGAGACCCACTCACTATCTGAGGTAGGGTAAATGAATCTTGCATCTAGCAATTTTTGCAGTTCTTCTTTGACCATGTCTTTGATAGCTGGATTCATCCTCCTTTGTGGTTACCTGACTGGCCTACAAACTTCTTTGATGTATATGTGGTGATTACACACTGAGGGGTGTACTCCCTTCATTTCTTTATAACTCCAAGCGAAGGCTTCTAGGTTCTCTCTCAACATGTGGCATAGATTTTCCTCTTCTAAAGCAGAAAGAGATGGGTTAATGTTCAATGTCTTCTCTAGGCCAAATTATATGTTTTTGACACAGAGTGGGTTGTAATTTACCAAGCGTAAGTCAATTGAATGATTGTTCTCGGTTTCCCTTACCTCTTCTTCTAATGGCAGTGAACTAGGAGTTGGACTTTGGAGTAGGTGTTCAATTAAATCATCCACATCTTGTTGTCCTCCTCCTATGATTGCTTCCAAAGTATAAATTTGGGCAGAATAACCCTCATCTTCTTCCTCCTCCTCCAACCATAAAGGTAAATCATGCTCTATAGAAGGTTGAGCAGGAGGGTATAGGACTAATTGTTTGGACATATGCCCATTCTTGATGGTCATATTCCCAACTCTGCAACTAATGTAAGCATCATTTGTGGCCAACCATGGCCTCCCAAGGATGAGAGGGTAACCAGTAAGCTTCACCTTAGGCTGGAGAACTAGGAATTCTGCAGGGTACTTGCAGGAGTCAATGGAGACCATCACATCCTCCACAATTCCCTCAGGGGTGACTGTGGAATGGTCTGCAAGTTGCAGAACTATTGTGGTCTTCCTCAATGACTCTTGGAGGTTGAGTTTGAGCATGGTGTCCTTGGTCATCACATTAATGGCAGCCCCAAGATCAATCAGAGTGTGTTGGACAATGGTGCCATTGATGTGCACATATACTACAGGGCTTCCAGGGTCCAAATATTTTGGACATATTACCTTCCTCCAACATTAAGTCAGACAACTACCCAATGACATTAATGGTAGGGGCATCCCTTTTTCTTCTTCCTCGATGCTTGAAGCACTTCTCCTTAATCAACTTGTTGTCAATGGGAACATCTTTGAATTCTTGGAGAAGGGGGATCTTTACACATAGATTTTTCAATTCTCCTAGAAGTTTAGTTTCTTATGGGGTAGGTTGGAGTGGTTGGGTTAATCTCTCAAGAAATGGTGGATTTACTTTAAGGTTGATTTCCTCTTTTTCTTCATCAATCTCCCTATGTGGAGAGGGAGGTTGGTTATCAAGGAGAATTCTCCTAGATCTTAGGTTGATCTCCTGGATTTCTACAACAGAAGCTAGGTACGATGTCTCTCCATTGTATGCTTGTTGAGCTTGCCTACTGTTTGGGTTCGGATTTGGCTGGGTAGGCATCTGGGGTTGTTTAGGTGGAGCAGAGTGCAGGAGTTGTGGTTGGGTAGGTGGTGGAGGGAATAGGGCTGGAACATTGTTGAATTGGGGCCTCCACCCCTGGTGTGGGTTATTCCACTGATGTTGTGGCTGAATATAAGGTTGAAATGACTGGCTGGATGGCTAGGATTTGTACGGAGATGCATAGGACCAAGGAGGGGGTGTAGACTAGGAAGGATGAGCAGGGGTCCCCAAGAAGGTACAGATGTGGTTTGGTTGGAGTTGTAATATGCATGGGATGACCCTTGCATACCCTGCTGGTATGGTCTAGGCCTAGGAGGTCTCCTTTGGTTAATGTAGCAAAGCTGCTCAATGACCCCTTAAACTCCTTGATATACAACTTTGATTCCACGTAAGGAAGGGCACTTGTCTGTGGAGTGGTTTTCTTCGCAGACTGAGCAAATATTAATACAGTTCAATGGACATTCATTCCTAGGATGCCTCCTAGTGCATTTAGGACAAAAGATGACCAAGGCTCTCTCTACTTCCTCTTGCTTCATTTTGATGTTCATGGTGTCCAAGTGCAAGAAAAGGGTTTGCAGCATATCACTCTTGAAATCTTCCAGCATATTTCCAATTTCACCCTTGATGGATAAGTTAGAGGATGATGTACTGACCATAGGTTGACTACCCCGACCCTTTTTCCTGGCTGCCCTAGAATGGTTTCTAAAGACAGTCTTAATATCCTCATAGGGTAATTGGTAGACATATCCTCCTGCTATCATATGTAAGGTATCCAGAAGATCCTCCCTTACTCCTCTAAGCATGACTAATTTTAGTGACTCAGGGTCAAGTGTGCACCTGACCCTTTTGTAACTAAGCTAGAATCTTTCTTCATAGTCTTCTAAGGATTCATCCTTGCTTATGGTCATCCTGAAAGTCTCTTCTTTAGTATCCTTTGACCTACAGTAGTCCCTATATTTGTTGTTAAAGGTTTGTTGCATCTGAGCCCAAGTTGTGATGCTATCTCTAGGTAAACCCATGAACCAGCGCAATGCTGCGTCCTTGAGGGTAGATGGGAATAGTTTTAACTTTTTCTCATCATCAGTATAGTCATAGGTTCGGCATATAACAGAAAACTCAAATAGGAAGGTGTCAGGGTCCTCTGTGGTTAGGCCATGGAAATGAGGTAGAGTAGAGGGGCTTATATTCTTCATCTTAGTGTCTCGATTGGTTTCCCTGATGGGGAAGGGACCCTCAATTCTCTTTCTATTTCCCTTGTCATTTTGGTTTCTAGCCATTGGTTCAGTAGGAATGGGTTCTTCCTCTTCTTCTTCCTCTATAGGTTCCTCAAATAGGTAAGGTTTCTCACCTAAAGGGTCTTCCAATTCACCGTCACTGAAGAAGAAAGAAGGTTGACTGTGAGATGGAGTGGGAGTATTTGTCAAGAATTTCCCTGAATTCTCCCTATTCCTATGAGGCATGAAAGGAAATGTTTTTGGGTTGTTTTTGTAAGATTTTTTCAAAGCTAGAAAGTACTTTCAAAATGGAAAGGAAAGCAAGTAATGACAACTGAAAGAAAGAAAGAAACTAGATTACTTTTGCAAAAATAAACTAATGGAAGAAAATTGAAGACTAGAAGTAGAAGAAAAGAAAGTTGGAGACTAGAAAATAGAAGAAAGTAGTAATTACTTCTACTTAGACACCTCCCCGGCTACAACACCAAAAAATGTTGAGCCTAGGTATTGCAACACGAATGCTGCAACTCCTAGGGCTACCAACTTTACTTATCAACCCAGGGTTCGTACAAACTTGGAGGTGACAATGCTATATGCACAAGTAAAAGTGAGGGTATTGCCTATTGTCACTGCTCATCTGGCAAGAGAACCCAGGGGTTCCAAGCCAGACTTCTATAGGGTTAGAAGAAGCTTAATTATTTGATGGAAGGAGAGCAAACCTATTCTAAGAGAGAGCTACTCTACTGCAGTAATGAAGAAAACAACATGAAATGCTAAATTTACACCATAACCTAACTAACCAATTAAACAGCTATGCTAAGCAGAATTGCTAAATTAACACTAACCTAATACTAATTATTTAAGTTGCAGAAGTAAAGAGCATCAAAACTAGACTAAGGTACTTAGGCTAAATCGGGTTTCAAGCAGAAAAAGCAATCGAAGGTCGAAATCAATGAAAGGATGACGTGAGGGAACAACAATGCATAAGAACCGTTGGATCAGTTGGATGAAAGGAAAATGAATGACGAATATTGGATCACAGGAGGTTATGTAGATAGATGGGCGAATAGGGTTAACTAACAGGATGAACGGTGGAGATCTTATCGCGAAGGCTTAAGTGAATGGATGAATGTTGGGTCCCTATAATACTAGTGATTACCCCATTACTATTGTATTTATACCCCTTATTTATATTGTTGTGCCCCCATTGACCCCATATTGTTATTAATGTGCCCATAGAATCCCTCTATTGTTATTTTTGTGGCTTTATATTATTATTGTTAGGTCGGCTGGATTATATTGAGACTCCTTAGACTCCTATATATAGAAAGGAGGTTTTGTCATTTGAATCATCAAAGAATTGTTCATTTATGTAATGTAAAGGAGGTTTCCCCCTCGAAGAGGCTGAATTCTAAGGCGTTGATCTATCTTTTCTATCTTTTCTTGAGCTGGTTTCATAACATTTGGTATTAGAGCTTTGGATTCTAGGGTTTCGCTGCTCCAAACAGGTCATCGTGGAATTTTCGCTATAACTTTTTTTTCTGTGACGTTTCAGAAGTCGCAAAAAAAACCCATTTGAGAAGAAATCGCGCTGAACCTTGGGTCCGAATTTCAGAGCTTTTCGTGTGATATTTTCGGAGATATGATCTGAGGAAGTTGGTATTTTGCAGACTCCTGAATTACACTCAAAACAGGTGACCTGGGGAAAATCGTCATAACTTTCTTTCTGAGCATCGGATTGAAATTTCGTAAGAAGGTACAGAAAGAGAACGAACTCTAGTTTTCTTTTATATATTTTTCAGAGTCAAAGGTTGAAACAGTGACACGTGGCACTTCATACAAGTTCGCTCTACTGAACTAGTCTATAATCAGGTCACTGCGGGAGATTGTGCATAACTCTTTCTTGGAGAATCCAATTTGGATCAGACTAGTGGCATTGGAAAGAGGACATAGAAGGCTACTACAGGTCACAATTTCAGAACTGGATGATTCGAAATTACAGAGATACATCAGATTCAATATCAGGCTTCTACAAAGTAAAAAAAGGTGTGTAGTTTTTTTTTAATTTTTGCATAAGCTTGGTTTGAAGGAATTCAAAGGGCATAGTAAAGCATTATTATCGGTAACTGATGCCCCGAGGAAAGAAAATGCAAACACCTAGTAAGGAACCTGAAAGCTCTAGCATGACTCATGAAGAAGAGGAAGAAATGCTACATGATATATCAAAATTACAAGAACAAGTGCAACAAATGTCACGCTCACAAAAGCTAACAGATGCTAAGATAAATGGCGTGGAATCTAAGATAAAGGGCATGGAAGCTAAGATGGATGATCTGAAGACAGATTTAAGGACAGATTTGAAGACAGACATGGCAGATTTGAAGACAGATCTGACAAATTTTCTACAAGAAATACTTACTAATGGTGAAAAGGTTGTAAAGGAAACTCATGATGTGAACAAAAGAAATGTTAATCATGATTCCATAGACTCTAATGTTGGATCGAAGACCCACCATATTCCAAAAATCGATATGAGGAAGTTTGATGGCAAGGATCCCGCCACATGGATATTACAGATGGAGCAATTCTTCGATCTCAATAATGTGCAAAACACACAAAAGGTACGTATGGCAACTTTATATTTGGAACCAAATCAGTTTGTATGGTATCAATGGCTTTGCTCTCGTAAACAATTTATCACTTGGGCAATTTTTACGGAAGAATTGATAGCACATTATGAGGATACAAAAAGCAACACTTTTTTTAGCCAATTGATAAGTCTCAAACAAAAGGGTTCAATAATGGAGCACATTGAGGAGTTCCAAAAATTGAACATAAGGGTAAAAGATATTCCAGAGGAGCATAGGATTGATGTGTTCATAGGGTCTTTAAAGGATAATATCCAACATGATGTTCGCCTTTGGGAACCTGATTCATTAGAGAAGGCATTCAGGTTAGCAAGAAAAATGGAAAGCAAAATTATGGCAACGAGGAAGCATACCACTCACAACTATAAAGACGGAAGTGTTGTTGCCCCTAGTCTTCCACAACCTATAAGGTTGACACCACAACAATTGGAAGAAAAAAGAGCAAAAGGGCTTTGTTACAGTTGTGATAGCAAATACACTAAAGGTCATAAGTGTGCTGAGAAGAAATTATTCTACATAGATTGTGAAGAGGAAGAAGAAAAGGAGCAAGAAAGGTCAAAAGAAGAGGATATACTCCAGGAACAAAGCCTAGATGAAGAACAAATAAATCCGACCATATCTTGTAATGCATTGGCGGGAATTACCACTCCTCAAACCATCAAGATAGAAGGACAAATCAAGAAGAAAAAGGTAATAGTGTTGATTGATTCAGGAAGCACCCACAATTTTATTCATTGTAGGGTAGCAAAAGAATTGAATTGCTTCCTATATCCAGCACCAGAGTGTCAAGTGATGATTGCAAATGGAGGAACAATAAATTGCTCTGGAAAGTGCCATAATATCAAGCTATCCATGGGAGAATATGTATTGACTAGCCCAATGCTTTCCATTCCAATGGGAGGTGCTGATGTTGTACTAGGAGTCCAATGGCTACAATCCTTGGGTACAATAGCTTTTAATTTTCAAGAACTTTTCATCAAATTTTCTACGGAAGGAAAGGAAGTTGAATTAAGGGGTATTGCAGGGAAACCAGGAAAGATAATCAGCTCTAATGGTATGACAAAGCTTCTAAAAAAGGAGCAAAGGGGTGTAATTGCACAATTATGTTCGCTAGATGTTTCCACATTGGAATCATCTATTTCTCCAGATCTCCAAAAAGTCCTGGACAATCATTCCAAGGTATTTGAGACTCCCAAAGGTCTCCCACCTATGCGTGATCATGATCATGCTATTCATCTGATTCCAGGAAGTGTTCCTCCAAACATCAGGCCGTACAGATATCCCTATGTCCAAAAAAGTGAAATTGAACGTATGGTTGCAGAAATGCTAGAGGCTGGTATAATTCAACCGAGTCAAAGTTCTTTCTCTGCTCCAGTAGTATTGGTGCACAAGAAGGATGGATCATGGCGCATGTGTCCGGATTATAGGGAGCTCAACAAGCTCACTATTAAAGATAAGTTCCCCATTCCTGTCATTGATGAATTACTGGATGAATTGCATGGATCAATTTACTTCACCAAGTTGGATCTTCGTTCAGGATATCATCAAATCAGAATGAAGATTGAAGACATTCCGAAAACGGCATTTAGAACTCATGAGGGTCATTATGAATTTTTGGTCATGCCTTTTGGCCTTACCAATGCACCTTCAACATTTCAAGGTTTGATGAATTCAATTTTCAAACCATTCCTTAGAAAATTTGTGTTAGTATTTTTTGATGATATACTAATCTACAGCAAGTCTTGGAAGGATCATGTTGAACATGTTGACAGGGTGCTACAACTATTGGAGGAGAAACAATTATATGCAAAAGATCCAAATGTTTCTTTGGAGTCCAGGAGGTGGAATATTTGGGTCATATTGTATCTCATGAAGGAGTTAAGGTAGACCCTAGCAAAATTAAAGCCATTAAGGAATGGAAAATCCCCACATCCATAAAGCATTGTGCGGATTTCTTGGGTTGACAGGGTATTATCGCAAGTTTGTTAAGAATTATGGGAGAATAGCAGCACCTCTAACAACATTATTGAAGAAAGATGCATTTTCATGGACTCCGGAAGCAACAAAGGCCTTTGAACATCTTAAAGAGGCAATGTGCCAAGCACCGGTCTTAGCTACACCGGACTTCACAAAAACCTTTATTGTGGAATGTGATGCTTCAGGAAATGGAATTGGTGCTGTTCTAATGCAAGATGAAAGACCCATTGCTTTTGAAAGTCGTCCAATCAAGGGAAAGTTTTTAAGCAAAGCTATTTATGAGAAGGAAATGTTGGCAATACTCCATGCACTTAAGAAATGGCGACCCTACCTAATGGGAAGACACTTCAAGGTAAAAACGGATCATGATAGCCTTAAATACTTTTTAGAACAAAGATTATCCTCTGAAGAGCAACAAAAGTGGGTCACAAAGATGTTGGGTTATGACTTTGAAATCATCTACAAAAAAGGGAAGCAAAATGTGGTGGCAGATGCACTCTCAAGAAAGGATGAGGATGTGGAAGCATTGTTGTGCGCTATTTCTATCATCCAACCAGATTGGATAAATGAAGCAAGGAAGGAATGGAAGAATGATGAAGAAGTGTGGGCACTTATTCAAAAGCTACAACAAGATTCCAGTACATCTGATACATTTAGCTGGAAAAATGATTCGTTATGGTACAAAGATCGCTTATACCTCTGTAAGAATTCCCAGCTAAAACAAAAGATTCTTATGGAATTGCACACTTCTCCCTTAGGAGGGCACTCAGGATTTTTAAAAACTTACCACAGGGTTAAGAAGGAATTTTTTTGGGATGGCCTTAAATCAGATATTCAAAAGTTTGTGGCAGAATGTTTGGTTTGCCAAAAAAATAAAGTTGAAACAATTAAGACACCGGGTCTATTACAACCTTTATCCATTCCAAGCCAACGTTGGGAGGAGGTTTCAATGGATTTTATCACAGGTTTACCCAAGTCTGAGGGAAAGAGTGTCATCATGGTGGTAGTTGACAGACTTACCAAGTATGCACACTTTTGTGCATTATCACATCCATTTAAAGCCAGTACAGTTTCTACTGCATTTATGGAAACAATTCAAAAGCTACATGGAAACCCAAAGATTATTGTAAGTGACAGAGATCCCATTTTCACTGGAAATTTTTGGACAGAATTATTTTCTTGTCTTGGTACTCAGTTAGCTCATAGCTCATCTTATCATCCTCAATCTGATGGGCAAACTGAGATAGTAAACAAATGTTTGGAAGGATATCTTCGTTGCTTTGTATCTGATAAACAGACACAATGGGTCAAATGGTTGCCTCTGGCTGAATGGTGGTATAACACTTCCTTTCATACAGCAACAAAAATGACCCCATTTATGGCACTTTATGGGTATCAACCACCATCCATCACATCATATTTAAGAGAAAATTCTAAGGTTCAGGCAGTGGAACATCACATCGAACATCAACAACAAGTCCTCCAACTCTTAAAGGATAACCTCGTGTTGGCACAGAATAGAATGAAACAACAGGCAGATCAACATCGCAGTGAAAGAAGTTTTGATGTAGGTGATTGGGTATTCCTACGGCTACAACCATATAAGCAAATGTCCCTCAAGCAAGCTAAGAAGGATAATAAATTATCACCAAAGTATTATGGTCCGTACAAGGTGTTGCAAAAGATTGGTACTATGGCATACAAATTGGAGCTTCCTGCAGCTTCTCGATTGCACCCAGTTTTCCATGTTTCATGCTTAAAGAAGGTTATAGGCGACAAGCTCCCAGTTCAAACAATATTGCCAGAACTTGACGAGGAAGGAAAAATTATATTGGAACCGGAAGCAGTTATAGAAACAAGAACTCGACAGCTACGAAATCGATCAATTTCAGAGTACCTTATCAAGTGGAAGAACTTATCCGCTGAAGATTCCACATGGGAGGATGAGAATTTTATGCAGAAGTATCCAGAACTACTCAAGCGTTGAGGACAACACTTTTTTGAAGGAGAGGGGCATGTTGGGTCCCTATAATACTAGTGATTACCCCATTACTATTGTATTTATACCCCTTATTTATATTGTTGTGCCCCCATTGCCCCCATATTGTTATTAATGTGCCCATAGAATCCCTCTATTGTTATTTTTGTGGCTTTATATTATTATTGTTAGGTCGGCTGGATTATATTGTGACTCCTTAGACTCCTATATATAGAAAGGAGGTTTTGTCATTTGAATCATCAAAGAATTGTTCATTTATGTAATGTAAAGGAGGTTGCCCCCTCGAAGAGGCTGAATTCTAAGGCGTTGATCTATCTTTTCTATCTTTTCTTGAGCTGGTTTCATAACAATGAATGAAAAAGGGAACAAAGCATATGAATGGCTAAGATCTTATCACGCGAGTGAAGTCAAGGGATGGACGGACAAGGCTAACAGGGGCGATGAAGGGATAAGATCTCATCGTGTGGGTGAAGTCAAAAGATGAATGGACGAGGCTAACAGGAGTGATGAACTACTAAGATCTCATCGCGCGGGTGAAGACAAGAGATGGGCATCGAAGATCATATTGCGGGGAAAAGAAACATGCAGAAATGAGGGCGCGGGTTTCTAAGGCGGTAAGTAGTTTCTCTCGCAACCTTTAGGCTTTAAGAAGTTTTTGGAAATTTCACACGATTAGCCTTGCTATGTGACACGTAGCATGAGAAAACGACTTTTCCCATGTGCTCTCAGGTGGATAACGTTCGTGCACTAATCCACGCGAGATTGTGCAATAGCCGTTGGATTAGACGGGGCTGATCAATGGTGGAGATCGGCCAAGCTAGTTGGCGATCAGGTGAAGCAATAACCATCGGATTAGGCGAGACAGATCGACGGTGGGGACTTAAAGTTCATAAAGTAAGTGGCAGTTGGGAAAACTAATGGTTTAGACAATGATTGTGAAGGTTTGTTGGTGATCGGACGGCGAGGAAGCGATGCGTGAGGAACGTGCTTAGGGCGGTTTCAAATGAAAATGCTAGAGAAAACTAGTGAAGGTGAATGAGTAGCTGCATCAAAGAGTGACCTCCCTAGCTCATGCGAGAACAATCAACCTGTGTTTTTGGGGCTGCTGAAGGGTCCCTTCCTCAAATCATGGTCCAAGAGGGAGGAGATGAGGCCGAGACACCTGCGCACAACCTGATAGTGTTATTTTTCTCCTAACTAACCTGTGAACTGAAAGAAGGCAGAAATGGAAGTAAACTACAACAAATGCAGCTACTGAAGCAAGTAACCAGAAAAACCATGAATCCTACTTAAGAAACTAAACAAAACCAGAAAACTATTTAAACAAATGATCAATGAAAACCAGGAAACTATGTTAGCATAACAGTACAATAAAGAGGAGCTTTGGCTGCTTGGGTCGGGCCTGAACCCAAGAGCTTCAACCCTCAGAGTTAACTCAGAGATGGTTTAAACAGAACTCATTCTTATTATAAGAACCATGGATTACAGAGCAAACTGTCACAAGTCCTTGCTACTCAGAAATAAAACAGAGTTTTATAATAGAAGTCTGAATCCTACTGAGGTCCTAAGCCTCTCTATTTATACATTTGAAGTCTCTAATGACTTCCTTTCCATTAGGGAGGCTTGGCTCCCAACTTAAGATAAATTGTTTTCTATCCCTTTCCCATGCTTGGTTGTCTTTTAGTCTTCAAAGTGATGGTTGTGTTTATTCCGAGCTGATGGTGGAATATTCGAACGGAGGGGTAGTAAATGAGGAGGATTTACCTCCTATAGTTACTTTCCCTTGTCCCATTCGAGTCTTTACCAAGGCACTTGCCATATTTCTTTGCTTGTATCCTTTATACTCGCATTTTTCCTTGCTTTTATCCTTTATTCCTGTATTACATGCACATTAGACCACAAAGTCAAATATCCAACTCTAACTCATTTCATAAACAAAATATAATCAAAAGTATGCAATAAGTTGTGAGAATAATTGGTTTGACTAAGCTAGGAGGTGAATTAATCCCAATTAAGGCCCATATAATTACTCAATAATGAGGCTCATCATCACCCCCCTACTGAAAGTGTTGCTCATCCTTTGAGCAACTTAGTCAATGTCCATGTCCTTCATGGCTCTGGTATCCCCTCTGTGCTAGTGTTTTAATCTGAAATTGTAGGCATTATTCTCTGAGGTAAAGAGCATAGGATTTAGCTGGCATCCTACACTGGATGGCCTCCAAGAAGAGGCTAGCCATATATGCTAGTTGGTATTTCTTTTCTTGGACTGTCCTCTATGTTTTTTTATCTTCTTCCTTTTGCTGTTCTTTTGCATCTCCATCAGTTTCTCCCTTTGTTTCCTCCTCTTGTTTCAGCACCATCCTCCTTGTCTTCTTTCAGCATGTTCCTCTGTATTAGTTCTTTCTTTACCCATCTCATCCCCATCTAGCTTTGTATCTCTTCTTCTTGTTTGGCCTCCTCCTCATTGACAGAAGGACTAACATCATAGGCAAGGGTTTTGATTTCATCCTTTGTTGGTAAGTTTCTGAAGACTAACCATGTTATGGGGATCTCGAGGCTTTGGAGGGCATCCTTAATGAGGATCCCGATCAACCCACGGTGAACTAACTGCTAGGAATTTCCTTCCTTTACTTTCCGCTGGAGTCTATGATTGATTGCATCAAGAAATAGGGTATGTTGAGTCTTTGGTGAACTGGTGTTTCTACCCGAAATCTCAATTCTTCAAGCAATCTCAAATGGTTTCCATAACAACACTCTGTCTATGGACTCTTGCATTCCCTTTTGACTTATTAAAGAATTTCCTTTTGCCACCTTTTCACTTATAAACCAACTACCTCTTAACCTTTACATATTTTTATCAAATGATGCATATGAGTGAGTGAGTGGGATACTTACCTGTGGTCTTGATGCCATGCTGCAGTTGTCAAAGATCCGAGGTGCTACTGATGGTTATTCTTCTTCCTCCTCTGCTGCCTACTGATGGTTTATTAGCTTTTGCAGGTGTCTGTGACTGAAGATTTGATGTTGTTGCTGCTGTTGTGGAGCTCTTGGATCTGATCTTGCTGCTACTGTGGAGCTCTTGGAATTGGTGTTGTTGCTGCTGTGGAACTCTTGGATTTGGTGCTACTGCTGCTATGGAGCTCCCGGATTACCACTTGGCAATGTTTGGTGACTCCCTTAGAATTTCTTGATCATGTTGCTGGTTGGTGTTGTGAGGATGCTGTAATGCATGGACAGAGGGAGTAGGAGTGTATGTGGATGCAGTGATGATGGTAATGGTTGAGGTGATTATGTTAGAAAACACAATATTCACCTGAATTGAAGCAATGAAGTGAAAAACAATATAAATGATGGAGGGATGTGTTAGTGTCAGTCTTTCCAGCCTTCCTCCAGTGATCAAATATGCTCTTACAAAGTGGTCTCAGAGTGTCAAGGTCAAATTTTGTCATTTCAGTGAGTCTTCAAGCAAAATTTGGTCACTAGGCATTAGGTCTAGGGTTTGCTTTCACTCCTTCTAAAATTGCCCAAATTCCAATCTATGTCACTATTCAGCTGAGTCTATCATCATTCATAGGGTTGTCATTATTATGTCAGTGTCTAATGAGTCATTTTACACCTTGTTCATGCTTCAGTTGCGCCCAGGCAAGGTCATTTCCCTCTCCTAGGGTTTTGAAGGCAATATCTCTTGGATGGTCAAATCATTAGAGAAACTTGTATCCTGATGTTCATACACCTTCCCCTATCCTTAAAGTACCTTATCAAATGCTTCCCATCACTGAGATCCCCCAAAATCCTCATTTTCGCACAAACCCTAGTTTCTTGCTACAACCTGGCAATTTTCTAGGTTGGGCCTGTGTTTTGCCCTTTTGGACCCCTTCCCCTCACTCAATCTCTGAGATTCCACTTTCCCTTGCTTCCTAACATTCCTCCCTACTCCCAAAAATTTCCTCAAGAATTTAGAATCCCCTTATCGCCTTCATTTCGCTTCATTTCGACAAAATCCCTTGTTCCACACATCGGGATAAGTTTCACTCAAAAGATGTTTCAGAGAAATCAAAGATGAATTTGGGAAAACTGAGAGAGTTTTTTGTCCACAACATGCCAAAGAAGAAAAACCTCCTTCACTTTTTGTACAGGTGTCATGGTTTTAGAGAAATGTCAAAATTACAATCACCAGATCCAAGGCGGTTGGCCAAGGCACTAAAACGACGGAAAAGGCCCAATCCACTCCAAATTTTGGCCAAAGCCTCTTTGACTGAGCATGGTACTTGATTGGGGACTCCCAGCCCAAATTTCAAGAAATTTGGAGAAAATTTTGTCAATTGTGAATTTTTTGTGCCAAACACAGGTTTTTGCCCTCAACGCGTAGCGCGCCGCGCGCGACCCTTAAGATGGGCAACTCCATTTTAGGAAAACTCAGAATTTTTGGATTTTTCATGCAAAAATACACTTTCTCAGCAATTGCCAAGAAATTTCACCAAGTTTTGAGCCTCCAGAAGGTCAAAAAACATGCAAAAAATGACTTTCTGCCACTTTTTTGACACACAGGAAGCAGTCTTGGGAGATTGAAATTTTGGAAGGGAAAATGGACACCAAATTCAGAAATTCCACTTGGGTTGGAAAGTAGACATCCATAACTTTCCAACAAGCCCACTTTTGCCTCATTTGGACACATGGAAGTGCCTCAAAAGTTGCTCCAAATGCGCACTACGTGTTGGGCAATTTTCACAGAAATGCACCTACAGCTCGGCAAAACGCAGTTTTGACTGGATTTGACTTTTTGGAGTGGATTTTGATCCTCCTTGTTGTAAATGATGTAATTTTATGATATTTTGACACTCATTTATCTCTTCTATAAGATTCATTCATGAGATAGGCAAAAATTTAATGAATGAATTGGTTTCCTAGCTTATAGAGGCAAGTTGTCTTGACTGCCTAGTTTTCAGTGCTCAATTTAGAATTGGTTGAAACAGCTCCTAGGATAGTGAGCTAGACCCCTAGAGGCAAGGAAAGATGTTAGATTGCCTATATTATGCAATTTCTTGGTCATTTTCATGGTTGGACTCTTGAGGGAGAAGCTTCTATTGTATTACTCATTGTATCTCTGCAATTTTTGGCAAAGGAAGACCAGGGTTTTGCAGTCCTTTTTGGGATTCCTGTGGTTACATGTATTGATGGTGTGTTTCTCTTTGTACTTGTAAGTTTGTTATGTGATTCATATTCTTACATTTCCTTCTGCAAATTAGGAAAATGAAGTGTTAAAGTAGAATTCATGATTGCCATGCTCTGCTTTTAAGTTTGCTTAATATCAATGTTTTCATCTGTTTAAGGAGAACTCAAGGTGTTTACTTGCTCTCCTTAGCTCCTCACCAGTCATTCTTGCCCATTTGACTCTTTCAAAGGCATCAATACAGTCTCCTACCTTGCCCCAAAGAACCCCCTGCAAAAACTGTGTCCAATCCCCGCACCCAAAATTGCCTTTCCCCGATTTTCCACCAAAACCCTAAAAATCTCAAATCAAACCTTTTATCAGTTTACTAGCCTAAAATCAGTGTTCTTATTGGTTATCTCCGCCCTTTGAAGATATTTTCCGAGATATACCAGAGAGAGCCCTCTCCTGCCCCGTAGGGCTAGCTACGAGGCTAAGTGGTTTGATGTTGCCTTGGAGTTTACCTTTTTCAGCCTGAGGTGAAATTTCAAGCGCTAACATATTGGCGACCATACTGGGGAGAACAAATGGTTTGCTTGTTGATGTCATTTGTTTTATAAGCTACAGACGGAGCCTGAAGATATGCCAGGTAGCCTTCGAAACACTTTTGCTTTGCATTAGCGGAAGTAGATAAACGCTGCTTCAGTCAATCTTCGGTCTAGCTTGTAAACGTGACATCTAACTTGTTAATTACCCCAGTACATATATCAAGTTCAGATCTGATTGTTGACGGTGAACAACGATCAGACACTGACAAGGTTGAAATCATTCACTGGTGACTCCTTCACTGAAAACTCCAGAGATCAATGCTTCATGGTGACTTCACTGCAGGAAGATCAATAGCTTTGAGATTTTCAAGATGGATCGGATTGCAAGAAGATATGCTCCCTTGAGCCGAGATCACATCCCTGGTTTTCCAAATAAAATTCCAAAGGTAGATTGGTCAAGGAATCTGCCTATATTTAATGATGATGGTAAGAAGGATGCTGCTTTACATTTGGTTAGATTTCATATGCATATTCGCAAGTTGAAGGTGGATTTCCTGAAGATTGCTTGATGAAGATATTCATGGCCACTTGAAAGGTAAAGCCCAATCATGGTATGAAAGTTTGCCGCCTGCTTGTATTTACTGTTTAAAGGATTTTCATGCTATGTTCATTGAACGATATAAGGAATCTTATCCAGCATTAAATTTAGTTCAAGACTGTTGCATGCATGCTTATGGTTTTATTGAAAGCCTTGAGACAAATTATGAAGATGATAATTTTATGGATGTTGAGATCATGGAGGCTCTGTATGAAAATCCATTTCAGCATACTTGTCAAAATGATCAGGACATTTTGCAGCAGAATCAAGATCAGCAGCTTGAAGATGGCCATATGGTTGAAAATGATGAAAGAGAGGGTTCTATTTCAGATCTGCCCACAGAAGAAGACAACGTGCAGGGTAGTCAAGATTCATGTGATGCAGTCAAGTCAACTATTTCAGATCAACATTTAGATCATGATGACCAAGAATACCTTGTGCCCAATCCTATAAAGAAAAACTTGGCTGTTGAGATCATTTGGCATGAAGAAAACAAAGTTACAAATCTAAGTGCTCCCATTTCATCAGAACAGAGTCTTCATGAGGAGGTCATTCAGTCTGCTCATGAACAACAAGGTGAGATCCTTGCTCAAGCAAGTGAAAAAGTTTCTTTGAGTGAATTTGTGGTAGACGATGTAAATGATAATATTGTGCTTGATAATATTGAAGAATGTAATAAGGAACTTGATAATTTGGTTGTGATATCATATGAAGATGACCTACCATACTGTCAGACTACATAAGATCATAGCATACAGGATTACCTTTCAGATTCTTCATATGTCTCATGTGTTGAAATGTTTTTACAAGAAGAGATCTGCCCATCCATTTGTTCAGAGTTTTTCGAAGCCCATGAGCATACTTTTACCGAAGCACATGATGAAGGCAGATCAAAATTTGAAGCAAAAGACACCTTGTTCTTTCAGCAGGAGGTGGCAGTGACAAATCTTCATGCTTTTTACGATCCTCTAGCAAGTTTGTTGCAGCCAGCAGTGAAAGTGATTATTGTTGTGTTCAGTGATGAAGGAGATCATGGTCAGCTATGTTTTTGGATGCCCAGTGATAGGTTTGTACTGTTGACCAGAAGATCTAATCAGGAGAACCAATCAAGAAGGCATCTCCTTGATTGGTTGCATTGGCATTTTGATATAGTTTGATGGTATATTGTCTTGTAAGAAACACAGGTGGTTGTCATCATGATTTCAAATCTTGATGGACTGCTGCCCTTCAAAAAGCTTTGAAAAGTCTTGTTTTAAGTCAGTCATGAGTCATTTGTGTTTGGTCTGTAGAGTGAGTTTTTCAAGTTATTTCAGTTTGCCATCGAGTCGGTTTGAGTCAAGTTTCAGTTAAGTTTCAGTCAGTTTTCAGTCAAGTTTTCATTCAATAAATGAGTCAAAGTCTTGTTTGTTTGCCGAAATAATGGACTCCATAGCCCAATGGATGAAAGCACTGGTCTGCTCTCCCAAAGATCTGCTGTTCTTGGCACCTCCAAGGAGCTACCATCCCCATTGGAGCCAATGTTAGTGTCAGTCTTTCCAGCCTTCCTCCAGTGATCAAATATGCTCTTACAAAGTGGTCTCAGAGTGTCAAGGTCAAATTTTGTCATTTCAGTGAGTCTTCAAGCAAAATTTGGTCACTAGGAATTAGGTCTAGGGTTTGCTTTCACTCCTTCTAAAATTGCCCAAATGCCAATCTATGTCACTATTCAGCTGAGTCTATCATCATTCATAGGGTTGTCATTATTATGTCAGTGTCTAATGAGTCATTTTACACCTTGTTCATGCTTCAGTTGCGCCCAGGCAAGGTCATTTCCCTCTCCTAGGGTTTTGAAGGCAATATCTCTTGGACGGTCAAATCATTAGAGAAACTTGTATCCTGATGTTCATACACCTTCCCCTATCCTTAAAGTACCTTATCAAATGCTTCCCATCACTGAGATCTCCCAAAATCCTCATTTTCGCACAAACCCTAGTTTCTTGCTACAACCTGGCAATTTTCTAGGTTGGGCCTGTGTTTTGCCCTTTTGGACCCCTTCCCCTCACTCAATCTCTAAGATTCAACTTTCCCCTGCTTCCTAACATTCCTCCCTACTCCCAAAAATTTCCTCAAGAATTTAGAAGCCCCTTATCCCCTTCATTTCGCTTCATTTCGACAAAATCCCTTGTTCCACACATCGGGATAAGTTTCACTCAAAAGATGTTTCAGAGAAATCAAAGATGAATTTGGGAAACCTGAGAGAGGTTTTTGTCCACAACATGCCAAAGAAGAAAAACCTCCTTCACTTTTTGTACAGGTGTCATGGTTTTAGAGAAATGTCAAAATTACAATCACCAGATCCAAGGCGGTTGGCCAAGGCACTAAAACGACGGAAAAGGCCCGATCCACTCCAAATTTTGGCCAAATCCTCTTTGAATGAGCATGGTACTTGATTGGGGACTCCCAGCCAAAATTTCAAGAAATTTGGAGAAAATTTTGTCAATTGTGAATTTTTTGTGCCAAACACAGGTTTTTGCCCTCAACGCGTAGCGCGCCGCGCGCGACCCTTAATATGGGCAACTCCATTTCAGGAAAACTCAGAATTTTTGGATTTTTCATGCAAAAATACACTTGCTCAGCAATTGCCAAGAAATTTCACCAAGTTTTGAGCCTCCAAAAGGTCAAAAAACATGCAAAAAATGACTTTCTGCCACTTTTTTGACACACAGGAAGCAGTCTTGGGAGATTGCAATTTTGGAAGGGAAAATGGACACCAAATTCTGAAATTATACTTGGGTTGGAAACTAGACATCTATTCCTTTCCAACAAGCCCACTTGTGCCTCATTTGGACACCTGTAAGTGCCTCAAACGTTGCTCCAAATGCGCGCTACGCGTTGGGCAATTTTCACAGAAATGCACCTACAGCTCGGCAAAACGCAGTTTTGACTGGATTTGACTTTTTGGAGTGGATTTTGATCCTCCTTGTTGTAAATGATGTAATTTTATGATATTTTGACACTCATTTATCTCTTCTAGAAGATTCATTCATGAGATAGGCAAAAATTTAATGAATGAATTGGTTTCCTAGCTTATAGAGGCAAGTTGTTTTGACTGCCTAGTTTTCAGTGCTCAGTTTAGAATTGGTTGAAACAGCTCCTAGGATAGTGAGCTCGACCCCTAGAGGCAAGGAAAGATGTTAGATTGCCTATATTATGCACTTTCTTGGTCATTTTCATGGTTGGACTCTTGAGGGAGAAGCTTCTATTGTATTACTCATTGTATCTCTGCAATTTTTGGCATTTAAGGAAGACCAGGGTTTTGCAGTCCTTTTTGGGATTCTTGTGGTTACATGTATTGATGGTGTGTTTCTCTTTGTACTTGTAAGTTTGTTATGTGATTCATCTTCTTAATTTTCCTTCTGCAAATTAGGCAAATGAAGTGTTAAAGTAGAATTCATGATTGCCATGCTCTGCTTTTAAGTTTGCAGAATATAAATGTTTTCATCTGTTTAAGGAGAACTCAAGGTGTTTACTTGCTCTCCTTAGCTCCTCACCAGTCATTCTTGCCCATATAACTCTTTCAAAGGCATCAATACAGTCTCCTACCTTGCCCCAAAGAACCCGCTGCAAAAACTGTGTCCAATCCCCGCACCCAAAATTGCCTTTCCCCGATTTTCCACCAAAATCCTAAAAATCTCAAATCAAACCTTTTATCAGTTTACTAGCCTAAAATCAGTGTTCTTATTGGTTATCTCCGCCCTTTGAAGATCTTTGCCGAGATATACCGGAGAGAGCCCTCTCCTGCCCCGTAGGGCTAGCTACGAGGCTAAGTGGTTTGATGTTGCCTTGGAGTTTACCTTTTTCAGCCTGAGGTGAAATTTCAAGCGCTAACAGGATGCATGGTAAGGAGTGGAGGAGATGAATATATGTTAAGCAAGGTTCCCTTTGGATCTTCTCTTTTCTCCTTGCTTGTCTTTTTCACCCACCTGCAAATAACAATTATGTTTTTTTTTCTTTTCTTTCATATATATATATATATATATATATATATATATTAAAGAAACACCTAGGCTACCTCAGAGAAGTTTTCACCCTAGATATCTGCCCTGGGCACCTAAAGGAAGTTTTTCACCCAAGGATCTTCTTACGCTTTTTCATTTTTCTCATCCTCGGTCCGCCTTATGAGGTTTTCAACCCAAATATGGGAGTCAAGTGCCTCATGGAGGTTTTCACCTGAATCCTTATCCTTTTGTTTTTTCATTTTTCAGTGACTTGATGAGGGAGGAGCTGGAACTTGCTCTACCATCATCACTGTCTTATTGATACTGTCAATAAACTCTTGTTTTGATAAAGGCCTCTAATACATTTTCAATCTGTGTCCATTAACTAGCAATGGAATGGCTTCTTCATCAATAGTTCTGATTTGCACTGAACCATTATCATGGCATCTTTCCACTACATAAGGTTCGATCCATCTTGTCCTTAGCTTACCCTTGAAGTCTTTAAACCTGGAATCATATAAAAATGCCCAGTCTCCTTCTTGAAATTGCTTCTCCTTGACGTGCTTGTTATGCCAGATCTTCCTCTGAAGCTGAACTATCTTTGTATGTAGGAGGGCCTGCATTCTAAATTCATCCAAGCCATTCAAATGTAACAACCTTTCTTTTTGTGCATGACTGAGATCTAAATCTAGTTGGGCTGCCATCCTTAATGTGTTATATTCAAATTCAATGGACAACACAACCTTTTTACCATAGACCAACTCATAGGGTGTAAATCCATTGGTGGTCTTCCATGTTGTATTATAGGCCTAGGTGGCCTCAACTAGTCTCTCTTCCCAATCCTTCCTGCTGCTGCTCACTACCTTGGTTAAGATGTTCTCCAGTTCCCTATTGGGGACCTCCGCTTGCCCATTAGCTTATGGATGATAAGGAGTGGAGGTCCTATGCTTGATTTTGTGATGGTGGAGCAGTTCTTCAATCATGCTGGAGGTAAACTGGATGCCTTGGTTTCTGACTAGCTCTCTAGGTTTCCCAAATTTGTAGAATATATTCTCCCTTAGGAACTCAGCCACCTTCTCTTCTGTTGCTTCCTTAATTGCCTTGGTTTCAGCCCACTTAGTCAAATAATCAGTGCACACAATGATGTGTTGTTTTTTCTTTGAAGGAGGGTTGATAGGCCCAATGAAGTCCATGCCCCACTTATCAAATGGCTATAAAGTCACTTGAGGTTGTAGGGGCATTTCATCTCTTGGATTAGGCTTTCCCATCCTATGGCACCAATCAGACTAACTAATATACTTTTTCACATCCTGATGAAGAGTAGGCCAATAATAGCCTACTGGCAACACTTTGAATGTTGTCCTTTTTGCTACAAAGTGACCTCCACAAGGCCCATCATGACAGGTCAGAAGGATGTCAACGACTTCCTCTTCCCTTACGCACCTTCTTAAGATTTGATCTGGGCCAAGTTTGAATAGATTGCCCCTAGTCCAGGTGAAGGGGGCGCTCTTTCTGACTATCCTGCTCTTTTCTTTGGAGGGAAAGTTTGGTGGGAACTGTGCTGATACCAGATAGTTTGCTATATCAACAATCCATGGGGAGAGAACTGAAATAGAAAACAAATGCTCATCTGGTAACTGGTCATCCACCATTCCTTCTTCACTTGCAGGCATATTCATTCTAGATAGAAAGTCGGCAACAACATTTTCCTTACGAGGCTTATCCACAATAGTTAGATAAAACTGCTGTAATAGAAGCAACCATCTTATGTTCTAGCAGTCACATCATGTTTGTTAATTAAATATTTGATTGCAGCATGATCAGTATGCACAAATGTTTGATAACCTATAATGTAATGCCTAAATTTGTTCAATGAATGCACAACAGCAAAAAGTTCCTTTTTGGTCACAATATAGTTTAGCTCAGCCTTTGATAGGTTCTTACTGATAAAATAGATGGCATAGGGCAATTTCTCCTCTTCCTGACTGAAGGCTACTCCTATGGCCTTGTGTGAGGCATCAACATGAATATGAAAAGGGAGGGCCCAGTTAGGGCCTCTAAGGATTGGTGCAGTGGTTAACTTACCCTTTAGAATGTCTAAGGCCTCTTGACAGCTCTTTGACCATATAAAATCAGAATCTTTGGCCAACAATCCAAACAAAGGAGAGGTCAACTTGCTGAAGTCCTTTATGAATCTTCTGTAGTATCCAGCCAATCCTAAGAAACTTCTGACATCTCTATACTTTTGTGGAGGTGGGTCCCTTTGGATGATTTCTATTTTGTTTGTGTCCACCTGCAGTCCTTGCTGAGATATTGAATGACCTAGCACAGTCCCTTCAATCATTAAGAATTCACACTTTTCTGGACTAAGAGATAGATTCATTTCAATGCATTTGTGTAGTACTTTACCTAGGTTAGTCAGGGCTTCTTGGAAATTGTAGCCATAAGGTGTAAAATCATCCATATAGATTTCCACAGCATCATGTACTAATTCAGTAAAAATACTTAAGACTGCTCTCTGGAAAGTGGTAGGAGCATTGCATAGGCCAAAAGGGAGGACCCCATAGGAAAAAGTACCCCAAGGACAGGTGAAGGTGGTCTTATCCTGGTCTTCTGGACAGATTTGGATTTGGTTGTACCCACTGCATCCATCTAGGAAAGAAAAGAACTTCTTCCCTGCTAGGCCATCTAGCACTTGGTCAATGAAGGGTAGGGGAAAATTTTCCTTCTTTGTGGCTTTGTTCAACTCCCTATAATCAACACAAATCCTCCACTTCCCATTTTTCTTGGGAAGTAACACTAAAGGAGAGATCCACTCACTGTCTGAGATTGGGTAAATGAATCCTGCATCTCATAGTTTTTGTAGTTCTTCTTTGACTATGTCTTTGAGAGCTGGATTCATCCTCCATTGTGGTTGCCTAACTGGCCTACAACCTTCTTTGATGTATATGTGGTGAGTACACACTGAGGGGTGTACTCCCTTCATTTCTTTATAACTCCAAATGAAGGCTTCTAGGTTCTCTCTCAACATGTGTCATAACTTTTCCTCTTCTAAAGCAGAAAGAGATGGGTTAATGTTGAAAGTATTCTCTGGGCCAAATTCTATGGTTTTGACACAAAGTGGGTTTGAATTGGCCAAGCATAATTCAATTGGATGATTGTTCTAGGTTTCCCTTACTTCTTCTTCTAATGGCAGTGAACTAGGAGTTGGACTTTGGAGCAGGTGTTCTATTAAATCATCCTCATCTTGTTGTCCTCCTCCTATGATTGCTTCCAAAGTATAAAGTTGAGCATAATAACCCTCATCTTCTTCCTCCTCCTCCAACCATAAAGGTAAATCATGCTCTAGAGAAGGTTGAGTAGGAGGGTATAGGACTAAATGTTTGGACATATGCCCATTCTTGATGGTCATATTCTCAGCTTTGAAGCTAATGTAAGCACCAGCTGTGGCCAACCATGGCCTCCCAAGGATGAGAGGGTAACCAGTAAGCTTAGCCTTAGGTTGGAGAACTAGGAAATCTATAGGGTACACCTAGGGTTTAATGGAGACCATCACATCCTCCACAATTCCCTCAGGGGTGATTGTGGAATGGTCTGCAAGTTGCAGAACTGTTGTGGTCTTCCTCATGACCCTTGGAGGTTGAGTTTGAGCATGGTGTCCTTGGTCATCACATTAATGGTAGCCCCAAGATTAATCAGAGTGTGTGGGACAACATTGATGTGCACATATACTACATGGCTTCCAGGCTCCAAATATTTTGGACATATTACTTGCCCCAACATTAAGTTAGACAACTGCCCAATGACATTAATGGTAGGGGTATCCCCTTTTTCTTCTTCTTGGATGCTTGAAGCACTTCTCCTTAATGAAATTGTTGTAAATGGTAATATCTTTGATTGCTTGGAGAAGGGGGATCTTTACACATAGATTTTTCAATTCTCCCAGAAGTTTAGTTTCTTCTGGGGTAGGCTGGAGTGGTTGGGTTAATCTCTCAGGAAAGGATGGATTTAATTTAAGGTTGCTTTCCTCTTTTTCTTCCTAAACCTCCCTATGTGGAGAGGGAGGTTGGTTATTAGGGAGAATTCTCCCAGATCTTAGGTTGATCTCCTGGATTTCTATAGCATAAGCTAGGTATGATGTCTCTCCATTGTATGCTTGTTGAGTCTACCTATTGTTTGGGTTCGGATTTGGCTGGGTAGGCATTTGGGGTTGTTTAGGTGGAGCAGAGTGCAGGAGCTGTGGTTGGGTAGGTGGTGGAGGAAATAGGGCTGGAACATTGTTGAATTGGGGCCACCACCCCTGGTGTGGGGTACTCCACTGATGTTGTAGCTGAACATAAGGTTGAAATGATTGGCTGGCTAGCTGGGATTGATACTGAGATGCATAGGACAAAGGAGGGGATGTAGACCACGAAGGATGAGCAGGGGGTCCCCAAGAAGGTATATGTGTGGTTTGGTTGGGGTTGTAATATGCATGGGATGACCCTTGCATACCCTGCTAGTATGGTCTAGGCCCAGGAGGTCTCCTTTGGTTGATGTAGCAAAGCTGCTTAGTGACCCCTTCAGCTCCTTGATATACGGCTTTGAGTCCAGGTAAAGAAGGGCACTTGTCTGTGGAGTGGTTTTCTTTGTAGACTAAGCAAATATTAATACAGTTCAATGGACATTCATTCCTAGGATTCCTCCTGGTGCATCTAGGACAAAAGATGGCCAAGGCTCTCTCTGCATCCTCTTGCTTCCTTTTGATGTTCATGGTGTCCAATTTCAAGGCAAGGGTTTGCAACATATCACTTCTGAAATCTTCCAGCATATTTCCAATTTCACCCTTGATGGATAAGTTAGAGGATGATGTATTGGCCATAGGTTGACTACCCCTATAATGGTTTCTTAAGATAGTCTTAATATCCTCATAGGGTAATTGGTAGACATCTCCTTACTCCAGAAGATACTCCCTTACTCCTCTAAGCAGGACCAGTTTAGGTATCCAGAAGATACTCCGTTACTCCTCTAAGCAGGACCAGTTTTAGTGACTCAGGGTCAAGTGTGCACCTGGCCCTTTTGTAACTGGGCTAGAATCTTTCTTCATAGTCTTCTAAGGATTCATCCTAGCCTATGGTCATCCTGAAAATCTCTTCTTTAGTATCCTTTAACCTATAGTAGTCCCTATATTTGTTGTTAAAGGTTCGTTGCATCTGAGCCCAAGTTATGATGCTATCTCCAGGTAAACCCGTGAACCAGCACAATGTTGCATCCTTGAGGGTAGATGGGAATAGTTTTAACTTTCACTCATCATCATTATATTCATAGGTTTGGCATATAACAAAAAACTCAAATAGGAAGATGTTAGGGTCCTCTGTGGTCAGGCCATGGAAATGAGGTAGAGCGGAGGGGCTTATATTCTTCATCTTAGTGTCCCTATTGGTTTCCCTGATGGGGAAGGCACCCTCAATTCTCTCTCTATTTCCCCCGTCATTTTGGTTTCCAGCCATTGGTTCATTAGGAATGGGTTCTTCCTCTTCTTCTTCCTCTATAGGTTCCTCAAATAGGTAAGGTTTCTCACCTAAAGGGTCTTCCAATTCACCGTCACTCAAGAAGAAAGAAGGTTGACTGTGGGATGTAGTTGGGTTATTTGACAAGAATTTCCCTAAATTGTCCCTATTCCTATGAGGCATGAAAGGAAATGTTTTTGGGTTGGTTTTTGTAATATTTTTCAAAGCTATAAAGTAATTGCAAAATGAAAAGGAAAGCAGATAATGATAACTGCAAGAAAGAAATAAACTAGATTAATTTTGCAGAAATAAACTATTGGAAGAAAATTGAAGACTAGAAGTAGAAGAAAAGAATGCTAGAGACTGGAAAATAGAAGAAAGAAGTAATTACTTCTACTTAGACACCTCCTTGACAATGACGCCAAAAAGTGTTGAGGCTAGGTATTGCAACAAGAATGCTGCAACTCCCAGGGCTACTAGCTGTACTTATCAACCTAGGGTTCGTACAAACTTGGAGGTGACAGTGCTATATGCACAAGTAAAAGTGAAGGTACTTCCTGTTGTCACTGCTCATCTGGGAAGAGACCCTAGGGGTTCTAAGCTAGAATTCTATAGTGTCAGAAGAAGCTTAATTATTTGATGGAAGGAGAGAAAACCTATTCTAAGAGAGAGCTACTCTACTGCAGTAATGAAGAAAACAACATGAAATGATAAACTTACATCATAACCTAACTAACCAATTAAATAGCTATGCTAAGAAAAATTGCTAAATTAACACTAACCTAATGCTAATTATCTAAGTTGTAGAAGTAAAGAGCATCAAAACTAGACTAAGCTGTAACAAAGAAACTTAGGCTAAATCGGGTTTCAAGCAGAAAAAGCAAGCGGAGGTCGAAATCAGTGAAAGGAGGACGTGAGGGAGAAACAATGCATAAGAACCATTGGATCAGTCGGGTGAAAGGAAAATGAACGGCGGGGATTGGATCGTAGTAGGCTATGTAGATAGATGGGCGAACAGGGTTAACTAACAGGATGAACGGTGGAGATCTTATTGTGAAGGCTTAAGTGAATTGATGAACGAACAAGGGAACACAGTAGATGAACGGCTAAGATCTTATCGTGTGGGTGAAGTCAAGGGATGGACGAATGAGGCTAACAGGAGCAAGGAATGACTAAGATCTCATCACGCGGGTGAAGTCAAGAGATGGGAGGACGAGGCTAACAGGAGAGATGAACGGCTAAGATCTCATCGTGCGGGTGAAGTCAAGAGATGGGAGGACGAGGCTAACAGGAGAGATGAACGGCTAAGATCTCATCGTGCGGGTGAAGTCAAGAGATGGACAACGGATATCATATCATAGGGAAAAGAAACGTGTGGAAATGAGGGAGTGGGTTTCTAAGGCGGTAAGTAGTTTCTCGCGCGCCCTTCAGGCTGTAAGTAGTTTTTGGAAATTTCACGTGATTAGCCTTACTGAGCGACACGTAGCATGAGAAAACCACTTTTCTCGTGTGCTCTCGGGTGGATAACGTTCGTGCACTAATCTATGCGAGATTGTGCAATAGTCATGGATCAGGCGGGGCTGATCAATGGTGGAGATCAGCCAAGCTAGTTGGCGATCAGGTGCAGCGACAGTCGTCGGATCAGGCAAGGCAAATCGACGGTGGGGATTTAAAGTTCATAAAGTAAGTGGTAGTTGAGAAAATTAATGGATCGGACGGTGATTGTGAAGGTTTGTTGGTGATTGGATGGCGAGGAAGCGATGCGTGAGGAATGTGCTTAAGGCGGTTTCAAATGAAAATGACAGAGAAAACCAATGAACATGAACGAGTAACTGCATCAAACAACGACCTCCCTAGCTCATGCAAGAACCAGGAACCTGTATTTTTTGGGCTACTGAAGGGTCCCTTCCTCAAATCATGGTGCCAGAGGGAGGAGATGAGGCCGAGACACCTGCGCACAACCTGATAGTGATATTTTTCTCCTAACTAACCTGTGAACTGAAAGAAGGCAGGAATGGAAGTAAACTACAACAAATGCAGCTACTGAAGCAAGTAACTAGAAAAACCATGAATCCTACTTAAGCAACTAAATAGAACTAGAAAGTTATTTAGACAAATGATCAATGAAAACCAGGAAACTATGCTAGCATAACAGTACAATAAAGAGGAGCTTTGGCTGCTTGGGTCAGGCCCTAACCCAAGAGCTTTAGCCCTCAGAGTTAACTCAGAGCTGGTTTAAACAGAACTCATTCTTATTATAAGAACCATGGATTATAGAGCAAAATGTCTCAAGTCTTTGTAGCTCAGAAATAAAACAGAGTTTTACAATAGAAGTTTGAATCCTACTGAGGTCCTAACCCTCTCTATTTATACATTTGAAGTCTCTAATGACTTCCTTCCCATTAGGGAGGCTTGGCTAGCAACTTAAGATAAACTGTTTTCTGTCCCTTTCCCTTGCTTGGCTATCTTTTAGTCTTCAAAGTGTTGGTTGTGTGCATTCCGAGCTGAAGGTGGAATATTCAAATGGAGGGGTAGTAAATGAGGAGGATTTACCTCCTATAGTTACTTTCCCTTGTCCCATTCGAGTCTTTACCAAGGTCTTTGCCATAGTTCTTTGCTTTTATCCTTTATACCTGCATTTTTCCTCACTTTTATCCTTTATTCTTGTATTACATGCACATTAGACCACAAAGCCAAATATCTAACTCTAACTCATTTCATAAACAAAATATAATCAAAAGTATGCAATAAGTTGTGAGAATAGTTGGTTTTACTAAGCTAGGAGGTGAATGAAGGCCAATTAAGGCCCATATAATTACTCAATAATGAGGCTCATCACTCGTCTCTCTAGTTAGAATATTTCAAGCTGGTTTCTTTTGTTTTCAAAAATGGGTTTTATTTTAGCTTATTGTTACATATTTGTTTGCTTTCCAAATTCCCTTTTCTATGATTGGTACATTAACAGATTTAAAGTGGTTGACACTCAACTAACAATTTGTATAGTAGCATTCGAATTGTAATGGATTTGGATTACCATTTATCTTGCATGTATATGTAGTCTTTAGAGACTAGCTTCATTATTGTCTAAATTTCTTCACACAAGTTCATACTCAAAGATAAAAGAGTTAAGGCCAACACAATGGAGACCCTTTGATCATTCAATATGGATTAAATATAGAAAAAATTTGTAAGAAGGTAAGGCTTTTTTATTCTTTCACAATCTCGACTTTTGATTGCACTTCACTAGCTACATTCTCAAAAGTCTCAAAGCAAATGGGAGATGATGATGTACAACTACTGACAACACTACATGAAAATATGTTAAAATGTTTTCACCCACTAAGTGAAAATATGTTAGACTGTTTTCACTATAGTATATTTTGAAAAAGTTGTTTTCACAGTTTGTTATACATTTAACACATTTATGTTTACAATGACGTCTAAACCATGGATAAAATTAAAATTGTTTTATTAAAATTTAATTTTAATTTTTTGGGGATAGTTATTTTATTTTATACCATTAATTTTTATGTTTCATTCTTTCTAATAAATTCTACAGATAAGAGAATTAGGAAATTGCTAAAAATTAAATCACACACAAATCAATTTATCAACACTTTTAAAACAAGTATGTTTATTTTATGTTCATTTATTTTGATTCTAATTTATTTAATATTGAATATATAGTTTAAATACTTAATAAATATACAATGGTGTATGCTATACTTTTAGTATTAAGAGGATCCTTGGACCCACGACCTATGATAGGAAAATGCATATATTCAATGCAACTTAGGCATTCTTCCAACTTCCAAGATCCTTCCAGCTAGATGGAGCTGCATTGATGCAAAGATAAACCTAAATTTGAATTTTTTATCTTTGTTTCTATCCGAGTTGTTGATGCAAATTAAGAATTCCTCTTATTTGCCATCCCTTTCAGCCTAATCCATGTGATAGTTTTTGAGAAAGAATTTTAGTTATGGGTTTTACACTTGAATCATAGATTTTGGTTCTCTTCAAAGCTTATTATTTATGGTAATATTAGAGATTGAAGATTTATTCCATATTATTTATGGTAACATTAGAGACTAAAGATTTATCTACGTTTAGAAAAAAAACATGTTTAAAAAGATTTGATAATGGTAATTGTTGAAATTTGGAAGAACTTTCTTGTATAATCTGTTTTTCATTAACAGATTAATAGCTACTTCATAAAAAATATATATCTGAAATATTTGTTCAGAGTTCATGTCATCATGTTCAAATCACTACTTTTATTACTTTACTGTTATGTTGGCTTATTGGGGCCTGACCCAGGTTTGGAGTTAACTAGCCAAGCAAATCGTTGTACTATTGGCCCTTTCGGCAACGGTCCGCGGAGCACGGACTGGGGTCTCACCCGAAGTAGTATGGGGGGGTGTTGGAACCAGGTTTCCAAACCCTTGAGATGTCTAAGGGTTTGATTTGGTCCAACTGCTTGCCCCTGCGCGCAGGTTGCTTTGCGCACTTCCCCAACCTTCGCGCCCTGATATACTTGCCTTCGCATAGCCCTAACCAGGGGCTGTGGGGCTTCCACGCTGCTGGAGCAACGCTCTGCGCTATTCCCCTAAGTTGCACCTGAGATCTTACTTGTCTGCCTATACTAGTTAATTATCTTCATGTAAATAGGATCCTTGTGTTATATTTAATTATAAAACATACACATATAAGTTCGTGCAGCAAATAAATAGTACACTTGCAATTAATGCCCAATCATACATTAAACAAGAAAAGATACACAAAAATATGGTAAACTTCTCTTTATTAATTCTTCCAACAGTTACAGACTCAACCTGCCCTACGCACTCACCTGCGGACTACTAGGCCTCTGCGCACTCAGCTGCAGAGCCTTCTCCTATTCTACGGCCCAACGCACACTTTACACTTCGACTCAATCTCTTAGACTCCTCATGCTTCTTGTCTTAGCTATATGCTATCTTCCACACTTAGAGCCTCGCTCTATTTATAAAATCTCATGGTCCACAGACCATGGGTAGGTCTATCAAGCTGACATTGCATTACAAAAACGAGGGCGGACAACCCTGTGACTCTATTATGACTTCGCGCTCCGTGCCCACAATTCATGGAGCTTTTACAAAGGATTTGGTCCAAACTTGGGCTTTAAGCCCCAAAACATGCCTGGGGGGATTCTAGCCCAACAGGCCCCCAACACAAACATCGTGACTCGCCCTCGAGTCACTTTGTCGGCATGGAGATCTTCGCGCGTAGTCCCTCCAACTCTGCTCGAACTGCTGCAAGGTCGGCAGCGCACTGAGTGGCTGCCTGCTGGATCTCCTGTACACGTTGTTCCAAGACCGCGGTGTCGAAACTACTTCCCTGCATCTGTGCCTGTGTCCCCTGCATTTGTGCGAGCTTGCCTTCAATTATTGTGTGATGGTGAAGGCCTCATCGATCCAGTACTTGTACCAGTTGTTGATTCTGTGACACCACTTTGTCGCACTATAAGCTCAACTGTTCCATGTTGATTTTCTACTCACTTAGTACTTGCAGCACACAGCTCTCCGTAGCCCGCAGTTCTGCAGTAATCCCATCCTATAGAACGTATAATGTCTCCCACGGGAGTGCAGCCATGTTGATCCCGATACCCTTCAGTGTGCTAATCATAGGCCTGTCGGCCTCATTTGTTGTCACCAGTGCCCCTTCCAGTAGCACTATTGTATTGGTTGTCTGAGCGCAGAACATATTCTCTGCTGCAGTTGTCCCTACTGCAAGGTTGGTCGAAAGGGTACCGGCCTGAGCAGTGCGCACCTGCAACTCCTGCAGCTGTGCTATGAGGGCCCCCAACACAATTTGTTTCTCTTGCACGAAGTTTTGGAGCTCCTCGGAGGTGATGTCGCGCACCGTCTTGCCAATGTCGTGTAGATCACCCTCGGTAAGGGTGATCGGGTCAATAGACAACTTTGATGCCTTGACCTTCTTGCGCAGCCCCATCCACTTGCTCGACACTGGCGCTTTAGCTGTGTTGACGTGGTTTGTGGGTTCGTGCCTCCCTCCTCTTCCTCTGCTTCCTGCCCATGTGAAGGTGACTTTTGGCCCTTGTGCACCTTCTTAGTTGCCTCCTGTGCTGCTGCTGCTGCTGCTACTGCGGCCTTTTTCTGTTTAGCTACTGTCTATGCAGTGTCTCGCACCTCCTGCGCTTCTGCTGTCACTACCTCCTTCCTTCTCTTCTCAGTGAACTGCACCATGCATAGTTTGGCCTCCTCTTTCTTCCTCTACGTTGTAGACTTCTCCATTGTTGCGATGTCTAAAGCATGCCACTTCGGCGGCCAAGTCTCCTATACATCAAAGATTACATCGTTCGTGGCTACAAAGGGTAGCTCTCTCCATTGCTTGGCCGAGTCCTTGCGTGCTCTAATGTGTATGTTGTGGAGGTCCACTTTAAAATCTACAAAAATTTTCAGGCTGTTGTAGACAGTGGGTGATAACCACGACTTGCGGTTAATCCCCATTCTGAGGTTCATTTCCATGAACACCCAGAATATCTTGCTGTCGTGGATCCGGTTTGCGTCTTTCGTGGCCCAGAGCGAAGTGTACTTTGCGGCCTCCGACAGATCCCTGTCAATTGTGGGGAACTGACTATCCTCTGGCAATTCCCCTGCCACGAGCACTATGGACAACAGAAGCCATGCATAGTGGAATGTTTTGCCTTGTTCCTGAGCCTCGTGACAATTCTCCAAGAATTCCTTGCAGAGGAACTCAGACTAGTTGAACTCGACCCCCTCCATGCATTGCTCAGCAAGTGCCACCACTGACACGGGTACCTCGTCCATGCGGCACTTGTGCATAAATTTACCCACTAGTATCTGGGTCGCCACCTTAATTGCTTTATGGTTGACGCTGGATATGACGTAGCCCCTATTCTTCTTCTCTAGTTTATATTTCTTCTTCATGGCCTTCGCGACGGCCAAGTCACTGCTTTTCCCCTCCGAGATATCTACAGGGTCCTCTCCTTTGCATGGGAGCCGGGTAATGTGGTGAATCAAGTGTTCTGTGATGGGGATGAGCTTCTCCAGCCACAAACACCCACAATGCACCAGGCAGAGCAGCTGCATGATGACGAAAATTATTATTGGGGCGCGGTAGAAATGCGCCACCCAAAGTAGGTTTAGTAACCCTGCCTTTTTCACTCTGTGCAACCACTTTCACGGCTCTAATCTGGTAACCCCCACCGCAGTGTTCTGCTTAGGCTTCATGAGTTGCGCGGTCTTTAGGTGACGGAACTTCTTGTGGTAAGCAAGATCCCAATCTTCAAATTTCAAGCTAGGCACCCGTCCCAGGTGCATTCCCTAAAAAATGATGTCGTCTGGGAGGAGCGGGGTTTGGAGAGAGCTCTTACTCTTGTCAAGATCCTTGGGCACTTTAGCCTTCTCCTTCCGCAAGGGAATATAGGGGATCAGCTTTCTTGGAGGGTGCGCAAGCTCAGTTTCCTCCTCCATGCCTTTGTCCTCATCTTCTTCAAAGATAAGATCCTCTAGATCTTCCTTCTCCTTGTCAGTTTCTAGGTTAATGGCTTTCCCCTTCTCCTCCATTGTCAGCTTGGTGCGCAACGGGTTTCATAGGGACATATGTATGGGAACCATCCACTGTTTGTCTTTCTTTGGCCTTGGTGTGTGTGGTGATTTAGGGATTTCCGCCACAATCCTGGCGCCTTCCGGGACATCCTGCACAGTCAGGGCCTACGCGGCCTCTTCGGTGGTCATCTCTGTAATTTCCATAACTTTCTCAGATGCTGCCATCGTGTCCGACCAAAAATCTATCACTTGCATACTCAGGGGCTCAATCAACGTTCTCCATAGGTCAAATAGGGCTCTACTCAGGCTACGTGGGGTATACAACTGCTCAATTCGCAAATGACCAAGTTTTGTTTGTTGGGCAACCCTCTGTAATTTATAGCGCCTTTTGAATTTGAATTCGACTGTTCCACCCGAATTTGGTTCATTAATGCTCCCTTAGTGACAGATTTTCCCGAATCCTGCCCATAAATTGCGTCTTAAATTCCTATCACCCACTCCAATTGTTCTAAAGTCGAGCATCACATCGTGAATAATGACTCCAACGATCACTTTCTGGCCAAACTGCACGGCAGCACAACCCCCCTTGTGTGGTCGCATACCTTGTGACTCTTTGCTTCTGCGCACAACTCCAAGATTGCGTAGCTCCCGGGCAGAGTGGTTTATAGTCTCATGCCTCCTTTCAACTACTAGGAGTGCTAAGACTGTACTTCTCTCGACTAGTTAGGTGGTCGCGCCACCTATATATGATTTCCTCCGATCATCCACCACTCTTCCTAGAAAATACCGACCTTTTATCGTTACTGGTGGTTGTTGGAGAGGTAAATCCCCTCTACGGATAGAGGCGATCCCTACTAGCCCAGAATGGGACTAGCAACAATCAATCAATGCTACTGTGCAAGTTCCTAATTGCAATTAAAAGAGAGGCAAAGAACACCTACTTGGATTCCAACGCTATGTTTGATGAAGAGATTACCGCTCTCGCTCCTTCGCCTTGGCTGATCACGATCCTTCCACGATCTCCGCGAATAGATACCTGCACACACGAAGAGAAAGACAAACACAAGCGTGAAATCTAATAAAAGCAATTATACATCAGTCAGAAAGGATGTAATTCACATTAACCATCACAAGACAAATGAGAATGGAACCATAACAGTAGTCATCTATTATTAAATCAATAACAGAGAAAGATACAACCAATGTTCTGACGCTGAGTCCTTCTCTTGAGGGTCCAGCCAGCAAGTCTCATAAGCATTCACCTTTGGAAATGGATTCTCCCAACACAAAAGCTCTCTCTCACACAAGCAACGCTCACAACCTTCCTTGAGCTTCCTCTAACAAAACCACACTTGTCACACCAACTACCTACTAACAGCAGCAATCCAAGTACTATGAATTCCACACTATCCAAAACTAGCTACTCATGGTAATGGTGGGGGTTTAAGTAGAGAAGGAATCTCCATGAATGGTGGGAGGACAAGCTTATCTTCAAGGAAGGTGGTTCCAAATGATGAACAGACATGCCATAGAAGGGAGGGCGACACTCACAAGGCTAACAACCAGGCCTGGAACCATCTGGAAGGCTGGCTATTGGAACAAATTCGCCCAAACTGGATCAGCGCGGGTGCAATACTGAACTGACGCACTGATAGCGCATCACAATAACAGTGGAAGCTGTGTCAGCGCGGCTTGATACTTTGATAGGCTGCGCTGGCGCACAAAATTCGATCAGCACGGGAAACCCGTGTTCTTCCGCGCTGGCAGCGCTCCAGTAACACTGTAAGCCGCTCGTCAGCGCGGTTATTTTAAGAACAGATGCGCTAATGCAGTAAACTTTGGAAAAGTGGGTCATTTGGCCAGTTTAGAGAGCATGAGCATGGTGCATTTGATTCCATGAGACATTAGGGAGACAAACAGGGAGACAGTGACAAATTACTGCGTAACAGGTGCCCCCTAAAGCATGAAGCCCGAGAGAGTGGGAGGGGTGAAATTCTTTACAAAACTGCTGAACTGGAACACCACCAGGAAGGACTTGCATGAATGTACAATTGATATCTCGATTACATGTAGTCCAGGCATGGGCGCAGCCATCCAAAAGACATATGAAGAAGGTCTGTGGTATGGACGCAGCCACCCAGCTGAAGAGACCATAAAGATAAGAGGGTATGGTCGCAGCCATCCCAAAGACTCAGGTATGGGCGCAGCCATCCATCAATGAGTCATGCAATAACAATCCACAAAATCGCAGCCTGGTTCATAACAGACAAAAACCAGGGTCTTGCGCTCCATCCCAACCGGAACAAAGTACAAGTTCAAGCATGTGAATACATGAGTTGAAGTCGAACATGCGTGAACATCGTCTGATTACCGGTCAATGATGAAAACCGTTAACAGACGCGAGAGGTACCACCAATAATGACAATGGTCCTCAAGGTACTTATAGGTACAATCCGTGGTATGTGAATCAATGAACTGGTGTCGAACACGCGCAGAATCATCCGATCGGAGGCCAATGATGAAAACCTCACGTCGAACATGAAGAACCTGCCATTGAGGCATGCAGGCTCTAAGGCACCTGAATGGAGTCTCTAGGTCACGTTCCTGGATAATGAGCTGAAGTCGACAGGAAGTAACCTTGATCGAAGGTGGGCCATAATGTTTCCCACATCATCGACACGAGACAGAGAAGGATAAAAGATTTTGTGCGAGACATCAGAGGGAGGTGGTAATCTTGCAGAGGCCAACTTCTCTTGAACATATCGGCGGCACAATAGCAGATTTGGAAATATCTGACATCAAATGAGCATAGGTCATGGTGACAAGGCAATGAGCAGATGATAGGTCAAATAGGATAACCCGAACCCACGGAGGCTAGTGTAAAACAAGATGAGAAGTCCCCACCCAGACACGAATGCAGAGGAGTGCCATGTTCAAGAGCGACATACTGCCGACATGACCATTATTACAGTTTCATTTTCCCCACCATTTCTGGCAGGTACCCCGATTATTTTTGGAGGACAAGCTTGACGGGGATAGCATATGCTTGGGAAGGCGTCATTTCGACGATGTTCGATGTCATTAAGTTTTAACGAGCCTGACAAAGGAAGAACTCGGCGTCTTTTCTTGTTTAGAGAGTCTGAAAAGACAGCAGAAAAGGAAACTCTAGGGGGGGTCTTTTTCATAAAGTTGTGTCTCTCGAGCCCAAAAAAGTATAAAACAATGCTCGAAAGAACCGCCCGACCAGTATGATCGAGGAGTACTTTTCGTAAGTAGTAACTTCGACCCGAAAAAGTAAAAAAGCGGTCAGAAGTACGTCGTTTTAGAGGCAATAACGAGTGTGAAACGACAAACACCCGGCAATCTTTTTAAGTTAAACGGTCGAAAAAAGAGCTTTAAAAGTGACCGCCTCTCGTTCCTTTTAACGAGTCAAGAGGGAACTCAGCAATCTTTTTGTCTTTAAACAGTCAGAAAAGAGCTGAAAGCAGACCTCCATTTTTATTCTCTTTAACGAGTCAAAAAGGGAAAATACTTGGCAATCTTTTCATCTTTTACGAGTCAGAAAAGAGCTTAAAGGAGACTCGTCCTAGAGGAACGAGTGGTATAAAGGGTAGCAACGGGTTCCGGTAATGGTGGAACTGCTCAAAACATGTAATGGTCAAGAGGCTGGCTAATAAAACCACTCATTGCTGCGGTTCCTCAGGAAAGGATAAACAACCAAGTGAGAGCATATGATCGGCCAAAGAGATGGTAGCAATGGAATGAAACAACCAAGGCTCATCTAGCAGAATTCAGCGGATAAAAATGGCAATCACGAGATGTAAATCGGGTATGGGTTCATTTTTACACAAGCTTGAACCATGGAGAACTCTGCTTGGATTCGATTTCATGTTTACACAAGCTTGAAACGAAAAACTATGCTTGTTATAAGTTCGCATGCCCCCAGCATAGTAACGCAAATCGAGGTACATGCCCCCCAAGCTTCATTGCATTCAACAAAGTGGATCGAATGAAGGTTCACTCTCGAGATCTATAAAAGACTCGACTTGTATTTTACGAGATCTTAATCAAAAGACTCGATTTGGAAAGGGAGTTGTTTCATTTTTTAATGAGGTTGACACAGGAAAAGAACTATCCTCGTAACCCTTGTTTCATTTTTTAACGAGCTTGACACAAGATCAGGAACTATGCTCCGGCCAGATCTAGTTTCATTTTTTAAGGAGCTTGACACCGGAAAGGAACTATGCTCCAACCAAGCCTTCATCATAATGAATAGAAAGTCGGTGCTTCCAAGAGTGCTACTCCCGGTGAAAGGACCACATCTTGGAAGTCAGGACCTAATGCCCCCAGGACACTATGCACGACGGTGTCATCACTGGATACAGGCACGGGGTAGGTGGCGACGTAGTTGATCTGCGGTGGGGCGGATACAACTGGTGGATAAAAACTAGGAGGGGATGACAACTGCGGAGGAGGCATTGGGGGACTAACGAACGACAATTGATCGATAGTCACAATTCTTCCATCGTGTGGAAAGCAAACCACACGGAAAAGCGAAGAAACGAGGGCCCCCATGGCGTAAACATAGTCGCGACCAAGGAGAAGACTAAAGTCTAAAACACCTTGGGTAACCAAGACGTCTATATAGACGGTTTTGCCTCCCAAAGTAATAGGGAACTTCGGGAGAACTCCTAGAGATGGGCAGGCTCCTCCGTCGAAAGCCAACAGATTCTGAGTGACTGGCCCAAGCTGCGGGGAACCTAAAGCTTGCCAAGTAGTGTACGGCATAAGACTGACTGACGCACCTTCATCCAGAACAGTGCCAGGTACTGCCTTATCACAGGCAAGTACTGTAATCTGGAAAGGCACATGGGATGGAAGGCGGCCGGCGATCAGGCGATTCCAATCAAAGGAAGCGACCAGACTACTTGGTGGGGGAATCGGATGATTACCCCCATGTGCTAAAGGAAACGAAGGAGAACCTTCGGGAGCAGCTGGGTTAGGAGAGTCATTTCGGGACTCTGGAGAATCTGAAGAGACGAGAAGAACGTGGGCATGATTCTCTTCCGAAACAGAGTGAGCGAGGGGCGGACTCGAGTCGACACTCTTTCCGACCAATGGTTGGTCTGGAACAGGCTGGACACAGCCGGGTTTGGGAAGAGGAGCCTGGACAAGAGAAGAATGTGAACCAATCTCATTGTCGGGAGGTGGATGATCTGCAGCTGCAGAAAGACGTTGATATCCAACGGGGAGTTGGGGTGAAGGAGCTGTAAGACTTTCCAAGACAACAGAGGCTTTATCCATTAGTGGACAAAGGTGAAGGGGATGATTGCCTTCACAAAGTCTACAGGGGATTCAAATCTTCCCTTTTCCCTTACCATTCCCAACTGATAAGGTAGCATCGCCGTGAGCTTCAGAGGACGATGGGGGGTGGGCCGGATCACGAGACCATACTTCTAGTACCCTGGGAATGCCAGGACAATCGCGAAGAAGATGGTCCTCCTTGCATAATCGACAAGGAAACTTAACCTTCCGCGGAGGAGCGGAAGGTGGCCCGACTTCAGGGGGACTCGGAGTAAGAGCTGTACTTCTAGCCTCTCCCTTGGGAGCCCTCTTCTTCTTCGTCTTCTTCTTCTTCTTCTTAGCCACCAGGTTACTCGAATCGAGACTTTCACCAGGCGAAGTACAAGAGGAAGACGTAGAAGTAGGCGTCGAAGGGGAGAGATCCACCTTAGGATCAACATGATGTTGTTCAGGTGGAGGGACTGATGGACTAGCAGCCGACACGGTAGGGACCAAAGAGGTTGAAAACAACCAAACAGGCAACCTGACAGTTAACCCCAGAAGGGATAACGTTGCCATATAAGGAGCACCAACATTCCCGAGAGGAGGGAAATGACCAGGATTCCCGTCAGGAGGGGAACTTGGGTTGGTGAACCCTGGAAAAGTTGCCATGGCAAACAAAAAGAAACCTACTCGAGCTAACGCACACAAGATCTAACCAGGTGATGTTAACGTGGCTGAATAAATTTTTAAGACACAGGAACTAAACTTGACCTTTTCATGTTTCAAGAGTCGAGAAAAGGACGAAAAGATGACTCTAGTCTCCTTCGAATGTTTAATGAGCACGAAGTGACAAGACGCTCATTGGCACCTTTTCTTTTAGGGAGTCCGAAAAGGATCAAAAGTGACTGCTCTGGAGATTCTAGGCAAAGGGTTTACCAAGCAATCCGTAAAACTGCTTATACACCTTGGCAATCGTATGAGAACCAAGGACTTTCCGTACTGCAGTCAATCTTCCCGAATGCTATGTTCGGTGCGTTACGGTTCGCAGGGCGGCAGACTCAGCTTCCTATGGATCAAGGATAAAAGCCTAGTGGGGTCTCCCTATATACGCGATGGTACGTGGGAGCACAGTCCATGTTAGACCACTATCGAGTCACAGAAGGAGGAATCACCCAACCGTAATGTGAAACAATAGTGACTATGTTTAAAGACGCCGGAACACGTCTCTAACCTAGACCTCTAGATTTTTGCGTTAAGTTCCAATGCGTTTTTAGGTTTATTCAGTTTATTTTATGGTTGATCTTGAATTAAGTTTCGGTTTCAGGCCTTACCGTGTGATCTCTCACAATTCCCCAGATGCAAACTACATGCCAAAGAATACCATTTCGTTCGATGAATCCTAGCTATGAGAGGGTTAAGAGTTTTCGACCAAACAAAATGAACTCAATCAATCAAACAATCTAATGCAGCTAATGGCAAAGAAATGAAACTTTTTCTTTTGAGAACACAAATCAACGAAATGCTCTTTTTCCCATTAACTATTGAATGCAAAAGATATTAGTTTGATTTCTTTTCAAATGGCACAATGCACCAATACACTAATCTCACGATGCATCGATACTACTAATGAAAGATTTAAATTTTGCTTTTCAATTTCTCAAACATGAAAATTCGTAATGCAAATGCACTTTCACTTTCGTATGCTAAATGAATGCAAATTTTTTTCTTGTGAATTCAAGAAGACAAACAAGCAAGTGTGAACTGATCGATCCAAACAATTGTGATCTATGCTTGGTAGTGAAGAAATCGAATCAACATAAAAAGTGGTTCAATAATCGACACTAAAAATCAACCAGCAATAAGCAGTGAAAAAGCCTCAAGCAAATCAATAAGAGGGTTGTGGATGAACCTTGAATAGACAAGTAACCTGAGCAAACGGTTTCTCGATGAAACTTCTAAAGGGCTAGGTCACATGGTCTAAAAAACACAAGACTCACTCGAATGAAATCAAAGAGAGAGCGTCCCTTAACCAAAAGCAATCAAAACAAGCTAATGAGGGGCAAGAAACAACAGGGGATAAGAAAGATTGATGAATTCAGGAGATAAAGTTATAAAAACAACTTTTCAAGAATCAGCGCAATTTTTACACAGACCACCTGAGATGATCACAATGTGATTTCAATGTCAGCGCAATTTTTACATAGACCACCCGAGATGTCAGCGCAAATTTTACACAGACCACCCGCGCTGATCCCAGAAAAACACAGTCGTCGCGGGAATTAAGCTAGCAACCCAAGGTCAGCGTGGGTAAAAAGCTAGCAAGTGGCGCTGACGTCGCGACTGTACACGTCTTTTCCGCGCTGATCCGATTTCCAGGATCGTCGTGACTGTTAGGCATAATTACGCGATGAACAGGATGTTGCAAAAGGGTGAGCGCGATGACAGCGCGACTGTTAAAATTAAATCCGCGCTGGAGCTCAAAAATAGTGACAGGCAAATCAAAACTCCCAAATCAAAACAGCCAATCTTTCAATCAAACAGGGGCATTTCCCAGATCAACCCAGGAAACGCAAAAGACTGTTAATGAATCCCCAAAACTTCAAAAGAGACCAAAACAAAACTCAAGGCAAGAATGAACAAACAAGGACAAAGGCCAGCTCCCCAGCGGAGTCGCCAAATTGTTGGAGAGGTAAATCCCCTCTACGGATAGAGGCGATCCCTACTAGCCCAGAATGGGACTAGCAACAATCAATCAATGCTACTGTGCAAGTTCCTAATTGCAATTAAAAGAGAGGCAAAGAACACCTACTTGGATTCCAACGCTATGTTTGATGAAGAGATTACCGCTCTCGCTCCTTCGCCTTGGCTGATCACGATCCTTCCACGATCTCCGCGAATAGATACCTGCACACACGAAGAGAAAGACAAACACAAGCGTGAAATCTAATAAAAGCAATTATACATCAGTCAGAAAGGATGTAATTCACATTAACCATCACAAGACAAATGAGAATGGAACCATAACAGTAGTCATCTATTATTAAATCAATAACAGAGAAAGATACAACCAATGTTCTGACGCTGAGTCCTTCTCTTGAGGGTCCAGCCAGCAAGTCTCATAAGCATTCACCTTTGGAAATGGATTCTCCCAACACAAAAGCTCTCTCTCACACAAGCAACACTCACAACCTTCCTTGAGCTTCCTCTAACAAAACCACACTTGTCACACCAACTACCTACTAACAGCAGCAATCCAAGCACTATGAATTCCACACTATCCAAAACTAGCTGCTCATGGTAATGGTGGGGGTTTAAGTAGAGAAGGAGTCTCCATGAATGGTGGGAGGACAAGCTTATCTTCAAGGAAGGTGGTTCCAAATGACGAACAGACATGCCATAGAAGGGAGGGCGACACTCACAAGGCTAACAACCAGGCCTGGAACCATCTGGAAGGCTGGCTGTTGGAACAAATTCGCCCAAACTGGATCAGCGCGGGTGTAATACTGAACTAACGCGCTGACAGCGCATCACAATAACAGTGGAAGTTGTGTCAGCGCGGCTTGATACTTTGATAGGCTGCGCTGGCGCACAAAATTCGATCAGCATGGGAAACCCGTGTTCTTCCGCGCTGGCAGCGCACCAGTAACACTATAAGCCGCTCGTCAGCGCGGTTATTTTAAGAACAGACGCGCTGATGCAGTAAACTTTGGAAAAGTGGGTCATTTGGCCAGTTTAGAGAGCATGAGCATGGTGCATTTGATTCCATGAGACATTAGGGAGACTGACAGGGAGACAGTGACAAATTACTGCGTAACAGTGGTGTCGCGCACTTTATCATCTGCAGCGCTCCACCCTGGTTGATCTGCTTAGTAATATGTGGTCCAAGCCAAGGCATCAAACTAATTAATTCGCAGCGATAGTCCTCAAACTTGTTAGCGTGATCTTGCGCACCCTCCTTTATCATCCTGGTCTTCTTATCGAGAAAATCTTCCTTTATCTCGTCCTCCATCTTCTTGACTTTTGCTTCTACCAGAGCGCTTTTATTCCTTAATCGCACCCTTTCTTTCTCAAGTTCTTAGAGCCTAAAATTGCCCTGTTGGATTTCTTCCTTAGGTCCCAAGCATTCCGCTTCATTCGGTTATGCGATCCCTTCTTCCAATGTTGTGCGAACCGTCGTATCTACCAGTGCTGCCATGTGCGGACTAGGAATTTTATGTTCCATGTGGATTACATTGTTCGCACCATACTCTAGTCTTGGAGGTGCCTACGCTGTCAATTTCTTGCACGTGGTTGTATAAGCCCATAGAATCGCTGGTACGCGTAGGTCCCAGTCGGTCCACTGCGCATTGTGGACCTTATTCAGGGCTTCACATACTTCGTTAAAGGCCCCTATGTGGATAACCTTCTACGCACTTGGTCTTTCCATACTTCATGATTCCAACTGGAGGGGTTGTTCACGCCATGGCCTCGCCCGCACCTGCTTACTGACCGTGTCTCCTAATGCGAAGACTGTGTGTATCCGCACAGGTTTTGTACCATATGCCTGTATCCACCTGGACAGGTGGGCGCATGGACCGTTTCGTCTGGAAATCTTATCTGTTAATCGCATCTGAGGCTTCCCAAAATGCATGCGCATCATCCTCCTACATTCGCGCTAGTCCTCAATGCTTCTTTGGTGCATACCCCACCACCTTGCGAGCGTAGCGCGCAGTACCCATTTCAAAGCTTCGAAACATTGATGTTCCGACACTTCTCTTTCGAATTTGTTCAAGAAGTCATCCACCTCACTTAACCCATCATACGTAGGCAGCTTCCTTACCTCCGTCGATATGCAGTGCAACAATCTCGTCATCATGTTACAGTTTAGTGTGGTTACCTCGTGTAATCGGTTCTGCCATCGTTCTATCTCCTCATCTGAATCCGATGTGCAAGAGCTTTAGCACTCCCATGAGATTCATCCATCCGCAGTCGAATTCACCCAGTCTTTCTATCACACGGTTATCTTGTAGATGCAGTCCAAGTCATTGTCGTTATCGTAGTCGCACACCGGCTATGTGTAGCACGATCCTTCTGTAGGTTCCAAAGGTACAACTACGCGCAAAGTAGCAAAGTATTCTTCTCAAAAATCATCTTGCGCTTCTTCAGATTGATCACCCCATTCATGTCAGTGGCCTAATCTATTCCTAATAGCACAGGGTAGGGATTGTTGTCATCAACAATATTTATAACTTTGAAATCTACTAATGCACTTGCTCCTTCGATATCTACTATGATTCCCTGCAACCTTCCCATAGGTAGGATCTTTTGCTAGTTTTCCATTCGCAGTTGGATAGGAGACCATTGCAGCGTAGGCCTTCCCATGCACTCCCATGTCTGCTTTGGCAAGACATTCGCATTTGATCCTAGATCCAGAATCACTTGGTCCATCTCATATTCCCCAATCTGCGTGGTTAATCTAATCTCCCTTCCCGTTCATGTCGTGTGCTTTCTAAGCTTCTTGACTATACAGGGTTCTCCTGGTGTGATCCCAGTGCATCTATTTATGAGTTCCTGCAGCCCCTTTATGGCCTTGCTGTTGCGCAACATCTTCATGCATGTTTCCAGGAACGTGGTGAGCATCGATGGGTCCATTTCCAGCTCCGGTCTATCTTTACTTCCTGAAGTGGAGGCATCAGCGAAGCTCTTCTTGGCTTCCATGAATATTTTCTTAGTGTGCTCCAAATCAAACTCTGGTTCCTTCATTGGAGCCTTGCGAACCCAAGTACTTTCTTCAGGCTACTTGCCTTTGTCATCTCCTGTCATAATTCCACTTTGGAGCACAATATTCACATTAGGATCTTCCTCACGCGGCTCAGAACTCATAATTTGTAGGTCCTGTTCGGGGGAGGTTGGAGTGCTCCTTTATCGCGCAACCTCGCTATCAGGGTGGGACAATCCTCCGTCCCATGATCAAACAATGTACAATACAAGCATGATGGCTGCATTGGATTTGTACAATCGTGAGCATAATGTCCTTGCCCTCCGCAATTGTAACATATCAATTGTTCACGACCCCTTCTTAGTCCTCCTCCACCTTGGCCTTGTCCACGCCCTTGAAATCTGGTTCGCGCCATCCCTACGTTCTGGTCAAGAGGCCGCGTTTCAGCCTGAACTCTGTAGGTAGGAGTCTGATCCATCATTAGCTCATAACTTCTACAGGTGCGCTCATCATGTCCCACTGATCTACAGAAATTACAGAACAACTGCTTTGAATTCTGTGTGTACTTTTGTAATAAATGGTAGTTATTTGTAGCATGCTTTCCTCCTATCTGACAAATTGCGCACCATAATGTAGGTGCCACGCTCGGTCCTGCTTGTGCCTCTGGTCTCAATGGCATTGGTCCTCCTCTCGCAAGGTAATTCGCAAACACTAGGCAGTGGTCCTTGTCATGTCCTTGACCCTTGCACTTTATGCACCATACCTCATCACGCACTTCTGGGTGAGATGTCTTGTCTTGTTTCAAACTCTGCATCTCAAGGCACAAGTTTTTCAACTGCACGTGAATCTGCTGAACTCCCAAGTTGGGATCTTGTATCGGGGTCTCATGCAATCTCATCGTGACCTCCAAGGCCTCGGCCTGAGTTCTTAGCCTCTGTTGTGACAATGCGTTCCTTAGATGCAGCATTAACGATGCTACAAACCATTTGCGGTGTTGTCCATCCGTCAATGTCATGTTAGCATCGCAAATTGTGCACTTCAATCTCTAATCTAGCTCCCCAGGGGTCTCGCTTGGTAGCATTGTGATTTCCTTAAACCTAATGATCGACTGTGCCTCTAACTTCGATCTGCTAAATTATTTGTTTAGTGCAGCTTAGATATCTGCGATCCTCACATTCGGATTGTCATTGGAATGCTTAATGTACCAGGTGAGCGCGCGATCCTGCAGAGCACTGATCAACGTTGCCTTCTTTATATTCTCATCCGTGACTCCCTTCGCTTCCCATATAGCTTTTATCACGAACCAAAATTGGTCTGAATCTTCATTCCCTACTCCCTTGAACACTGGCAATTTATCGCACTTTCCATATTTATTCGCGTTGGTGGTAGAGGTGGTAAGGGCGAAGATGGGGGTGAAGACGGTGAAACTGGCAGTGGTGTGGGTGGGGGTGGTATGCACAAAATCCTTTGTCTTATCAAATTGATTGCACTTCTCAGTGAGACCTTCGCGAGCTCTTCTTCACCCCCTCGCAGAGGTGAAATCAAGGGGTTAGTTTCTAGTTCTGTACTACCTTCGTTTCTGTAGATTCTCCCACTTCATGTAGCGCCAAACATAAATTTATTTGCATAACCCATTTTTCACACAGTAACATTTTAATCCAAGTGTTTAAAGATTTAACATACTTACCTCGTGACCCTTTGAGGAAGTGTCATTCTACCTTGCTATAGCTAACTGAAGTATCTACTGTGAACTCAGTGATGAGTCCTCCTATAATTCAATCGAGCCTGTGATCAACAACACGTGCAATCTTAACCTCTGATGCTTCCACTCTGCGCATCAATTCCGTAGTCCACACAATAGGTCTGTCGATATTACACCTTCCTTGGCTATCTGCTAGCTTCGCGATCCACTCATATAGCTCAGTAGGGAAAGATGCGAAGAAAATTTCGTGGATCTCTGTATATAAGTAGCAGTCTAACCACTCTTCCTTTGATAGTCGTGGATTCCTATTCTCCTACGTCGCGAACTCGTGAATCTTTTTGTCCAACCAATCTTCAATTCCTTTCTTTGTTGGATTCTAGTGATATGACATCAGACATCTCTATGCAGATCCCGGTCCCGGCAACGAAACCATTTGTTGGCTTGTTGGGGCCTAACCCAGGTTTGAAGTTTATAAGCCAAGCAAATCCTTGTACTATTGGCCCTTTCGGCAACAGTGCGCGGAGCGCGGACTCAGGTCTCACCCAAAGTAGTATGGGGGGGTGCTGGAACCAGGTTTCCGCACCCTTGAGATGTCTGAGGGTTTGATTCAGTCCAACTGCTCGCCCCTGTGCATAGGTTGCTTCGCACACTTCCTTTGCCTTTGCGCCCTGATATACTTGCCTTCGTGCAGCCCTAACCAGGGGTTGTGGGGCTTCCGCGCTGCTGGAGCAGTGCTTTGCGCTATTCCCCTGAGTCGCACCTGAGATATTACTTATCTGCGTATACCAGTTAATTATCTTCACGTAAACAGGAGCCTTGTGTAATATTTAATTATACAACATACACATATAATTTCGCGCAACAAATAAATAGTACACTTGCAATTTATGCCCAATCATACATTAAACAGGAAAAGATACACAGAAATATGGTAAACTTCTCTTTATTAATTCTTCCAACAATTATAGACTCGACCTGCCCTGCTAACTCAGCTGCAGTGGTTCGCGCACTAAGCTATGGACTACTAGGACTCTGCGCACTCAGCTGCAGAGCCTTCTCCTATTCTACGACCCAACGACACACTTTACACTTCGACTCAATCTCTTAGACTCCTCATGCTTCTTGTCTTAGCTATATGATATCTTCTACACTTAGAGCCTCGCTCTATTTATACAAATCGCATGGTCCACATACCATGGGTAGGTCTATCAAGCCAAAATTACATTACAAAAACGAGGGCGGACAACCTTGTGACTCTATTATGACTTTGCACTCTGCGTCCACAATTCGCGGAGCTTTTACAAAGGATTTGGTCAAAACTTGGGCTTTAAGCCCCAAAACATGCCTTGGGGGGCTTCCATGCCCAACATGTTCAAAGTACATGTTTTCTATAGATAACATCATTTTCCCTCACTCAGTTTTTAAAAAATTTTGATGAAAAAATTTCAACTATGAACAACCATGTAGTTGATCTGAAAATGGAATGTACTTGTTTAAGGGTGCAAGGTATCCATTCTCAATAATTTCAACTGTGAGCTAGACACTCCAAATGACCTTTAAAAATGTATAAACTTCTTATTTCTTATACAGAGATAGACTGTAGGGGCATTCACCGGACATGTCACCTCTAAAAAGAGGATGAGTTCCAGAGGCTACTTGGCCCTCTACAGGCTCTGCCTAAAGAAATAACAAAGTAAACACTTAGAAGTCTCTGACATACACATACTTGAAGGTTAAGGTCTTGCGGAATAAGACAAGTAACTTTCTGTAGCTGAATAAGTGATTATGTGTGTATGCAAGTTATATTTATTTGCTGTTTAATACTTTATATCAATTTTGTTTAGCATATCATCTTCAGCAAATAAAGACATCAAAATGATAAAGCAGTTCACCTCCCCTCTGGGCTACATCTGCTGGACCAAACCTCTCCAACTAGGCTTGTCCTCTTGTATTAAAATTGCTACAAAGGCTAATACAAGAATATGGGTGTCTCAAAGGATAGATATGACTGTAAATACAGAATCAGAAGATAGGAATTAGCCAAACATGCTCTTTCCCAAACACTAAACAGTGAATTTTGTACCTTATATAGTACTTTCCCCAATTGGCCCTGGTGGCCCTTTAAACTTGCATGGAGAATTTCGAGGTGAAGATGACCTCAATTAGTTCTGAAACCTCTGTCATTAGACTCAGAAGGTTGAAAATAGCAGACATAGGCTTTTGAATCACCAAAAACAGATGAACAGAGCCCCCAAACAGCTCAATCCCTGAAATGGCCCTAGTGGCCCTGAAAGCTTCCCTGAAGCTAAACAGTGAGAAAAATGCCTCAGAAGGCAAAACGAGTTGTAGAAATGGATTCAGAAGGTTGGAAAACTTCAGGAATGACCTTCGTTCCACATTCACTGGCTGCACAATTCCCAATGCAGCTCCCAAATTGATTTGGCCTTGGTGGCTCCTAGAACTTCCACGAAGCTAAAACACCTGCAAATGACCTCAGATGGCTGTGAAACCTGTGCCAATGGCTTCAGAAGGTTGAAGAGACCCAAAATAAAAAAAAAAATTCGTCCAAAACCGACTTTCCTAGCCAAAGTTATGGCCATTTAATGTTTCTCCAGTCTGTCCCTAGAAAAACTCCAGCTAACTGTAGTGGAGGTCCAGATAAGTCCGCCAATTATGGCGGGTCCGCCAAATTTGGCGGTCCGCCAAGAATCCCGCCAAATTAATTGCAGTTATATTAAATGCTGGCCTCGGATTTCGTGCTAACCGTTTGGGCTGGCGGTTGGGGCTTAAGCCCGTGGTTCTGGGTCGTGGTCATATGGAAGGCGGGGCTGGCCCCCTTTGTTTCCCGCCCAAACTAGTTTCAAAATTTAAAAACACATCGTGCTGCCCACATAACAAGTCTGCATGCATTGGCGCAATGGTAAGGCGCTGTAGTGGCAAAGTATAGGTCGCGGGTTCAAACCTGGCCAATGCCAAAACTTTTAAAATGCGCCCAAAAAGGTTTGCTGACGTCATCTGGGGGCCACGTGGCGGCCTCCGGGCCTGCCACGTGGTGGCTTCTGATTGGCTGCCAAAAAGGAATATTCCTTGGAATATTTCTTGGGATATTCCTTGGAATATTCCGTGGAATATTTTTTTTTAATTTTTTTTTTTAAATTCAAATTTCTAATGTTTTGGACAAATTCTTCTTTTTGCCATAACTTCCTCATACGGCGACCGTTTTTCGAACCGTTTGCGGCGCCGGAATCGGGAAGACGAGAACTTTCCAGTCGTTCAAGTTCCAATCAGTTCTAAGCACTTTCATTTTTGACCATTTTACGACACTTGGTCCTGAGCCCCTGATCAGTAGTATTCATAAAAAATTGTTCTATTTTATGAAAAGATCATCTATTTTGAATATGCTAAAAATTTGGAATAATTCTTACATTAGAATGTAGGCATATTTTGTTTGTTAGCGGTTAGAGTCTGCTAAGAGATTTTCTCAACAATATTATCCTGTCTTAGAAACTGTTTGTTGGGCGCGGGATCCCCCAAGGCAAGTTTTGGGGCTTAGAGCCCAAGTTTTGACTAAGTTCGATGTAAAGACTCTGTGATTTGTGGGTGCGGAGCGCGAAGTTGTAAATTGAGTCATAGGGTTGTCCACCCTTACTTTTGTAACGTAATGTTAGCGTGAGAGTTCTACCCATGGTCCGCGGACCATGGGATTGTATAAATAGAGCGAGACTCTAAGTGTAAAGAGACAATCTAATAGAACAATCTAAGAGAAGAGGAAGCATTGAGTCTGAGTGAAGTGTAAAGTTGAGTCTTTAGGTCGTAGAGTAGGAAAAGGCTCTGCAGCTGAGTGCGCAGAGGCCTAGTAGTCCACAACTGAGTGGGCGGACCCCTGCAGTTGAGTGTGCAGGGTGGGTTGAGTCTGTAATCTTTGGAGAAGTAATAAAGAGAAGTTTTACATCATTTTTGTGTATCTCTTACTATTTATGCATTGAAGTATATTGGGTATGAATTGCAAGTTCAATGTTTATTTTTTGCGCGAACTTATATGAATGTGTTGATAAAGCGAACATAAGATAAAGTATCTGCTTATGCAAAGATAATTAATTGTTATAAGAAGATAAGTAAGATTTGCATTGTAACTTGGGGAAATAGCGTAGATCGCTGCTTTATAGCGCAAAAGCACCTCAACCCCTGGTTAGGGTTGCATGAAGGCTAGTATAACACATTGTGAAGGCCTCACAGGATAGGAAAGTGCGCGAAGTGACCTGCGCGAAGGTATTCATAGTTGGACTAAACCGAACCCTCAGACATCTCAAGGGTACAAAAACTTGGTTCCAAAATCCCCCCATACTGCTTCGGGTGAGACCTTAGTTCGCGCTCCGCGAGCTGTTACTAAAAGGGCCAGTAGTATGGGGATTTGTTTGGCTAAATAACTCTGAACCTAGGTCAGGCCCCATCAAGCCAACAAATGGTTCCGTTGCTGGGACCAGAATCTGCATAGAGATGTCTGATGTCATATCATTGGAATCCAACTAAGAAGGAAATTGAAGGTTGGTTGGACAGGAGAATTCACGAGTTCACGACACAGGATAACATGAATCCGCGACTAACAAAAGAAGAGTGGTTAGACTGCTACCTGTACACAGAGATCCACGAAATTTTCTTTGCATATTTCCCTACTGAGCTGTACGAGTGGATCGCAAAGCTAGCAGATAGCCAAGGAAGGTGGAAGCTCGCAAATCCTATTGTGTGGACGCCAGAGTTGGTGCGCAAAGTGGAACCATCAGAGGATAAGATCGCATGCACTGTTGATCATTGGCTCGATCAGATTATAGGAGGATTCATTACTGAGTTCATGATAGATACTTCAGTTAGCTATAGCGAGGCAAAGCGACGCTTTCTCAAAGGACCGCGAGGTAAGTACGTAAAGTCTTTGAATACTTGGATTAAAATGTTATTGTGTGAAAAGAGGGTTATGCAATTACCTTGATGTCCGAAGCTACGCGAAGTGGAAAAACCTACAAAAATGAAGGAAGTAAGGGACCAGAGAATAGCCCTTTGATTTCACCTCCGCGAGGGGACGAGGAAGAGCTCACGAAGGTCTCGCCATGAAGTGCGATCAATTTGATAAGGCATAGGATTCCGTGCATACCACCTCCACCCACACCACCACTAGCTTCACCGCCTTCACCTCCATCTTCACCCGTACCACCTCCGCAACCATTGCGAGTCAATATGGCAAGCATGATAAAGCTTCCTATGTTCAAAGGAGTAGGAAATGAAGATTTGGACTAGTTTTGGTTCGTGATAAGGGATGTATGGGAAGCACAGGGAGTTATAGATGACAATATAAAGAAAGCGATGCTGATCAGCGCTCTACAAGATCGCGCGCTGACCTAGTATATTAAGCATTCTAATGATAATCTAAATGCGAGAATTGTGGATATCCAAATTGCACTAAACAAAGAATTTAGCAAGCAGAAGTCAGAGGCGTAGTTGATCATTGGATTCAAAGAGATCACAATGCTACTAGGCGAGACTCCTTGGGAGTTGGATCAAAGATTGAAGTGTAAAATTCGCGAAGCTAATATGACGTTGACGGATGGACAACATTGCAAATGGTTTGTAGCATCACTAACGCCGCATTTAAGGAACGCGTTGTCACAACAAAGGTTAACGACTCAGGCAGAGGCCTTGGAGATTGTGATGAGGCTGCATGAGACCCCAATACAGGATCCTAACTTGGGAGTTCAACATATCCACGCGCAGTTGATAAACTTATCCCTTGAGATGCAGAGTCTAAAACAGGACACGACAGCTTGCCCAGAAGTGCACGAAGAAGTATGGTGTGTTAAATGTAAGGGTCAGGGTCATGACAAGGACCACTGCCCAGTGTTCGCGAATTACCTCGCAGGAGGAGGACCATTGTCTTTAAGACCAGAGGCACAAGCAAGACCTAGCACGATGCTTGCCTTGTGGTGTGCGATTTGTCAAATAGGAGGAAAGCATGCTACAGACAACTGCCATTTGTTATAGAAGTTGTTGGAGAGGTAAATCCCCTCTACGAATAGAGGCGATCCCTACTAGCCCAGAATGGGTCTAGCAACAATCAGTCAATGCTACTATGCAAGTTCCTAATTGCAATTAAAAGATAGGCAATGGACACCTACTTGGATTCCAACGCTATAGTTTGATGAAGAGATGCCGCTCTCGCTCCTTCGCTCTGGCCGGTCACAATCCTTCACGATCTCCGCGAATAGATACCTGCACACACGAAGAGAAAGACAAACACAAGCGTGAAATCTAATAAAAGCAATTATACATCAGTCAGAAAGGACGTAATTCACATTAACCATTACAGAGACAAATGAGAATGGAACCATAATAGTAGTCATCTATTATTAATCAATAACAGAGAAGAGTACAACCAAATGTTCTGACGTCGATATCCTTCTCAGGGGGTCCAGCCAGCAAGTCTCTCAAGCATTCACCTCTAGAAATGGATCTCCCAAGACAAGAAACTCTCTCTTTCACACAAGCAACACTCCACAACCTTCCCCAAGCTATCTAGCACTTCCACACTTATCACACCAACTACCTATAGCAGCAGCAATCTGAGCACTATAAACTCCACACAATCCAAGCTATCAAAAACTAGCTGCTCATGGCAATGGTAGAGGCTTAAATAGGAGAAGGAGTCTCCTTGAATGGTGGAAGGATGAGCTTATCTTCAATGGAGGTGGTTTCAAATGACGAACAGACATGCCATAGAAGGGAGGCGACACTCACAAGGCCAACAACCAAGCCAGTAGTTATCTGGAAGGCTGGCTGTTGGAACAAATTCGCCCAAACTGGATCAGTGCGGGTGCAAAACTGGTCTGTCGCGCTGACATCGCAAGGTAGTAATAGGCAGGGCCATGTCAGCGCGACTTAATATAAACAGAGGCTGCGATGGTCATGAAATTCGACCAGCGCGGGAAAGTCGTGTGCTTCCGCGCTGGCAGCGCATGCGGTTTGTTATGAAGCGCCAGTCAGCGCGGTTATTTTAATAACAGTCGCGCTGATGATGAAAACTTTGGAAAAGTGGGTTATTTGACCAGTTCAGAGGGCATGAACTTGATTATTGTGAATTCCTGACACAGTAGGGTGACTGACAGGGAGACAGTGAGAAATTACTGTGTAACAGATGCCCCCTAAAGCATGAAGACCGAGAGAGTGGGAGGGGTGAAATGCTTTACAAAACTCGCCGAACTGGAACACCACCAGGAAGGACCGAAAATCTCTGATAATCAAGTACATGTAGTCTAGGCATGGACGCAGCCATCCAAAAGACATGAAGAAGGTCTGTGGAATGGACGCAGCCACCCAGCTAAAGAGACCATAGTAATGATACGGTATGGTCGCAGCCATCCATGAAGACTCATGTATGGGCGCAGCCATCCATCAATGAGTCATGTAATGATCATCCACAAAATCGCAGCCTGGATCATAACAGACAGGGATCCAGGGTCTTGCACTCCGTCCTGACCTGAAAAAAGTACAAGTCCAAGCATGTGAATACATGAGCTGAAGTCGAACATGCGTGAACATCGTCTGATTACCAGTCAATGATGAAAACTGTTAACTGACGCGAGAGGTACCACCAATAATGACAATGGTCCTCAAGGTACTATAGGTACAATCCACGGCGTGTGAATCAATGAGTTGGTGTCGAACACCCGCGGAATCATTCGATCGGAGGCCAATGATGAAAACCTCGCGTCGAACACGAAGAACCTGCCATTGAGGCATGCAGGCTCCAAGGCACCTGAAGGGAGTCTCTAAGTCACCTTCCTGGATAATGAGTTGAAGTCGACAGGAAGTGACCTTGATCGAAGGTGGGCCATAATGTTTCCCACATCATCGACGCGAGACAGAGGTAGAAATGATTTGTGTGAGACATCAGATGAGGTTGCACTGTTGCAGAGGTCAACTTCTCTTGAACATATCGGCGGCACGACAGTGGATTTGGCAGTATCTGACATCAAATGAGCAGAGGGTATGATAACGAGGCAACGAGCAAATGAGAGGTCAAATAGGATAACTCGAACCCACGGAGGCTAGTGTGAAACAAAATGAGAAATCCCCACCCGACTCGAACGGAGACCAGTGCCATGTTCAAGAGCGACATACTGCCGACACGACAATTATTACAGTTCCATTTTCCCCACCATTTCTGGCAGGTACCCCGATTATTTTTGGATGACAAGCTTGACGGGGATAGCATATGCTTGGAGAGTGTCATTTCGACAATGCCCGATGTCATCAAGTTTTAACGAGTCTGACAAAGGAAAAACTCGGCGTCTTTTCTTGTTTAGAGAGTCTGAAAAGACAGCGGAAAAGAAAACTCCAGGGGGGTCCTTTTTCGTAAAGTTGTGTCTCTCGAGCCCGAAAAAGTATAAAACAATGCCCGAAAGAACCGCCCGACCAGTATGATCGAGGAGTACTTTTCGTAAATAGTGACTTCGACCCGAAAAAGTAAAAAAGCGGTCAGAAGTACGTCGTTTTGGGGCCAATAGCGAGTGCGAAACGACAAACACCCGACGATCTTTTTAAGTTAAACGGTCGAAAAAAGAGCTTTAAAAGCGACCGCCCCTCGTTCCTTTTAACGAGTCGAGAGGGAACTCGGCAATCTTTTCTTGATTTACGTCGGAAAAGAGCATGAAGATGACATCGCGAGATCAAGTGTGAATAGGGCTATTATGAGTCCACTGAGACGGAAATCTGCACAAGAACACTACCCACGTGAAACTTGTTCAACATGTTAAAAACATAGTAAAACATGTAGAAAAACATAGTACAGCGACATAAGCATGCAATATACGGCGAAAATTGAACAAAAACCCACATTTATGAGTTACCATAGTCAAATATAGATTTTTTACCATAAATAGGGGGGTAAATGAACTATTTTTACCATTGTTACCATTTGAGCTGTGGAGAACGTTGAGAAGCTGCAAAGTTGACGGAGCAAATTCCACCCCGTTCGAGCACCGTTCTTCCTACAACTTGTTCCAGGTAGGTCCTTCTCTCCCTACGCTCCATTTTGATTCCTTCTTTCAGCATTTTAACGGTGGAATTGGGCCATTTGGATGAATTTTTAGAGCGTTGGTGCGCTCTCGGTCAGCGCGGAAATCCCTATCGGGTCCGCGCTGATCGATAAAAATTTACACATACCACCTTTGGGTCAGCGCGGAAAACACGTGTGCTTCCGCGCTGACCCAGCGGAAAAAACAAAGGGAAGCCATGGTCAGCGCGACTGTTTTAAAAACAGCCGCGCTGACGCCGTAAACTTTCATTTTTGCAAATTTGAACGTCCAGATTCTTGTAGGTAAGCTTCTAATGTTTTTTAATGGCCATGCAGGGCAAAATGGAATTTGTGTGGCAAGAGAGAGCTCACGATAATGAGGATATTTCCGCGTATGCCGATGCTGGGAGCCGCAATGCCATGCGAGCATGCGGATTTCTCAAATTCTTCTTGACTCCGTGTCTACGGGCGCAACCTGATCTCTTGGAGTTCCTTATCAGAGCCTGGAACCCAATCGATGGCAAGTTCACCATCCGCGGCCGTGACATTGAGTTCGATGCCACGGATATCTATTTCTTGACTGGATTATCTCGCCGGGGTGAGATGCCCATCCTGGAGGGGCAGCGACCCAGCGGCGAGACCTTGGATCAATTGATGGCTCGCGTGTGCCCACGGGCACGCAAGACGCGGAGTGGAAAGGTGTCCATTCCGTCAGTGGACGACATCGTCCTACGGAGCATATTGTTTATGGTGACCCGGGCAGCGGGGTCTTTGGCCAATCACGAGGCCTCAAAGACCCACCTACTTCTGGCTCTCGAGTGTCTGCAACCCACCATATTCAACTGGGCGGCAGCTGTGACCACTAGCATGAAGAGACAGCTGAGCAACTGCCGACGCGGGGAGTCGAAGCAGTTTGGTTACAGGTCCATTCTAGTCCCACTCATGATGGAGCGGGTGCCAGCGTTACAGCTGCAGGATATGGCCCTTGATCCACCCAGGGGTCCTCGAGAGACGAGGGCTAGCCGATGGGGCCACATCATGCCGCGAGGAGGTGGCGGCCGCCCAGTGGCATGGGGGCATTATTTTCGAGAGTGGCTGGATCGTCAGGTGATCTTTGTAGAGGACTGGCCATATGCCGGGATTGACTTCAGAGGTGACCCGGACATGCCGCTGCCTGCGGGAGAGCAGTGGGACGATGGTGGTAAGCCACTTGATCTCTTTTTAATTTTTATGGTTTTTAATGTTTTTCGATTTTTTCATGTACATGCCTTGACGATAAATGCTATGATATGCAGATGTAGGACCTGTGAGGCCCCTTGGTTTGGCTCCAGAGGCGAGGAGAGAGGCACAGGGTGACAGAGTCTTGGCCCTGGCTCCTCCAGGAGTCAACACACCCGAGATCGTATTGCAGAACCTCGAGGGCTTACTGGAGGGAGTCCCAGATTACCAGGGGATCGAGGAGGTCCCCATAGCATCCCAAATTCACACAGTGGGAGTAGAGCCCAGGATGCACCGCCTTTTGAGGCGGGTGGCATGGGCGGTAGTATGCTATAGAGAGCATAACCTACCACGGTAGTCACCTAGGATTTATTTCCACTGCTGTATTTTTTGAGAGACTCGTGTCTCAGATGTACTGAGGACATCGGCCTTATCTTTTGACATATACACTTATTTTTGAGCGCTTTAGTGCGCCACACGATATATATATATATATACATACCGATTTTGGATGGATCTTGTTACATGTGATGATGTTTTTATATGTTATGCAAATGCTCAATACAAATGTGATCTAATGTATCAGTTGCACAACACATGACCCACATATTTTAATTTTTTAAATGCAAGCTTCAAAGCACACACGACACGCATGCAAACTATGCTTGGAAAAATATTTTATTTACATATGCTTTACTCTATGGTCTTATTATGCTTTCTATGTCTTCTCGTATAATGTTTATCTATTCCGCAAATGTCTGTCTAACACACGATTTGCCAATGCATCAGTCAATGTGTTTAATCGTCTCGGAATATGTTGATATGTGATATAATCAAAATTTCTTTCTAACAATCTGACACGTAGATACAACCTTAGAATGCGTTGGTCCCTGACAGAATATCGCCCGTTGAGTTGATGGACGACTAGCTGAGAGTCCAGGTTTACCATCATTGCACGAATGCCGAGATCAACTGCTTCGGCTAGTAACTCAATTACGGCACTGTATTCGGCAACATTATTAGTGGTACGACCGAGGCAGACTCCTTGAAGGTCTAGCAACTCTCCGTGAGGATCATAGATTTCCCATGCCGCAGAAGACAAATTGCAAGTACTACGGCAGGCGCCATCAGCGAAACCAACATAAGGTGCACTAGACATCTGCACAAGAAGCAGAAGACACAATAAGAGGCAAACACGCCTTCACACCAAAGCAAAAAGTGAAATCATGCACACACAAAACACACTAAAACACACGTATGTACAAGCTAGGTGCACGAAATCATGCATAATATTTCTTCAAATAAAGCCCGTTGCGGGGCTTGTCGAGAGGGTTTCCTTCGTAATCAATCAACTCATATGCGCCCTTCTGCAAAACTCTCTTCACAATATAGGGGCCTAGCCACATGGATTCGAGTTTTCCTGCCCCCAGCTTATCCTTAGCTTGATCATAGAGCAGTACTAGATCTCCCTCAACGAAGGAACGAGGTTGAATATTGTGGTCGAAGTGAGCCTTAACTCTCTTCTTTTGCGCTAGAGAAGCTAAACGACGGGTCTCGTCTAACCGCTCTAGGTAAAGAAGCCGTTCCTCCACCGGAGTGGTGTTGGGAAGCAACTCGACAGCTAATTTCAACGAAGGAATCTCGTACTCAACAGGAAGGGTGGCCTCCAGTCCATAAACCAACTGAAAGGGAGTGAAACCGGTGGCGTCCTTCACAAAGGTCCGGTAGGCCCACAAGGTAGGGAACAACATCAGATGCCAATTAGACTTGTGTGTATTGACGGTGCGTTGAAGCATGGTGATCAAAACTTTGTTCACAGCCTCGACTTGACCGTTGGATTGGGGATAGTACAGTGTCGAACTATCTTGACGCAAGCCTAGCTGGGTCGTTAGTTCCGTCATCATGTGATTACGGAAATGTTTTCCGTGATCCGTGACGATAGCCTGAGGGACTCCGAAACGAGTAATGACATGATTAAACAAAAACTGCGCCGCTGTGTAACCATCTTCGTTCAATGTAGGCATTGCTTCGGCCCACTTGGTGAAATAATCCACGGCAACGATGATATACCCATGCCCCCCGGCCGAACGAGGGTTACAGGACGTATAATCGATGCCCCATTTGGCAAATGGGCCTACGGTAACAACAGGGTGCAGTGGTGCAGGAGGTGCACGCATTTTCCGGTGGTAAACCTGGCATTCATGGCATGCATGGACAGCAAGGATGCAATCTTTGAAGATAGAAGGCTAGAAGTAACCAGCATGAAGAATTTTCTGGGCGGTAGCATATCCGGACATGTGGCCGCCACAAGCACCGGAGTGGCAGTCATTCAACACACGGTCAGCCTCCTCGAGAGTCAAACATCGGCGGAGAACAGAGTCAACGCCGAGGCGGTAGCGGGTTGAGATTGGTGACGAATCCGCCGTCGAGCATCTTTCGACACATTGGGATGGAAGGAAGACGTCTGCAAATATACTATAATGTCCCCATACCACGGGTTGAGGGTGCTGATGAGAAACAATGTTTCATCCGGGATATGCTCCTCCGAACGAGATGGTGCAGAATGGGATGGCAGGGAACATAGCAGTTCAGCAAAGACTAGAGACTTCTTAGACTTGGCCGCAGTAAATTCCAAGTCGAACTCTTGGAGGATTACAATCCATTTCGAGTATTTGCCCCCCAGCAGTTGACGCGACAAAATGTAGGTCATTGGGTTGCAGTCAGAAATCACGGTCGTGGTGCGCAACAGGATATAATGCCGGAATCGTTGGACGGTGCAGACAGCTGCCAATGCCAACTTCTCGACATATGCATAACGAGTTTCTGTATCTAGAAGGTTGCGAGTAAGAGATAATAGATAACGTGCTCGGTGCCGTCATCGTCATCCTGCACTAGAACCATGCCGATGGTGGTGTCAGCGGCAGCTAGATAGAGGGTGTAATCACGGTGGTAGTTCAGAGGTCTTAAGAGCGGAGCTGAGACAAGAAGGTCTTTGAGTCGCTCGAAAGATTCCTGGGCGATAGCATCCCAACGAAAGGGTGTGTCTCGCTTTAATAACCGTGTGAAACCCTTAGCCACCTCGGCATAATTCGGAATGAAACGTCTAAGAAAATTAGCTTTGCCCTGCAAGCTCTGCAATTGCTGCAAAGAGGCAGGGGGAGGAAGATTCAAGATGGCCTCGACTTTGAAGGGATCCAGACGGATGCCTTCTCGGGAGACGATGAACCCGAGTAGTCGGCCAGATTCTACGCAGAAGACACACTTGTGCGGATTGAGTCGAATACGGTAGTGTCGACAGCGGAGAAAAATTTCGCGTAGATGAGATGGGTGGTCCTGACGCTTAGCTGAATGAGCTGGGAGGTCATCCAGGTAAGGCTGTACGATGTGTCGAATATCATGAAAAGCATATGACATCGCACGCTGGAAAGTGGCGCCGGCATTTTTGAGACCGAAAGGGAGCTTCTTATAGGCAAAGGTGCCCCAAGGACAAATGAAAGTTGTCTTATGCTGGTCTGCGGGGGCTATGTTGATCTGGTTATAGCCAGAGAAGCCATCCATAAACGAATAAATCTCACTTCCTGCGCAGTCATCAATAAGCTGATCGATGAAAGGCGTAGGAAAGTTATCTTTCGGACAGGCACGATTGATATCGCGGTAGTCAACACAGACCCGGATAGTGCCCTGCTTTTTATTCACAGGGACTATGTTAGACACCCAATCCGTAAGGGGAATGGCGTAAATAAAACCAGCTTTAAGAAGCTTTTCGACTTCGGCCTTGATGGCTGTAGCCTTTCGAGGGTGCACTGGGCGTAAGCGCTGTCGAACGGGCTTAGCATCTGGATATGTCGGTATTTCGTGCACCACGATACTAGGGTCGATGCCGGGCATTTCCTCGTAGGACCATGCGAAGACATCACAGAATTCGCGAAATAGAGCAGTATAGAGTTGAACTTCCTCAGGAGTGCACGTGACTCCAATGTAAATGTTCTCGACAATCCCTGGTTTGACAGAGATGTCGATAGGCTGGGTTTGCGTGATGTTGCCCATATTGCCCTCAGAAGACACTTGATACAGCTGAACAGGTGTTTGGAGGGGCGGGGATGGGACACATGAAGCAAACCGCTCGAGACATGCGACCATTTCCGAATGTGGAGGGAGAAACGAAGAGCGATGGTGGTAATCTGACCAAGGGAGCTCTTCGAGAGACATGGTCTCTATGATGGCCTCATCGGAGGGAGATGTTTCCTTCAGTGGATCCAAAGTGGCCTCATCACCCAGCCAAGGGAAATGATCATATGAATCGGGAACACTGTTTGGAAAAGCAGGTTCAGGAGGGGGAGCCGATGCAGCGACAATCTCGACGTAGTTGAGCTCGGCAGGACTCAACGACATCATATCACCCCAAGAGTCTTCCTGATTCGGGGGAGGAAGAACCCATGGATCGGAACGTACTGAGATCATGTTGACAGGGGCGAGATTCGGAGGTGGGAGGGGAAAGACTCCCATTAAAGCGGGATCTTTGAAAAGTCCGGCGCCCACACTCACTAATGACTTAGAGGTATGCTCCACGAATGGCACATTACCTTCAGAAGAAGAAGCGAAAAAGGAGAGCTGGTCCACCGTGACAATCTTCCCCTGATGAGGGAAACGAACGACACGGAACAAGGAGGAAGCTACGGCTTGCATGGCGTATGTCCAGCTCCGTCCAAGGAGGAGGTTGTAAGTGAGATTAGCATCAACAACTTCGACCTCCACCTCTACGGTCTTCCCTTCTAAAGAGATAGGCAATCGTTGGAGGATACCATATGGACGAGACTCTCTTCCATCGAAGGCTTCCAGGGTCGTAGGAGACTGGCTCAAAGTAGGAGAACCAATGGCCTTCCAGCAAGCAACAGACATGATGCAAGTGGAGGCACCCTCATCAATAACTGTACGATGGATCGTTTTGCCATTGATGATGACCTGTATAAGGAAGGCCACTTGGTGAGGCAGTCTCTGTGTAAAACCCTCGAGATCAAAAGAAATCAAATCTGAATCTGCCGGGTCGATGCCACCAATAGCTGATAGCAAGGACTTCCTCTGGGAGGGGCAGCTCTGGAGGACTTCTAACGCGGACATAGCAGACGGAGCCTGAGCTAAGTCCTCAACAATGCTATAATGCTGGGCAGCACGAGCATTAGGGTTATAAGATGACTTCCTGAGTACACCTTTCGAAGGGGGTCGGGGGATCGTCTCAGTGCTGGGCCGTTCAATGTGAAGGGGACCAGAACTGGACGGAGGAGCGCTGGAGGGAACCTCCGGCTCTTTCCCGGCTTGAGATGGATAATCTTTTGCTCGAGTTGAAACATGGATGGGAATCGTTCCAGCCATGAACACTTGAGAACCGAACGAGGAAGAGGATTGAGACGGATCTGCCACCATTTGAGTCTGCTGGGAAGGGAAAGGCTCTTTAAGCACAGCAGGAGTTCCAGGAGCACCTTTCAAAAGTTGACTAACTTCGGACCGCCTTGGGCAGTCCTTAGTGTAGTGATCCTCATCGCAGATGAGACAAGGATACTTAGGTTTTCGCTTAGCTCCTTCCTCGGAGGGAGGCTTAGGGGGATCCTGTTTGGGCTGTCCAGATTTATCTTTAGCTTTCCCTTTCTTTTTCCCTTTTGAGGATTTGTCCGCCGCGGTGGACTGAACGGCATTTACCTCGGAGGTACTCCCAGAATTTGATTGGCCCTGAGAAGCACTTTCGTTAGAAGGGTTCTGTTTCTGCTTTCCAGGGTTCGCGGCCGATTTCTTCGATGACGAGTTTACAGAGCCAATGACTCCATCAACAGATGGTTTCGACGGAGCCTTGGACTGCCCAGGCCTCGGGGCATCTGGCAAATACTCATATAAAGTACCCGACTGAGAGTACACTAAGTCGAGGTACTGAGCTCGCGCGATCGCTTGCTCTTCAGTTACACAAGCTCCCATTGCGATGTCTTTTGCAATTTTAGGGACAAAGGAAGTCGTGAACCAGTCGGTCAGGAGTTGATCAGGAATCCAGAATTTGATCAAGCGACGATGCCTTCTCCATTCATGTATATGATCAGATATGTGCGTAGCCGTGTCCTGTTTGAGAGACGTGAGGAGATTTGTCCCTGTCTCGTACCGAATGGGTAACTGAAAATGAGTTAAGAACGCCATAGCCAGCGAGTTGAAATCTTGAAACATGCCGCGATTCAGCTCAATATACCACTTAGCGGCTGAACCGGTGAGAGTTCTCTGAAAAAGGCGGAGCCAGATAGAGTCATCAAGCCATGAGTTCGATGAACACCAAAGGTGATAGGTCATGACATGGGCTTGAGGATCTTCACCAGCTTTGCCATCAAATTTTGGACAATCACCTGGTATTTTAGTTGGAACTGGTGGCCAATACGGATTATGCAAAATAGGATCATTTGTCAACTTGGACACATCAGGGAGTTCCAACGTCGCTAAGAACGACAACTGAGGGTTAAAGGACATTTGTGGCTGCGGATTCGAGGCAGTATTAGGGTTCCAACCAGGTGGTGGTTGCCCCCACGGGCTTTGTCCAGATGGACCCGGCCCAAAAGGACCTGGTGCATAGGGACCTTGCCCATAGGAGTTCTGTCCATACGGATTCTGGCCATATGCGGACAGTTGTCCCTGCGTCTGCCCCCCAGCTCCCCATGTATTAGCAACTTGCCCAGCAGGTGCAGCATACTGATAATTTTGGTAAGGAGTGACCTGCGGCTGTTGATAATTTTGATAAGGAGTAAACTGAGTTTGCCCCTGGGGTTGCTGGTAGCCATACATTTGCTGAGCCCCATACTGAGCCTGATAAGGAGGCTGCGTCTGGTAAGAAGGTTGGGGCTGCGGCCCACCTTGCATTTGATAACCCATTTGAGTTTGGGGCCCAGAATAATGTCCTTGAACCGGTTGGGCTTGGATCATCTGGCCGGAAGGTTGACTTGGTTGGGTTTGAGACGGACCTGCCTGCCCAGAAGGACGAATCTGCTGGGTGCCAGGTTGTCCGTGAACCACCAAGGGTTGTCCTTGCGGAACAGATGGCTGAGCCGGCTGGACGGCTGGTTGACCCTGAGGCTGGCCAGCCTGTCCAGATGGGTGATTAGGGCAGACAGCGGGTTGACCTTTCTATATAGAAGGTTGGCCCGTCTGCCCCCTAGGGTGCACAGGCTGAGCAGTGGGTTGGCCTTGCCATATAGAAGGCTGCCCCCCTTGCCCAGGAGGATGGATAGATTGAGCAGTGGGTTGGCCCTACTGTACGTAGGGTTGCCCTCCTTGCCCAAAAAGATGACCAGACTGGGCAGTAGGTTGGCCCTGCTGTATGTAGGGTTGCCCCCCCTACCCAAGAGGATACCCCTGCTGGACTGCTGGTTGACCTTGAGGAGTATAAGCTTGCCCAGCTTGTCCAGTTGGGTAACCCTGCTGGAGACCAGGTTGGCCTTGTTGGATGTAAGGCTGCCCTGGTTGTCCAGTTGGGTAACCTTGCTGGGTACCAGGTTGCCCTGGGTAACCAGAAGGTTGACTCTGATAGGAAAACGACGGACCACCAACGGCCGAAGTTTGTCCCGGGTAGGGTTGTCCTTGCGGGCCCCCAGATTGTCCTGGGTAAGGCGGGCCATAAAGTGGCTGCCCCTGAGGGGTTTGCACATAAGGCGGCTGGCCTTGATTTGGTGGTCCTTGAGGCTGCCCAGGGATTACCTGGCGCCCTCGAAAAGTATGAGTACTGGCATCGTAAGAGATGGACAATGGTACCGAGACTTCAACAAAATGTTGAAGAGGCGCGGATTGAGCGAACTGAAGGTACTGACCAGTAGAGTCATAATAAAAGAGGGGACCTTGGTAATTTGGGTCCACAATGGGTTGCCCCTGGGCATCATAGGGCCCCCCTCCTGGAACAGGACCAGAAGAGGGTTGAGCACTCTGTGCAGGATCGATGACTCCAGATGAAAGTTCCGGCTGGCCCTGACTATGAGAAGGACCAGCACCATTGTTCGTAGATGAGGATGCTGTCACGGCACTGATGACCGGAGTCGAGTACGCTACACAAATGGTTGGATTGGTGGGAACCGAAGTAACAGGTGTATTAGGGGGTTGTGAAAGAAAAGGTTCCGTGGTGGCAATGAGACTAGGGTCCCATATAGTCGTAGAAGGCATTCTGGCAGCTATTCTATCCCTCATCGAATGATACTGTGGAGGGAGGGGAGAGGTAGCTTGAATGGGAGATTCAACATTTGACACCACGGGTGTCTCACCTGTGCTGGGAGATGTCTCATCCATGTGGGAAGTGGACATCGGAGACGACATACCGGGAGGGGTACGAGGGATATCGTCTTCGTCAGGCTCCCAGATAGGATTCCAATCTTCTTCGTAATCCTCGTTGTTACATAGCAATTTGTCACTGTCATCCTGTCAGTATCCCTACTGTGTCATGAAATCAAATTCATCATGCTCATGCTCTCTAAACTGGCCAAATAACCCACTTTGCCAAAGTTTTTGCTATTAGCGCGACTTTTGTCCAAATAACCGTGCTGATGGGCACTCCATAACAGACCAAATGCGCTGCCAGCGCGGAAGTACACCTGTTTTCCGCGCTGATCGAATTTCATGAGCCAGCGCGTCTTGCCTTTGTATTGAGTCGCGCTGACATGGCCTTCTCAGTTATTGAGGTGCGACGTCAGCGCGCCAGTCCTGTTATAATCCGCGCTGATCCTGTTTGGGCGAATTTGTTCTAACAACCAACCTTCCAGATGACTCCAGACCTGGTTGTTGGCCTTGTGAGTATCGCCCTCCCTTCTATGGCATGTCTGTTCGTCATATGGGCCACCTTTCTTGGGGATAAGCTTATCCTTCCACCCTTCATGGAGACTCCTTCTCTTATATAAACCTCTACCATTGCCATGAGCAGCTAGTTTTTGGGAATAGTTTTTGACATCAAGGAATTCATAGTGTTTTTGTGTGCTGCTGCTAGTAGGTAGTTGGTGTGATAAAGTGTGGATTGCTAGAGAGCTAGAGAAAGGTTGTGAAGTCTTAGAGTTTTGTGTGAGAGAGAGTTGCTTGACTTGGGAGATCTACCTCTTGGGTGAATGCTTATGAGATTTGCTGGCTGGACCCTCTTGAGAAGGACTCAGCGTCAGAACAATGGTTGTATCTTTCTCTGATTATTGATTAATAATAGATGACTACTGTTATGGTTCCATTCTCATTTGTCTATGCAATGGTTAAATGTGAATTACATCCTTTCTGACTGATGTATGATTGCTTTTATTAGATTTCACGCTTGTGTTTGCATTTCTCTTTGTATGTGCAGGTGTCCGCCCACAAGGATAGTGGAGGATTGTGACCGGCCAGAGCAAAGGAGCGAGTGTGGCATCTCTTCATCAAACAAGAGCGTTGGAATCCAAGTAGGTGTTCTTTGCCTACCTTTTAATTGCAATTAGGAGCTTGCATAGTAGCATTGATTGATTGTTGCTAGACCCTTGCTGGGCTAGTAGGGATCGCCTCTATCCGTAGAGGGGATTTACCTCTCCAACACTCGTCGCCCGGGGCACGTACGTTGATAGGCTGGATACTCGGGATAACAGGAAGAGTATCGCTTACAACTGGTACCTCAGGAGCAACAGAAGATGGGGAACCTTGATCACTTGGACCGGGAGTTGACGGGTCAGCCAGGATGACAAACCCCACACAAAACCCTAAAGGAAACTAACGATAAAGACCCTACTCAAACTAACGCACACAAAATCTAACCAGGTAATGTTATCGTGGCCGAATAAATTTTTAAGACACAGGAACCAAACTTGACCTTTTCATGTTTCAAGAGTCGAGAAAAGGACGAAAAGATGACTCCAGTCTCCTTCGAATGTTTAATGAGCACGAAGTGACAAGATGCTCACTGGCACCTTTTCTTTTAGAGAGTCCGAAAAGGATCAAAAGTGACTGCTCTGGAGACTCTAGGTAAAGGGTTTACCAAGCAATCCGTAAAACTGCTTATACACCTTGGCAATCGTATGAGAACCAAGGACTTTCCGTACTGCAGTCAATCTTCCCGAATGCTGTGTTCGGTGCATTACGGTTCACAAGGCGGCAGACTTGGCTTCCTATGGATCAAGGATAAAAGCCTAGTGGGGTCTCCCTATATACACGACGGTACGTGGGAGCACAGTCCGTGTTAGACCACTATCGAGTCACAGAAGGAGGAATCACCCAACCGTAATGTGAAACAATAGTGACTATGTTTAAAGACGCCGGAACACGTCTCTAACCTAGACCTCTAGATGTTTGCGTTAAGTTCCAATGCGTTTTTAGGTTTATTCAGTTTATTTTATGGTTGATCTTGAATTTAAGTTTCGATTTCAGGCCTTATCGTGTGATCTCTCACAATTACCTAGATGCAAGCTATATGCCAAAGAACACCATTTCGTTCGATGAATTCTAACTATGAGAGGGTTAAGAGCTTTCAATCAAACAAAATGAACTCAAACAATCAAACAATCTAATGCAACTAATGACAAAGAAATGAGACTTTTCTTTTGAGAATGCAAATCAATAAGATGCTCTTCTTTTCATTAATTATTGAATGCAAAAGATATTAGTTCTATTTCTTTTTCAATGGCACAATGCAGTCACAATGAATTTTGAGAGACAGCAACACCGAGTAAAAGAAAGAAAATCACTCAATGAAAAACACAACAAGCGTGAAAAGAGCCGGTTGAACCCAAGCAATTGTAATCTATGTCTGGGTGGCGGAAAGTAAACGAAACAACCGAAGGACTGTTTCGAGGACAACCACCTAAACAACCAAGCAAAGAAAGCAAAAAGGAAGGTTTTCGCAAAAGCAAAGGCAAGTAGCAACGGATCTTCGTGAACAAGCGATAAAGCAAAATCAATCCAACAAAAACGGGATGACAAAACTAGGTCACCGGACACAAAACCAAAATCCGCCCGACAAGACTTCGCAAGCAAGTGTCTCACAGTTCAAACAATGAAAAACAAGCCACAAACCAAGTGGAAAGAGTAAGAGATAGTCAAACCAACAGGCTCAGGAGGCAAATTTGAATCAAAAAGAATTCTACAGGATCAGCGCGGGTAGAACTCAGCAACAATGCGCTGACATGAGGTCACGCGTAGCAACAATGCGCTGTCAGCGCGGAAGGACACGGGTTATCCGCGTTGGTTCGATTTCAGAACCATCGCGACTGTTCAATGAGAAAGCGCGATGACCGCGAGACTCAAGAAACAGGCAAGCGATGTCAGCGCGACTGTTCAATGAGAAATCGCGATGACCGCGAGACTCAAGAAACAGGCAAGCGATGTTAGCGCGACTGTTTCAATTAAAAACGCGCTGAGGCTAAAAAACAAGCAGAACCAAACAAAAAGCTCCCAAACCAAGGCAAGGGTTCTTCAAACAATTCAAGCACTTCCCAGATTGAACCAGGAAATCCAAAAGCAAAAAACCAACCCCTTAATCTTCAAAGAGAGAGAAATCAAGCAAGCTCAAAGAAAGAATGAATGAAAAGGGACAAAGGCCAGCTCCCCAGCGGAGTCGCCAAATTGTTGGAGAGGTAAATCCCCTCTACGGATAGAGGCGATCCCTAGTAGCCCAGAATTGGTCTAGCAACAATCAGTCAATGCTACTATGCAAGTTCCTAATTGCAATTAAAAGATAGGCAATGGACACCTACTTGGACTCCAACGCTATAGTTTGATGAAGAGATGCCGCTCTCGCTCCTTCGCTCTGGCCGGTCACAATCCTTCACGATCTCCGCGAATAGATACCTGCACACACGAAGAGAAAGACAAACACAAGCGTGAAATCTAATAAAAGCAATTATACATCAGTCAGAAAGGACATAATTCACATTAACCATTACAGAGACAAATGAGAATGGAACCATAATAGTAGTCATCTATTATTAATCAATAACAGAGAAGAGTACAACCAAATGTTCTAACGTCGATATCCTTCTCAGGGGGTCCAGCCAGCAAGTCTCTCAAGCATTCACCTCTAGAAATGGATCTCCCAAGACAAGAAACTCTCTCTTTCACACAAGCAACACTCCACAACCTTCCCCAAGCTATCTAGCACTTCCACACTTATCACACCAACTACCTATAGCAGCAGCAATCTGAGCACTATAAACTCCACACAATCCAAGCTATCAAAAACTAGCTGCTCATGGCAATGGTAGAGGCTTAAATAGGAGAAGGAGTCTCCTTGAATGGTGGAAGGATGAGCTTATCTTCAATGGAGGTGGTTTCAAATGACGAACAGACATGTCATAAAAGGGAGGCGACACTCACAAGGCCAACAACCAAGCCTGTAGTTATCTGGAAGGCTGGCTGTTGGAACAAATTCGCCCAAACTGGATCAGCGCGGGTGCAAAACTGGTCTGTCGCGCTGACATCGCAAGGTAGTAATAGGCAGGGCCATGTCAGCGCGACTTAATATAAATAGAGGCTGCGATGGTCATGAAATTCGACCAGCGCGGGAAAGTCGTGTGCTTCCGCGTTGGCAGCGAATGCAGTCTGTTATGAAGCGCCAGTCAGCGCGGTTATTTTAATAACAGTCGCGCTGATGATGAAAACTTTGGAAAAGTGGGTTATTTGACCAGTTCAGAGGGCATGAACTTGATTATTGTGAATTCTTGACACAGTAGGGTGACTGACAGGGAGACAGTGAGAAATTACTGTGTAACAGAAGTACACATAGAATTCGCAACAGTTGTGTTAGGGCCTAAATCTACCTCAGGCTGAGAAAGGCAGGATCTAGGGTAACATCAAACCACGCTTAACTTGGTAGCTAGCCCTACTAGGTCGGGAGACGGCTCTCTCCTTGTCAATCTCAGGAAAAGATGGCCAATAAAGCTTGAGATGACTGATATAAAGACTAATTTTAGGCTAGGTATATGCTCAGAGGAGTTTGATTGAATTTAATGTTGGTTTGCTGGCTCAAATGTGAAAGGAAGATTTGGGTCCGGGGAATGGACACAGCCTTGCAGAGATCTCTATGGGGCGAGGTAGGAAAATGGTTTAGTACTTTGAAATAGGTGATATGGAAAGTCTTAAGGTTGGTGAGGAGTTGGAGAGGGCATGAAGGTCTCAGGGATCCTCTTCAAATAGTTGAAAACATAAATAACTAAACAAACCATAGGTAGAGCACTACAACATCAATGAATTCTACATTTATCCTTGATTAATTTAGTTAAGATGAACAGAGAGAGATGATGGCATACATAAACACATGTAAAATTTCATTATAGAAGGAAAAAACAATATCAAATCAAGTTGCCACAAGAATCCCACAAAGTGCTGCAAACCCCGGTCTATTCCTTTGCCAAACTGCAGAAATGAATGTACAATAATGCTCAAAGCATTCACAAGAGTCCAACCTTTACAAATGACTGAAACACTACTAGATATAGGCAAAAAACAACTCATGCTAGGCTTTAGGGCTCAAATTCATGATTTTAGGAGCTGTTTCAACAAGATCTAAACTAAGAACTGAAAAGTAGGTAGTGGAACAGCTTGCCTTTAAAACCTAGGAAACTGATTCATTCAGTTTCAAACCACCTAAACATGATGTATCTACCTCCATGAGTGAATTTTCAACATTTTTACATCAAATTCCATCCATTTACATCAAATTACATCATGAGTTTGACCATGAGAGAGAGAAAAGTCAAACTGAGAAAAAACTAGGCGAAAAAACATAGTTTTTTGGCAAAAAATTCAATTTTCCATCCTGTGCACCACGTATTTTTACAACTGATTTTGGAGGCCTTCCCGTGCACCAAATTTTCTCCAAGTGGGCTTGTTGAAAAGGTCTGTCTGTCTACTTTGAAGAACATGTGGAATTTCGGAATTTGGTGTCCATTTTCCCCTCCAAAAGTGAGTTCTCCCAACACTGCTTCCTGTGTGGCCAAAAAGGGGCAGAAAGGGCATTTTTGAGGTGTTTTTGATCCTTTTGGAAGCTCAAAACTTGACAAAATTTCTTGGCCATGTGTGGGAATTCATATTTTTGCATGAGGAATCCAAAAATGCTAAGTTTTCCTCCAAAGGAGGTCCCTAGCAAAAGCGCGTGCCAGGTGGCGCAACGCACTAGGCAGAAAAACCTGTGTTTTGCTCCAAAATTTCAAAATTGACAAAAAGTATCCCAAATTTCTTGAAATTTGGGCTAAGTGTCCTGCATCAAGTGCTATGTTGGGCTAAGGAGGCCTCAGCCAAGATCTTAAGCTTATCTTGCTCTTTCCTCTTCCTCAAAGCTTTCCTCAACTTGGCCTTCAAAGTCCTAATTCTCGCTTTGCAAACTTTATTTCTCACCAAATAGTGATAGGCCATGTGCCGCAACATGTCCTTCTCCTTGTTAGCCTTGTCCAGCAACCTCTCCAAGTGCATGTTCATCTTCTCCAACCAAGACTCCTTGTCATTCTATATCTCTTTTTCAATGGAAGTCAAAGTTACATGGTCCTCTTCGTCATTTTGCTTCTTCGGTTTCAACATTTCTAGCTCCATTAGGCTTTGCTTATCCTCCAACTGTTTGTTTTCTTTCTTGATTGTCATCTATATCATCCTCGTGCATCTTCTTTGCCTTTGCTTTGCTGCTTATGTTTCTCCATAGAACTATCACTGAGTGTCTCTTCCTCATAGTGCTTGTCTTCGGAAAATGATGAGATGAAGGTATGGTGGAAAAAATGATGATGAAAGAGGGATGAAAGAGGACAATGGTGATGATTATGAAGAGATTTTACTCTTGGGAAATGAAATTGGGGAAAGAAGGGAATAGTTTTGGGAGATTAGGGTTTAGTGAGGGATTTAGGGTTTTATGAGAGAATTAGTTACTTTAGGGGAGTGGGATATGGGAAAATAGGATAAATGGAGTGTATTAGGGTAATAAAAGAGTGAAAAGGGGTTTTGATGATGTTTTTGTGGTGATGGAATGAAATTGGCATAATGAAATGGAAAATAGTGAAGAGAAACTAGGGTTTTAGGGTTTTGTGGATAGGGGGTAGGATTAGTGTGAATGAGAGAGGGAAAGGGAAATAAAATTTAGGAAGTGTGGTGGAGGGATGTGAAAATGATACAGGGGGTAAAACAACAAGAATTGACAATTTTGCAAACCCTAGGCAGTTTTTAGTGCAACTGTGCAGCAAACTAGGGTTTGTATTTTCACCTATTAGAACACCATTAAAGCTGATCAAATCTCTTGCAAAGGCACTTTAGGATGCTTAAATTACTTGAGGAATGAAGCTTGCAAGAATTTAGAGCTTGGGAGGATCGATTTGGTGAAATTTAGGCTTGGAGGGCAGGTGCGCCGCGCCACTACCCAACTACACCGTGCCACTACCCAGGTGCACTGTGCCTTTTTGCAGACTAGTTTTGGAGGCCTTCCCAGTGTCCAAATTGGGTGCGGGATAGCTCGTTGGAAATATTATTGAGTCTAATTTCCAACACAACTTGAATTTTTCAATTTGGAGTTCATTTTCTTTATCAAAAATCAAATCTCCCAAGACTAGTCAAAATGTGTAAAATGAGGCTGCCTAAAGGCAGAGTGCTATTGCAGTCAACTTTTGAAGGTCTTCCTCAACCCCAAATTGAGCTCATGATATTTCATTGGAAATATATTTTTGTCTAGTTATCAGTTGACTCATCAAGTAAGTCATTTGGCCAACCAAGCTAGGAGAAATCTTGATTTTCCCAAGGTCACTTCAGAGGTGCATCAATTCTCCTGAGGCAACTGTATTTTTGACATTTCTCTAAAACCATGACACCTGTGTAAAAAGTGAAGGAGGTTTTTCTTCCTTGGAATATTTTGGACAAAAACCTCTCTCATGTTTCCAAAATTCATCTTTTCTTTCTTAGAAACATCATTGGAGTAAAACCTATCCCAATGTGTGGAACAGGGGATTTGTCGAAATGAATTGAAATGAAGGGGATAAGGGGCTTTTAAATTCTTGAGAAAATTTTGGGAAGTAGGGAGGGATGTTAGGAAGCAAGGGAAAGTGGAATTTTAAAGATTGAGTGAGGGGAAGGGGTCCAAAAGGACAAAACACAAGCCTCGCCTAGAAAATTGTCAAATTGTAGCAAGAAACTAGGATTTTTGTGAAAATGAGGAATTTGAGGGATATCAGTGATGGGAAGTGTTTAATAAGGTACATTGAGGCTAGAGGAAGGTGTATGAACATCAGGATACAAGTTTTGTTGATGATTTGACCATCCAAGTGAAATTACCTTCAAAACCCTAAGAGAGGGAAATGAACCTTACCTAGGCACAACTGAAGCATGAACAAGGTGTAAAATGACCCAGTTGAACCTGACATGATGATGACAAACCTTTGAATGATGGTACACTCAGCTGAATGGTGACATGGACTGACATTTGGACAACTTTGAAAGAAGTGAAATGTTATATACCTAGGGGGGATAATATCGGGTACCAAGGGTGGTACTCAAGGTAATAATGTAATAATGGGATGGGCCATAGTAATTAATAAGGTGGTTAACCCATGTCATGTAAGGGACCACAAGTAGTTAATAATAATGTAATGGGCCCATGATATTAGTTGATGGTATGAGGAAACCATGGTAATGATGCATGGTATTGTATGTATGAGGCCTATATAAAGGCTAGAGACTCCACATGAAGATGAAGAGAAGTATTCTTGTATGAACATGCATATGGCTTGTGGAGTGTTCTCCTTCCTTAAGGAGTGATTGTATGGTGTTGCCCTACCTTAAGGGTTTTGATATCAATAAAGAATCATTTCATATTATTTCTGGGTTATTTGCATTATCTTATCTTTTCATATCAAATCTTGTTATTTCTTGGATTAGATCTACAACAATTGGTATCAGAGCTCTTTCTTGGGCACAAAAGTGGAGAATTTTTTTTTTTTCATTTTTGCAGGGTTTCTGGGGCGGCGAGTTTGCAGATCAGATCTGGATGTTTTGGCACAAGATCTGCAAAATCTAATTGTAGATCTGTATTCTTTGGTAAAAAACACCCGATTTCAAAAAAAAAATCGGTCGAATCGGAGTCCGGATGGAGGAGATATCGCTGATTTAAAAATCAGTGGGGTTGCAGACAATTTTCAGGGCAGCGATTTTGCGGCGCAGATCTAGACGTCCTGGTACAAGATCTGCAAAATATAATTGCAGATCTGGATTCTTTGGGAAAAAATACCCAATTTCAAAAAAAAAATCAGTCGAATCGGAGTCCGGATGAGGGAGATATCGTTGATTTAAAATCAGCTCTTTTTGCAGAAATTTTGGGTGACAGCGGGAAAGTAGCAGCGCAGATCTGTAATTCCAGTGTCTGAATCAGGATTTCTATCACATGGGCAGATGCAAAATGGTTGCTCTATTTCCAAAAACAGGTTCTAATAGAGATTCTGAGCAATATTGACGAAACTGTGACAATTGCAAATTTTCTCCAAGTAAGTGAATTTTTTCTTCATGGCGACTCTACATTTTACAGGAAAAGATGATGGTCCTAATATTGAAGAATGCATACAAAGATACAAGTCCACATATGGGATATTTTGGAAGTTTTGAATGCTATCTAATATGAGAGGCGAGGCTCAAAAATGGAATTTCTCACTTGATAACAAACTGTTGACCGAATTCTCAGATGCAGAATTTGAAAAAGTCCTTTTAGACAAATGGTCTTGTGCTAGAAAAAAGGAGAATGAGCCACGTAAAGGGTTATTTCCTACTGGTATATCTTTATTGCAGGTTCATGGATTGATTCAGAAAGAGAAAATCATTGTTTCTATCAATCCTAGTTGTAAACATAATTTTATCAGTGTTAATTTGGTAAAAAAATTGCAAGTCCCAGCAAAACAAATTGAACATACACAGGTTGATAATGAGGATGTTCAAGTGTACAAGGATTTGAAGATTTCTATGGATAAATATGTGTTGCATGGTGATTTTTATGCTTCAGAGATGGATAATATGGATATTGTTTTGGGATACCCTTGGATGGAATTAGTGGGTACTACCAATATTAATGTGCAGAAGAAATTCCTGAAGCTCTGGTATAAAAAGAAGAAAATTACATTACAGGATATTTCCATTAATAAGCAGGTAGAGTCCAAGGAGGCTGAAGCAGAAGATGTTCAAGGGACTGACATATCAGATGATGAGCCTTTGATGATCGACAATCAAACACAAACAGAGGCTGCAGAAGAAAAGGTTACAGGTGATGATACATCAGAGGAGGGCTCAGTGGTTGAAGTCATATTGAAAAAGAAGACACCACAACAGGCACCACAGTAGGGTGAAGTCAAGCAAAAGCCATCATGGATTAAAAGTTCAACATATCATCACCCACATCACCCCGCAAGACAACCATCAAGATGGAAACCAAGTAGTCACATGACGGATCACGAGGAGAGAAGATCCACCCACGGCACATCAACACAGAAGAGCTGCCACGGTCAACTTCCATCTCAAGCGAGCGAGGCACCAGCGAGATCGAGGGTTCACCTTTCTCTTGGATGGCTAGATGCACGTGCATGGTATCAGTGGACTACTCTTTTGAGTAGATCTTATTATTTGTGTTCTTCCCATGTTTCGGGGACGAAACATGCTTAGGGGGGTGGAATGTTATATACCTAGGGGGGATAATATGGGGTACCAAGGGTGGTACCCAAGGTAATAATGTAATAGTGGGATGGGCCATAGTAATTAATAAGGTGGTTAACCCATGTCATGTAAGGGACCACAAGTAGTTAATAATAATGTAATGGGCCCATGGTATTAGTTGATGGTATGAGGAAACCATGGTAATGATGCATGGTATTGTATGTATGAGGCCTATATAAAGGCTAGAGACTCCACATGAAGATGAAGAGAAGTATTCTTGTATGAACAGGCATATGGCTTGTGGAGTGTTCTCCTTCCTTAAGGAGTGATTGTATGGTGTTGCCCTACCTTAAGGGTTTTGATATCAATAAAGAATCATTTCATATTATTTCAGGGTTATTTGCATTATCTTATCTTTTCATATCAAATCTTGTTATTTCTTGGATTAGATCTACAACATGAAAACAAACCCTAGACCTAATACCTAGTGACCAAATTTTGCTTGAAGACTCACTGAAATGACAAAATTTGACCTTGACACCTTAAAATCACTTTGTAAGAGCATGTTTGATCACTGGAGGAAGGTTTCAAAGACTGACACTAACAAGTTGTTCTATAATTTTTGTAGATCGGTTGGACACGATGAGCGCACTTATAGAAGATATGAGCTGATGATGGATAGAACTCCCACCTACAGAGTTCGGGCTTAATCATGACCCCTTGACCAAAACGCAGGAGTGGCGCGGACGAGCCGAGGTGGAGGAGGACCTGGAAGAGGTCGCAGACAGCTAATATGTTACAATTGTGGAGGGCCAGGACATTATGCCCATGATATTATGAATCCAACGCGTCCACCATGTTTGTATTGTACCTTGTTTGATCATGAGATGGAGTATTGTCCTACACTAATAGCTAGGATACGCAACAAGGGATCGCTGCCACATCCCCCGACTCAGAACCTGCAGATGATGAGGTTTGAGCCGCACGAGGAAGATCCAAATGTGAACATTGTGCTCTGAAGTGAAATTACAATGAGAGATGATAAAGGCAAACAACCCGAAGATAGTACTTGGGTTCGCAAGGCTCCAGTGAAAGAAGTAGAGTTTGATTTGGAGTGTGCTAAGGAAACTTTCATGGAAGCTAAGAAGAGCTTCGCTCATGCCTCCACTTTAGGAAGCAAGGCTAAATTGGAGCTGGAAATGGACCCATCTATGCTTATGACATTCCTAGAAACATGCATGAAGCTACTGCGCAACAGTAAGACTGTAAAAGGATTGCAAGAACTCATTAACAGATGCACTGGGACTGCGCTAGGAGAACTAGGCATAGTCCGGAAGATTGGAAAGCATGTGACGAGGATGGGAAGAGAAATGAGGCTAACCGCACAGATTGAAGAATATGAGATGGACCAAGTAATTCTGGATTTAGGATCAAACACAAACATTCTGCCAAAGCATACATGGGAGTGCATGGGGAGGCCTACGTTGCAATGGTCTCCTATCTAGTTGAAAATGGTGAACTAGCAAAAGATAATACCTATGGGGAGATTGCAGGGAATTATTGTGGATATTGAAGGAGTGAGCGCGCTAGCAGACTTTGAAGTGATAAAGATTGTTGATGACAGCAATCCCTACCCCGCGCTCTTAGGAATTGATTGGGCCACTGACATGAATGGGGTGATTAATTTGAAGAAGCGCAAGATGATTTTTGAGAAGAAGTCTCTACGCATAGTTATAGCCTTGGACCCTACGGGAAGATCGTGCTACACAGAGCCAGTGCACGACTATGAAAGTGATGATGATTTGGATTGCATCTACAAGATAACCGCGCAAGAGCAAGACTAGGTAAATCCCACCGCGGATGGACAAATCTCATGCGAGCACGAAAGCTCCTGTACATCGGATTCGGACAAAGAGATAGAGTGATGGAAAAATCGGTTGCACGAGGTAACCACACTGAACTATAATATGATGACAAGATCACTGTACTGCGTATCAATGGAAATGAGGGATCTACCTACTTATGATGGGTTAAGTGAGGTAGATTCTTTCTTAGACAGATTTGAAAGGGAGGTGTCGGAAAAACAACATTTCCAGGCTTTGAAGTGGGTACTACATGCTACGCCTGCGAGGTGGTGGGGTGTGCACAAAGGAAGCTTTAAGGACTGGCGCGAATGCAGGAGAATGATGTGCATGCATTTTTGGAAGCCTAAGATGCGACTAACAGACAAGTATGATGGACGAGATGATCCGCGCGCGCACCTGGCCAAGTGGACAAAGGTCTATGGAGAAGAGCCACAACCTAAGTGGGTGCACCTGTTCTGTCATACCCTAGATGTTATACCCATGAACTCATATATAGAGACGGAGCTCCACCATGGGACAGGTCAATGGGATATCTTGCGCGAAGGGTTCCTGTTAACCTTCACTTTTGAGGATCGCTGGTGGGACACCGTTAATGACGCGCTACAAGCGGTAAAAGCAGTTATCTTTAGGATACCACAAGAGTCGATATAATTGATTCAGACTGAATGGGCTACTCAACTGAGTTGCACACTGGAATGTTATAATGTAAATGTTGAAGAAGACAATGAGGATCTGCGAAAAATTAACATTCCAAAAACAGAAGGCCATCATGAGGTTCAAGGACCATAGATTGAAGACCCTGACATAACCGCATCGGTAAAGACAAAGCAGGTGAACATTGGTACAGAGGCCGAACTTAAGTATGAAACACTTGGCGACTACTGGAATGATGCGATGGTGGATAAGGTTGTTGAGTTACTCGACGAGTATCAAGACTTATTCCCAACCAACTTCACGGATTTAAAAGGAATCATTGGAGATTTAGGAATGATGAGGATCACATTAAAGCCCGGCGCGAAGCCAGTTAATCAGAGGCCTTACCACTTGAATCTGAAATACAAGGAGAAGGTCCGTGTAGAACTAGACAAAATGCTAGCAGCAGGAATCATTGAGTCGGTGGAAGAATCCGATTGGGTAAGCCCTATGATGGTGCAGGAAAATAAGCAAAAGGACGAGATAAGAATATGCGTGGATCTCAGGAAATTGAATGACGCGTGTGTGCATGATCCATTCCCAACTCCATTCACAGATAAAGTATTGGAAAATTTCGGTGGGCAGGAAGCATATTCTTTCACTGACGGGTTCCTAGGGTACCACCAGATCAAAATCGCGCCGGAAGATAGGAGCAAGACAACCTTCACGACTGAGTGGGGCTGCTTTCAATACACTATTATGTCATTTGGGTTAAAGAACGTGTTGGCCATATTTTCACGCGTAGTTGTTGCAGCATTCAAGGAATATATCCACAAGTTCCCAGAGGTTTATTTTGATGATTGGATTGTATTTGGGCTGGTTAAGCACCATGTAGCGAGCATACACTTAATGTTGGATACTTTCCGAAGATACCAAATCGCGTTGAACCTCAAGAATTGTATGTTCCTCATTTATTTTGGGAACTTGTTGGGACATGTGGTTTGCAGACAGGAGCTAATGGTAGACCCCACGAAGATTGCAGTGATTATGAATTTGGAAGCACTGCAAAGTGTGAAACAACTGTGCGCTACCCTGGGACATACGGGGTACTATAGGAAGTTCATAAAAAGTTATGCCCAGATCATCGCGCCGATGGAGAAGCTATTGAAAAAAGATGTCACATTCTGCTGGAACGATGACTGTAAGAAAAGCCTAGATGTACTAAAAGAAAATATGGCCTCTGCACCGATCCTGGTCTTCCCGAAATGGGACAAGGAGTTTCATGTCCATGTTGATGCATCGTGTATAGCGCTGGGAGCGGTACTAACACAAGATGGTGGATAGGGCGTGGATCATTCTATCGCATTTGCGAGTCGCAGATTGTCTAAAGCAGAAAAGAATTATTCCACCACTGAACGCGAGGGATTGGCTATGGTGTATGCACTCCAGAAATACCGACACTATTTGTTGGGGTGACACTTCAAGATGTATACAGATCATTCTACGTTGAAATACGTGGTCAATAAGCCTGTGTTGGGGGAGCACATATGCAGGTGGATTTTATTGTTCCAAGAATATGATTTTGAGGTTGTTGTGAAGCCTGGACGACTAAACGCGGGACCGGATCACCTATCGTGCATTTGAGACAAGAGAGGAACCTACTAGTCTGGAGGAAGGATTACTTGACGCACAACTCTTTGTTGTGCATGTAGCGGATGGACACTTTGAAGATATAATCCACTTTCTCATGACTGGAATTGCGCCAAAAGAGTACTCCGTCCAGTAGAATAAGGAACTAGCGTGCACGCGGAAGATTTTTCTGTCATTGCGGGGCACCTATATAAGATGGGTAATGATGAGAGACTACGAAGGTATGTACCTAAATTTGAATGAAGCCATATCCTTACGGACACGCATGGGGACGATGCGGAAGGACACTATGCAGGGAGAGCGACCACACAAAATATTCTTCGCGCAGGGTTGTGGTGGTCGACCCTTCATCAGGATTCAAAAGCACATTGCAAGACCTGTGATGTATGTCAAAGAACAGGTAAACCATCACGGAGGGACGAGATGCCTTTGAATATGCAAATGACATTGCAGCCCTTTGAAAAGTGGGCGATCGAATTTGTAAGACCTATCAAACTTCAAAGAAAAACGAAAGCGAGATAGATTATCACTGTGACAAAGTACCTGACTCGCTGGGCAGAAGTGTAGCTGGTAAAAAATTGCACAGCCACCACGGCCACAAAGTTTCTGTTTGAACACGTATTGACACGATTTGGATGTCCGAAGATCTTGATGAGCGATCACAGTACACATTTCCTGAACGAAACAATCAGCGCGCTGACATAAGAGTTTCAGGTGTATCATCAGAAAATCACATTGTAACACCCACAAGCCACCGGGACAGTAGAAGCATTTAACAAAATACTAGAGACTGTGCTAACCAAAGTATGAAACGCACAACAAACTGATTGGGACCTATGCATACCTATAGTATTATGGGCTTATAGGATGACATGCAAGAAATTGATGGGACAGACATATTTCCGGCTGATCTATGGAGTGGAAGCCGTAACACTAATGGAGTATATTGTGCCTAGTCTAGGCATAACAATGCTCACAGGTATGACGGACTGTGGAGCCCTGGAGGAGAGGCTCGCGCAATTGGAGGAACTCGAAGAGGAACGATTTTTGGCTATATCCCATCAACAGGTACAAAAGAAACGTGAAAATGGCTGGCACGATCGACATAGTAAGTTGTGCACCTTCAAGGTGAATGATTTGGTGTTATTATATGATAGTAAGTTTGTTAAATTCCTGGGAAAATTCATAATGCATTGGCTGGGACTGTATGTTATTAAGGAGGTCACAGACAGAGGCGCGGTGCAGTTGGTAAAGCTAAATGGAGAACCTTTCCCAGGAAAAGTGAATGGCAGTCGGTTGAAGCCATACACGGGTGGCCCAGCTGTCTGACTAGTCGACAGAAGCACAGTCTTAGCGCTCCAGGCAGCTAAAAGAGGGAACGAGACTATAAACAAATGTAGGGGATGTAGGAGCAGATACAGGGAAGCAGTTCAGATACAGCAGTCTTCGAACAGTGCGTCCAGGAGATACAACAGCCAACTGCTCCATGCAATGTCGACCTTGCAGTAGTTCGAGCATAGTTGGGAGGTCTCCACGCGAAGATCTCCGCATTGACAGAGTGACTCGAGGAAGAGTCACGATGTTTGTGTTGCGGGCCCGTTGGGTGCCAAATCCCCCAAGGAAGGTTTTGGGGCTTAGAGCCCAAGTTTTGACTAAGTCCAATGTAAAGACTCCGCAATTTGTGGGCGCAAAGTGCGAAGTTGTAAATTGATCCATAGGGCTATTCGCCCTTACTTTTGTAATGTAATGTCGGCTTGAGAGTTCTACCCATGGTCCGCGGACCATGGGATTGTATAAATAGAGCAAGGCTGTAAGTGTAAGAGACAAGCTAATAGAACAATCTAAGAGAAGATGAAGCATTGAGTCTAAGTGAAGTGTAAAGTCGAGTCTTTAGGTAGTAGAGTAGGAAAAGGCTCTACAGCTGAGTGCGCAGAGGCCTAGTAGTCACAAGCTGAGTGCGTGGACCCCTGTAGCTGAGTGCGCAGGGCGGGTTGAGTCTATAATCTTTGGAGAAGTAATAAAGAGAAGTTTTACGTCATTTATGTGTATCTCTTACTGTTTATGCATTGAAGTATATTGGGTATGAATTGCAAGTTTACTATTTATTTGTTGTGCAAACTTATATGAACATGTTGATAAAGCGAATATAAGATAAAGTATCTGTTTACGCGAAAATAATTAATTGTTATAAGAAGATAAGTAAGATCCGCGGTGTAACTTGGGGAAATAGCGCAAATCGCTGCTTTAGCAGCGTGAAAGCACCTTAGCCCCTGGTTAGGGCTACATGAAGGCTAGTATAACAGAGCATGAAGGCCTCGCAGAATAGGAAAGGCGCGAAGTGACCTGCGTGAAGGTATCATATTTGGACTAAACCGACCCCTCAAACATCTCAAGGGTGCGGAAACTTGGTTCCATCATCACCCCATACTATTTCGGGTGAGACCTCAGTCCACGCTCTGCGGGCTGTTGCCAAAAGGGCCAGTAATACAGGGATTTGTTTGGCTAAATAACTTCGAACCTGGGTCAGGCCCCCTCAAGCCAACACTGTTGGATCTCATGACCACTATTTATGTGGCTTGTAATTTGGCTTTGAGGTGATATACAAAGTGTTTTGTGTGCATCATGTCTTCTCCTCAATTTTTCTTGTTGGTATCAGAGCCCATATGGGCCTAACTCTCCAAGGGATGGCCTAAGAAGATGGGAGAGATCTAAAACTTTATAATTTTTACATACAGTATCGTGGAGTGAGTTTGTGAGATTTCCATGTGTTTTTCTCTGTAATATTGTGTTTGTACATTGTTGTGGTTCAGTCTGTATCACTATTTGAAGGATGTCGAGAGAGCGCACCAATATTGTTGCGTGTGGAGAAGCCACTGAGTGTTGAATCCTGGTTCTGTGTATTTGTTATTGATTGAGAGAAGTCATAGTATGCTTCATCCTGGATTAGAGTTATGGATAAAAGAACCCTGTTTTTGAATATTCGAGAGAGTTTGTCAGAAAAGCGGGCTTGAATCCTGTAGCCAATTTCTCTTTCTCGTTGTCTGAGATGGAACCAATGGTCCGCGTCTTCTTTAGGACTGGATTGGATGCAATCAACTTCAATGGATTTGGATGTCGATAAGGATGGGTATGGATACATCTTTGTCGCAGCACGATCACTATGACCAAGGAAGCAAGAGAAGTGGCTTATGGGTGAAGACGTGGGAATCAACATTAATGATAAATTATTGAATATCCTAGATGATACTCTTGATCTCAAATATTCTAATGGCACCGACGAGCTTATCATCGACTCTGGAACAACTGCCACTCATCTGCCATAGACTACTTATTATGTCGTGAAGGAAGTGTTAGAATTATTGATTAGTTTTCCGCAGACCAATACCCCTCTTACTGGCCTGGACTTTTGCATTCTCTCAAATGGCTTTGCAAATTCAACCTTTCCCTCTGTGATATTCAATTTTGACGAAGCGGATTACTTCTTGCCAGTATAAAACTACTTTTTGGTTGTCAATAATGATGAGGACAACAAGCTATACTTCTGCCTTGGGGTGTTACCCAATCAGAAAGATGGTTCAAGCTTGTGATCTTTAGGCAACCACCAATTTTCAATATTGGAGTTGTTTCATCATAAAACGTGTCTAAGAAAAATAACAGTCGATGTTTCGCTGACAATGCTCCATACTTTTGACTCGAACGAGGCTATACATGGATTTATTAAACAGAGAAATCAGTCGCCCACGTGGCCTTGGCTTTGTGTCTCTTGTAGATCTGCGGTCAAAAGAATCAACCATTAGTGAATGTGCATACAAATATTTGCCGATGAAATGACATTATACATAGGCACTATTCTGCTACATTTTTGTGTTAATAACATATACATTTAAGTGTTGAGGGGCTTTCACGATGCATTATATTAGATATCATTTTTTGGGATTCAACTGTGTTAAGTAAGTCATTCATCTATGACCATTTCCATGAGATGTAGTCATAACTGACTAATTTCTCATGATATTTGAACAGTCCACTTAGCACTCATTGCATCGGGTGATGCTCACAGGGGTGAAGAAGTGGGATTGAAACCAGTGAAATGAATAACACAACATCAATCATCACTTCTAGGGCTTGCACCCGGTAACCAGGACTTTCCTGGAGGTTACCCATCCCAAATCGCCTTTGGCTCAAGCACACTTAACTATGGAGTTTCCCCCACAATCAATCTGTTAGGATATTCCGACACATAGGATATAGTTAAGTTCAACTTGGTCTAGTATAGAGTTAGGTTAGAGTTAGGTAAAGTGTGTTTCTTTACCGTTGTACATTTTGTAACTTACAATCCGACGGTCACGATATGTAGTGATCCGACGGTTCACTCTCACCTCGGTATTACCGACACTTGATCCGTGGCTTGACACCCGATTGGTCCATGAGTTCTATTTAAAGCGCATGGAGGGTCATTGTTCGGGTAATCTGTGCATGAGAGAAGCTTATGTAAATTTTCATTCTTTGATTAATAAATTGTCTGTACCCACGTTGGGACAGGCCGTGGACTGTTTCCCTCCTTGCACTCTGAGGGTTTTAACCACGTCAAAAATACTGGTGTATTGATTTGAGATCTGGTTGTGAGCGGTGTCCTCTTGGTATTCTTTCTGAGGAACTTACCCTGTAAATTCCTACATGGTATCGGAGCTATTTGAGGGCCGCGTCCGTTGGTGATCCAAATCTGAAGCCGGTAGAACTGCATGCGGCTGTCGTTTCCTAGATCTGCTGTTTCTGACTGCTTTCGGGCCGAGAGGACTGCTCTGTTGCGTTCGGAGCATCTGTTTCAGTGAGGAACCCCTTTCGTTTCACGCGAAAAGGTTTCCGGTAGCCCTAGCTGCGTCATTTTTCAGATCGGGAGATACAGTGTTTTTTTTGCAGTTTACTGTCATTTTCTCTCTGCTTATTTCGGTTTCGGTTTATTTAGCCTTTTTTTTTCCGGATCTATACCTTTCATTTCTGCGTATGCTCTTTGCCCTGCGACTCTGTGCGATCTGGGCAAATCAGAAACAGAAAGAAAGGATTTTTCTCATGCGTATGCTCTTTTCCCTGCACCTTAGTGTGATCTCGGAAAATCAGAAACATTGAGAAAAATATTTAGTTTTTCGGCTAAAAGCTAACTTTGAGATTTTTTTTAAAATTTCTAGTTTTTTGGCTAAAGCTAACTTCGAGCCGTAAGGTTCGTTTTTCTTTGGATATTCGTGTTGGGTTTTGTGTTTTGTGTTTTGTAGGGGAAAAGAGTCTTCCCAAGGCAAGCACGCAAATCGAGGCCCCCCCCCCTCTCTCTCTCTCTCTCTCTCTCTCTCTCTCTCTCTCTCTCAAATATTTTGTATAGATCAATTGGTTCAAAGACCTTTTAAGAGAGTAGAGGTCTTGGGTTCAAGTCTCCATTTTGTGGGGGCGGATTTTTTTCATTCCCGCACATTCGCGCACTTTGCCGGCAACGTCAACAATTTTTTTTCAAAAAGCCATAACTTCTTCATCCGGAAGCCTTTTTCAGAGCCGTTTTTTTTAAAACCGCCTATTTTTTCGAGATCTATCCATTGGACCACTTACTTTCAGCATCTTCAGCTTCAGTTGTTTTTCAAAAAATGGAAAGTCCATGCCAAGTCATTCTTGACAGCACTAACTACTTCCAATGGGTAGCCTACATGGGAGATTTACTTAGAAGTAAAGGTCTCTTCAGAATAGCCACAGACCAAGAGAAGAAACCCAAAGATGAAGACAAGGCCGAAAAATGGGAAAATCGACAAGATCAAGCACGTGGTTTGATAGGAATGTCTGTTTCTCCTGATCTTAGATTCCACATTGCAGAAATTGAAACTCCTCATGAAGCATTAGAAAAACTTGCTAAAGTTTTTGGGATTAAAAATGAAATTAGAGCCCATCAACTTGAGAATGAGTTGCTTACTTTGGATCCTAATAATTTTTCTTGCATTGAAGATTTCTTGTCCAAATTCAAGACCCTTAGATATCTCTTGGAAGGTGTTAAAGTTAAGAAAGAAGATGGTAACCTTATTTATTCCATCCTTACTAAGTTGGGACCAGCCTACTCTGTATTTGTTTCCACTTTCCATTCTACCAGGGAAGCTTTCATTTGTCAAGGCAAAGACTACAAGCCCCCTTCCTTTGACTCCTTTTGTGATTCCTTAATAAGAGAACAAGAAAAACTCTTACACCTTGGTCTTCTTAATCTTGGAAACTCTTCCTCGAAAGCGTTAGCCGCCCAGCAGCAACCAAATTCAAAGAATCCTAAGAAGTCTTATCCTCAAAGGAATGGTCCTAAACCAACTCAGCCTCAAGATGAAAGATCATTTCAGCAATATGACAAGACCAATAAAAACAAATGGAAGAAGACTGACAGACATTGTAACTTTTGTAATCGAGATGGCCACTTAGAATCTAAATGCTTTAAGAAGATGGAAGCCTTGGAAGCCGCAATGAAGAAACATAACATCCATCTGGAGCCTACTTCAACTTCAACTTCCGGAACGGCATTTTCTGCATGTCATCGTCAATCATCTCAGTCTGGTTATGCATTAAATGTATCTTCTTCTTCTTCTCATTCTCATGAGTGGCTCATTGATTCTGGAGCCTCTTGTCACATGGCCAAAAACCAAGCCATGTTTTCTTCTTTAAATGATTGTAACACCAAAAATATATATGTTGGTGATGATAGATCTCTTAATGTTGTAGGGACTGGAACTGTTCATCTAGACAATGGTCAGTTCAATGATGTATTATGTGTTCCAAACTTATCCTGCAACCTTCTATCTGTCTATCAGATAACTCATTCAGGTGAAGGTAAAATTGTTGAATTTTCACCTCATGATGTTGTAATCAAGGATCTAAAAGATCCTAAACAGATTCTAGCTACTGGTCTTGCTGATGATTCCAAAAGGTTGTATAAGTTTCACAACTTTGGGTCATCCCATCTTCCCTCAGTATTTGTTGCTCATAATGATGAAGTGAGCAAACTTTGGCATGAGCGGTTTGGTCACTTAAACTATCGCTCCCTTCAGCATCTATGTAAAGAAAACATGGTGACAGGTCTTCCTATGGTATCTTGCAAAGATGGTGTTTGTTCCGGATGTGTACTCGGAAAACATCATCGGGACAGTTTTGACAAACGTGCCTCTTGGCACGCCTCAGCCCCTTTACAGCTTGTGCACAGTGATTTATGTGGTCCTCTTCCTGTTGCTTCATTCTCTGGCTGCAAGTACTTCTTAACTTTCATTGATGATTTCTCCAGACGCACTTGGGTATACTTCTTAAAACTCAAGAGCGAAGTATTTACCACCTTTTTGGCCTTCAAAGCATTCGTTGAAAAACAATCTGGACATCAAATTCTTAAGCTAAGAACTGATAATGGTGGAGAATATGTTAAAAATGCATTCATCAACTTTTGCACCGAAAATGGAATTCAAATGCAACATACTGTTCCATACACTCCACAACAAAATGGTGTAGCTGAAAGGAAAAATCGCACCTTAAAGGAAATGGCTAATTGTATGCTGCAATCTAAAGGACTCAGTCTTAGTTTTTGGGCCGAAGCAATTAATTGTGCAAATTATATAATCAATCGCACTCCTACTAAGGTTCTAGAGAATATCACTCCAGAAGAAGCTGGAGTTCCATTAAACCAGATGTAAGTCACTTTCGTGTGTTTGGAAGTGAAGCATGGGCCCATATTCCAGATGAAAAGCATAAAGCCTTAGAACCTAAGAGTGAGAAATGTACTTTTGTTGGATATTCTGAAGATGTAAAAGGCTATAGACTTATTCCATTTAAGTCCAAAAATGTTATCATTAGAAGAGATGTAAAATTTGATGAAAATAAATCGGCCTGCGAGCCTAGTCCGGCGGATGTGCCACCTCTTCCTATCTCTTCTATCTTTGAAAACATTTCTTCTTCTGATGATGAAAGCGAGGATGATAATCCTTCCCCACCTTCTCAGGATCCTCAACTTCCAAGATGGGTCCGTGCTACTCGGGATGCAGCAGGTGATCTTGCCGGTGATCCTACAGATCAGCGACGTACACGTTCTCAGTTTGAAAGAGCCTCTTCTTTACTGGCTCAAGCTCCAGTAAATCATGATCCTGACACTTTTGCAGAAGCTTCAGGCCATCCACATTGGGAAACAGCTATGAATGAAGAATATCATTCATTGATGACAAATGATACATGGGATCTTGTTCCTCTACCAAAGGGACGCAAACTTGTTAGATGCAAATGGGTTTACAGAACCAAGTATGGACCAGATGGGAAAGTTGATAAACATAAAGCTCGTCTAGTTGCTAAGGGCTTTTCACAGGTTGAAGGCATTGACTACACTGAAACCTTCTCTCCAGTTGCCAAAATGAACTCTATCCGCCTTGTTCTTTCCCTTGCTGCCTCTTTAAAATGGGAAGTCCATCAAATGGATGTTAAATCTGCCTTCTTGCATGGGGACTTGCAGGAAGAAATCTATATGGAACAACCCATTGGCTTCATACAAACAGACTCCAGCCTCGTTTGTCGACTTAAGAAATCCCTTTATGGCCTCAAGCAAGCTCCTCGAGCTTGGTATGCCAAAATGGATAGCTTTCTTTTAGAATCTGGCTTTTCTAGGTGTCATTCTGACAATACTGTCTACACCAAGAAAGTGGGCAACTCTCTCATCATCCTTGTTCTTTATGTTGATGATCTTATTCTTACTGGTAGTGATCCCAACCTTATAAACCATGTGAAGTCCAGCCTTAAAAAGAAATTTGAAATGACAGACTTAGGACACTTACACTATTTTCTCGGTCTTCAAGTCTTGCAATCCCAAGAGGGTATTTTCCTTTCCCAGTCCAAGTATGCTTGTGATATTCTTCGTCATTTTCACATGGAAGACTGTAAGCCAGCCACTTCTCCCTTTCAGTCTGGAGTCAAACTTTCAGTCTCTTGTACTTCTCCTGAAGTTGATGCTACCTTATACCGTCAACTTGTCGGAAAACTCTTGTATTTAACCCATACTCGTCCTGATCTTTCCTTTGCTGTTGGCCTTGTTGCTCGTTTTATGCAAAACCCCCGTGAAAGTCATTGGAAAGCAGCTAAAAGAATACTTCGTTATGTTCGAGGTACAGTACAGTTTGGGATTCATTACAGTGCCAAAGCAGCTCCTCTGTTAGTTGGTTTCACTGATTCTGATTGGGCTGGTGACCTTGATGATCGGAAGTCTACTGCCGGTTATGTCTTCACTCTTGGTTCAGGACCTATTACATGGGCTTGTAAGAAACAGGTTGCCATTTCTCTTTCATCAGCAGAAGCAGAGTATCGTGGTGCCGTGGAAGCTAGTAAGGAAGCCTTGTGGCTTCGTCAGATCCTATCAGAGTTTGGCTTTGAGCAGCAACATCCAACCACACTTTGGTGTGATAATCAAAGTGCCATTCAGCTATGCAAAGATCCAGTCCAGCATCAGCGCAGCAAACACATTGAACTACACATGCACTTCATCAGAAAGCTCATTCATGACCATGTTCTTGAAGTGCAATATTGTCCAACAGATGATCAGGTTGCAGACATCTTCACAAAGGCTCTCACAGAGGCGAAGTTCACTAAACTTCGATATATGCTTGGAGTTCAGGAAGTTGTCACTAAGGGGGGATAGGCTCTAGTGCCTCCTTCCTTCTCCTATTGTGTCATATTTGTAAATCCTTCAATCCTATCCCAAGTTGTTCTTAAGGGGGGATGTTAGGATATTCCGACACATAGGATATAGTTAAGTTCAACTTGGTCTAGTATAGAGTTAGGTTAGAGTTAGGTAAAGTGTGTTTCTTTACCGTTGTACATTTTGTAACTTACAATCCGACGGTCACGATATGTAGTGATCCGACGGTTCACTCTCACCTCGGTATTACCGACACTTGATCCGTGGCTTGACACCCGATTGGTCCATGAGTTCTATTTAAAGCGCATGGAGGGTCATTGTTCGGGTAATCTGTGCATGAGAGAAGCTTATGTAAATTTTCATTCTTTGATTAATAAATTGTCTGTACCCACGTTGGGACAGGCCGTGGACTGTTTCCCTCCTTGCACTCTGAGGGTTTTAACCACGTCAAAAATACTGGTGTATTGATTTGAGATCTGGTTGTGAGCGGTGTCCTCTTGGTATTCTTTCTGAGGAACTTACCCTGTAAATTCCTACACAATCCCACTTAGTTTGTAACCCCATTTGCAAAACCTTAGCAAGTATTGTGCCTCATGAACCATTCAAGTAGAGCTCCCTTCACTCTTTTGTATTTAAGTATTGAGGGGCTTTCATAGTGCATTATATTAGATATCATTTTTTGGGATTCAACTGCGTTAGGTAAGTCATTTATTTATGACCATTTCCATGAGAGGTAGTCGTAACTGATTAATTTCTCATGATTTTGGAATAGTCCACTTAGCACTCATTGCATCGGGTGATGCAATGACACGAGTGAAGAAGTGGGATTGAAACTAGTGAAATGAATCACAACACATATTACAACAACAAGGATAATCTATGTCTCACTGGTCTTCATCAACACTCACATCCACTCTAGAATCTCACAAACACCGCTCTTTCACCACCACATCTTCGAGCTGTCACTTAACCTCCATTTAAAATGTAATGCCTCTAACCATTGTTGATGAGCTTTGCAAGATCAACAATATTGACACCTCAGCTCGTTGGGGCTTCTGCGATAAGAGCCGTCAAGTAATGAACCATCCTATGGACCAACCACCATTTGTCAGATATTTCGCTTTTGACTATCCATCAGTAGCTAAGATGGCAGTCTGGATACTGAATGTGTTCAAAATTTTATCAAATAACTTGACCTTACTAACACACAAAAATTGATGTTTCGAACACCGGGACTTCCAATTTAAGAACCACTGACCCTTTTTATAACCAATAAAAACACACAAGTATTGATGTTTTGAACATCGAGGCTTACAGTTTAAGAACCACCAACCCTTTTTATAACCACAATTGAAATAAATAGAAAACTACTTCAACTCACATCAATTCTTTTTTTTTTGAATAGACATAATCAAAATTCGAAGATTACAATCCAAACAACTTGAAACTCCATAAATTATAATGTCATTCCTTGAAAACGCTGTCATATTTCCTTGGTAACCTGAAAATATTAGAATAATCAATACACATCATTGCTACTCGATATACTTGAAATTAAGGGCTCACAGTGGCAAAAATTCTTAGACATTATGCAAAAATAACCCTTTTCTCCTTTGCAAATGGTGAGGTTGTCTTAATAGTGAAACATGGCCTTCTCTCACGTGGTTGGTGCCACTTTGAGAAACAAATTTATTCAACAAACTGCTATCTCTTACACAACTTGTAGTGCTCTCAAGCGATCCAGCGACAATCTACTATTCCCTTATGCAGGTAGGCAAATGGCAGTCTCCCACGTAGCTTCAAAGCAATTTCACCAACAATTCCTAACCAGACACTTATAACTAGAATATCCTCAGCATTCACGACTCTTCCTCTCTCACACAGATCCAAATGCATAGTCACTACACAGACTTTATGGCTTCTCGACCTTCCCAATCCTACGTGCCATATGACTTGCAATGAACTAAACTAAGGATACGACCTGCAATCAAACACCTGAAATGAGGATATGTTGGTGTGTAGTTAAAATGATGGAGAAATGTGTTCTAGGCTCCAACAAAATCGATGCAGGTGACTCTATTAACCTCTGACAAGATTAAATCCTTGCAAGGTGACGTGGACCAATGTTCTCCCTTGCAATCTTTGCACACTAGCGGTCTAACAATAATTCAATAGAAATTTTCCTTGACTCCACAAACATAATGGTACTTTTTCCAACAACTTGTATAGATTCACCCTCACAACTTCCAAAATTTCTCCAATTGTGGCTCTGCCTTAGATGATGGCTCTACAGAACATTGATCAACCTAATATGGAAGAAGGGTCTCAATATAGAAACCTTCAACATCACGAAATTATTTAGATTTATAGGATGAACATATCTACGCATAGACACACAACAAATTTCACACACTAAATTAATCTATATACACATAATCAATCCTCAAGACTCTCTCATCATCCTAGGCCTCCCGTGAAGGCGTTAAGCTAGTACTAGCTCTGATACCATGTTAGAAAAATTGAGAAGAGAGCAATTACATACAACAAAAAACCACATTGTGATATCTTTATTTATCACAACATTACAAATACATAGGACATAAAACATTTGACTTCGACACATCTAGATCACGACTACAACTCATACATAGGAAACAACAACTTCTAGATTGATGCCTGAGAACTCTCAATGACAACTCATGACAACACATGGAAACATTAATTCCAATAACACATTGGACTTATTAATAACCAATATATGTCCATCTTAATCATGACTACTTTATACCTAATGTGCTCATATTAATAACCAATATAGATCTATCTTAACCACAGATAGAGGAATCAAATCTCTTTAGGTGCAAGTTGGTTTTCAAATTTTGCACTCTAAAAAACTTTTGCATCTCAGGAAATTTGATCCCTGTATATATCATGTGTGAATTTTAAAGTGTTTAAATTGTATTTTTGAATGCATAAATGGATTCAAGGCATTGAAAACACCCTTGGGCATTGGGCACTTAAATTGCGTACATTATATAGCTTAAACTTGCAATTAACCTAAAAATATATATGAGAAAAGGCTAAAATGTAGAATAATAAAACTACTTGAAATATTTTAACCCTATACATTGAAGTGTTTTATTTATAATTAGCATTGAATTTATTATTATTATTATTTTAATATCCTATATTATTTTCATATCAAGAATTACACATCTCCCATGTTATAAAAATTATAAAATTAAATGTCTCATATTATAAAAATACATATTTCTCACACTTAAAAACGAAAATATAAGATTCTTTTTACTTTCAATTACTTTCTCTTTTTAAAGTTGATATAAAATTATGCTATTTCATATGGACATTGAAATATTTTATTGATGGCTAAGAGGGAAAGGGAAATATTTTTATCACATCTCCTTCATACTAGGTTGTAATATAAACCGACATAGATTCAACTCAAGCCCCTATCTATCAAGCTCCTAGACAGATCAAATTTCTCAAGATGCAAACCTTTTTTGAGTGCAAAACTTGAGGAAATGTTTGAGCCTCGAAGCATTTGATCCCTCTAGGTACTTTGATAGATTTGATCTTCAGATGAATTTATAATGGTTCTTTATAATATGATTTATGTTATATATAAATGTCACATCTTCATATATAAATATTCTTATTTTTAATTCAATTATAGTGCTCATAATACAGATAATTATATAAGCGCTCATTTTTTAAACATGTTTTATAATTTATTTTTCAATGTGATATATATATAAACAGTGAGAAAACCTATCATAACTCAATTGTCAAATCAAGAGTTATGATAGGTTTTCTCACTGTTTATATATATATATATATATATTGTTGCTAACATTAAATATTACATGTTTGTTAAGTAAGATGAAGTTGTGAAATATCATGGCTGCCAATATGAAACATTGCTATTTTAATTTATTTGATAATATGGATATATTTATATAATCAATTGAAATAAGTAGACTTATTATTTTTATTAATACTTTTTTAATTGAGTCCAAATTATTATCATTATTTGATTTAATAGTTCACTACAACAATCCTCCTATAATATCTCTAATATGAATGAGACATATATTGATTTTTTTAAACTTAATTTTAGATCTAACTCCTTATTGATCTAATGCTTCACTATGACATCCCCCATGTTGGGGTGTAGAGCATATCTTGCGCAACAACGAGAAAACAAAATGAGAATGAGATTATTGATCTTTATAATGTTTTTAATTAAAACTAACTAAACATATAAATTCATTTTTGTTTTTTATTCTAACATTATTTTTTATTTTGAAAATAGTTTATTTTATTTTAAAAGGAATATATTTCAACTTGAAGTTAAGTACATAAGGAATTACACAGTTCCCTCATATTGTATTGTAGATTGAAATAATATATGTATAAAATAAACATTGTAAAATTAAATTATGCAAAGTTATTTGACAGAGTTAGAATTTATATTTGTATTTAAACAATTTAAAATTACATTTTGGAAAAAGATTTTAAAACAAAAATTTAATAATAATAAATTCGAAAAAAATAAAATTATAAACCATTTTTTTTTTCGTTTTAAATAAGACTTGGAAGATTTGGATTAAGATGGTAAAAATGCATATGGTGGATGCTACTAGAGTACATAAGCAAACCTGGTTTCAAAATTAAAAATATATAGTACTAGTGGGGTTTGAAATTACATTTAGCAATTTTCAAAAGTAGAGAAATTTAACTTCAATAAAAAATTAGAATGTGTGTTGCAGAAGTGTTCCTTAGAGTTGCTTCATGAAGCCCAGGAGGGTGTAGTTTATGCCAGACAAGAATGAGGAATCTAGGAACTCATAAGCATACGACCACTAAAAATTATGACTCTAAAGCTATAATTATGTCAAAGAGTTACCTCCTAGTTGCCTCTATTCCATCTTGTAATTAATGGATAAATTCTTAGTGTTGGATCAATAAATCCATCATCATCTCAAATTGAGTTGTAAGGTTGTTAAGATGAATTTTTTGGGTGAGAGAGGAGGAGCAGTATAAGTATGCCACTTCAACTGACCGAGACACAATCAGATTGACAGTAGAGAACATATGAAAAGCCATGAAAAAAGCAAGAATGGAGAGGGACATAATAGCGACAAGGAGAAACCTAAACATGGGGGGAGTGTCCAAAAAAAAATGAATGGGAGAGACATCAGACATAAATTGCAAAGGAATATGGTACTTGGAGGATTTAACCCATAGTAACAATGTGTACCATCCTTTCCAAAGGCCATCCCATAATCAAAATCATAAACATTTTTTTTTTGTTTTTATTTTTTTAAATAAGAATTGGAAAGATTTGTATTAAGATGGAAAAAATGCATTCCAGTGAATGTTACAAGAGTACATAAGCAAGACCTATTTCAAAATGAAAAATGAGCAATGCAGTACTAGTGGGCTTTGAAATTACATTTAGCAATTTTTAGAAGTAGAGAAATTTAACTTCAACAAAAAAATTAGAAAGTAAGTTGCAAAAATGTTCCTTAGAGTTTCTTCATGAAGGTTCAAGAGGGTGTAATTTGTGTCAGGCAGGAATGAGGAACCTACGAGCTCCTAAGAAGAATACCACTAAAAAATTTGACCTTGAGCTATAATGATGTCAAAGAGATAGATCCTAGTTGCATCAATTTCATATTGTAATTGACGAATCAATTCTTAGTATTGGACCAACAAATCCATCATCATTTCAAACGGAGCTATAAGGTTGTTAAGATAAATTTGTTGGGTGAGAGAGGAGGAGTGTAAGTATGCCACTTCACTATCTAGTCTAGACATGACTGCAAAGAAGGTACAAAAATCCATGACAAAGGTAGAGAATGGAGAGGGATATAACAGTGACAAGGAGAAACCTAAAGATGGAGGGAATGTCCAAGGAACAATTAATAGTAGAGACTTCAAAGATAAATTACAAAATAATAGGGGACTTAGAGGATTTAAAATGACCCTATTAATAACTTGTACCATCCTTTTTAACGACTACCACATGCCATGTTTTAACCAAACATTTGTGATTGGGGCTTCATGTGAAATCTCATCTTGGTTTATGGAAATATGTGAGCATGATTTATGAAGGAGGGAGAGAAGTAATGTACAAAATTGGGGTAACGAAGGGGATAACCTTTGAATGAGATTTGTCTGATTCCATTTTGATACAGATTTCATTGGTTGGTGGAAGTGAGTTAATGAAGGTATAATCAGGGAATATGTTGTGAAGAACGTTTTATTGGTTGGTGGGAGTTAATGAAGGTCTATTCATGGAATAGGTTGTGGGGAATGTCACCATCAATGACTTGGATTCCAACATTTCTAAAAGACCCTTATTTGCTTGCAAATCCACAATATAATTGTTAACTTGAGGGGTAAAATAGAAGAAGAGTTTGGGGAAGGTATAAAGGAATAAGTGGATTTGGAAAAAAAATGATTTCAAAGAGAAATCAAAGGGAAATGTGCCTAGACACAAGTGACATATACAATGAATCAGAGGGAGAGATTCCTAGGGGAGAGATTACTAGACACAAGTGATATATACAATGAATCAGAGGGAGAGGTGCCTAGACATAAGTGATGTATAGTGGTCTTGGAGTTTCCAATGATGTTCAAACTCAATATTAAGGGAGGAGGCTAGATTAATTCCCAAAATTAAAGTGGACATTGAGGGAGGAGACTACTTTGGTTCCCAAAAGTAAAACATTAAACTTGGGGCTTGATTGTTGATACTTATACCTATATTCCAGGAATAAGCGTTTACAATGTTTCCTTTAGAGTCATAAATGACCTTTACACTAGCTATTTTACTTTTATTTGTTATGATGGATATACATAATTAATTTTCTAAAAAGATGTTGTAATTATCATGTTATTAATATTTAAAAAGTTAATGTAAATACAATTATTTTATTTAAAATGATTATTTAATTAAAAAATATTTTCACTTTATAATTACATTTTTTTTTAATTGAATTTTTTCTATTGATGAAGAAATTTTTTTTTTTTCATAAATATATGTGAATTTTATTGATTTAATTGACTCACAATGCTTAATTATCTTGTTGAGATTACATTTACATTTGTATCATGCTATTGACAAGTTTAAAAGAGTATGTCAAGCTGAATTAAAGAAGGAAGTTCAAAAGGTAAAAGAAACCAAAAAAGGAAGGAAAATGAGCAATAATTAGAGATGGGAAAACTATTATTAGGGATAAAGACCAAAATGAGTGTAATAAACATAAATTTGGAACACTTTGAATCCTATTTTGGAATTGTTGTGGATTTCCATGGCGTAAAGGTCCTATGTTAAGCTTCATCTCGAGTGAAATTGATATGAACTTTTTAGTTCAAACTTGGGAGAATGATGAGTCTAAGGTCCCTCACATAGATTAATTCCTTTTGTGGTTAGCTTGGAACAAAAAATTCTATTGTAGAGGAATTGGAGGAATAGTCTATTATATAAAAAAGAGTGTATCTCCACACACTCAACTTCATAAGATAGACCCCCTTCATTGATACATTTCAATCAAAATATTTAACATTAATGCAAAGAGGATTTATATCACAATTTGTTATTTCACACCTATCAACTCTGTCTTTTGTAAGAAAAACAATCGAGATAAGAATTTCCCTTATAATACCTCAAAGCAAGAATGAAAGTGATATCCTCTTGTTAACAAACTTTAATGCTAGGACTAAATCTAATCAAACTATTCTTCTAAGTAATGTTTCAAATTCTAATCCTCTTTGGCTAGATAAGGACCTTGATTTAGCTAGTAGATTCAAAAGAAACTCTGAAGACCTAATTGAGAATTTATTTGGTATTGAGTTAGTCAAACTTTGTAGTTCTCAAGACCTCATAATTTGCAACGATATAATCAAGTGGCCAAACTCCAAACAAATGACTTGTGTTCATGGGCTTGGAATTAATGTCGTGTATTATGTGATAACTTATATCCCTATTTCCAACCAAATTGTAAATTTTGACTTCTTAAATGACCATGAACCTGACTCTGACCATATACAATTAACCTTAACCCTAATCTTTTCTTTGCAAAACAAGCACATGGATGAGAATTTCAAGAGTCAAAGCCACCTTTGTGTTGAAAAGAGTAAAATGGACCTCTTCTTAAAGGATTTAAATAGATATTTACACCTCTTAACTTATAAGGATAACATTGAAAACCTCTATCATAATTTTACTACAACTCTCTCTACTACCATTAGCAAGTTCTCTACCAAGGTGTCATATAAAAAGAATAATATAACTACCAACCCTTGGTATGATAATGATTGTAAAATTGCTAGAATGATTAGGGATGCTCCTAATGAAACCTTAAAACTTAATGCCCACGGGGCTCTGGATTGATGGTGAATGGGTTCACTATTAAGGCACTCCTTGCGATAGGTCACTGGTTCAAATCCCCAGTGGGTGCTTACCTACCAAAAAAAAGAAATCTTAAAACTTAATAAGATAAATACATACAAAGCTCTTATTAAAAGAAATAAAATATACTATATAAGTAGAAAGTAAGAGCAATTACTGCACCTCTCTAAGTCTAATCCTAAAAAGTTTTGGAGGAAAATTTTCATTCGTAAGACTAAAGAAAATCATTTGATTCCTTTGAAGAACTAGAATATTTACCTTAAAAACCTCTATGAATCCCCTAATACCATGGACACCATTTTGAATGCCCTTATAGAGAATGATATATTTTCCTTGGAAGACATTGATTTTGGGGTTAAGACATTGAAGGCTACCAAGCTAAAAATTTTAAAATAGGAGAATTTATCCTCATCTCGCACATACACAAGTTCTTTAATTTAGTAGTGAAGCAAGCCTTCCCTAATCCTTGGATCCAAAGCCTTGTTGTGCATATATTTAGGAGTGGTGATAAAAGCATTCCCTCTAATTATAGGACCATTATGATCATCAACATTTTAGCCAAGTTGTATGAGCTTATTTTGGAAAATAAGTTTAGTGTTTGGCTTGAAAACCATGGTAAGAAAGCTAAAGGAAAAGTTGGGTTTATGAGATATCATTCAACCGTGGACCATTTTGTTTCTTTTAGGATAATTGTAGAGGAGTGCACAATAATAAAAACACATATCTTTTGTTGCTTTTTTTTACTTTAGAAAAGCTTTTGATACCATTTATAAAACAAAGCTATGGAAGAGGCTAGAAGAGATGTTGATTCATCTCGAGTTGTAGGTTTTTGTGACAAGGTTGTAAAAAAATGTTATTGTCAAGATTAGGACCACATAGAGTTGGTTGGAAGAAATTAAATACAATATCGGATTCAAGCAAGGGTGTCCCTTATCCCCTGCCCTTTTTTGTACATATATTGATAAGCTAAAAGAGTGTTTGAAAGATGTAAGTTGTGTTGACCTCATGCTCACTGGTATGGTCATAACTCTTCTCTTTTATGTTGACGATATTGTTCTTTTGGAAAAGAGCCATTACGATCTTAACAAGAAACTCAAAATCCTCAAATATTTTTGCTCCAAGATGGATATGACTTTAAATATTGACAAAACTAAAGTCAATCCCCTGCCCTTTTTTGTACATATATTGATAAGCTAAAAGAGTGTTTGAAAGATGTAAGTTGTGTTGGCCTCATGCTCACTGGTATGGTCATAACTCTTCTCTTTTATGTTGACGATATTGTTCTTTTGGAAAAGAGCCATTATGATCTTAGCAAGAAACTCGAAATCCTCAAATATTTTTGCTCCAAGATGCATATGAATTTAAATATTGACAAAACTAAAGTCATGATAGTTAAGTTGAAAAAATCACCTACGATTCTGGTGCAGGCTAACACTCGCACATACCCACAGTATGCAAGAATCTGCAAAACACAATTGTCCCAGGTATTTGACTCTACAATGGAGTCAAATATTCAAACATAAAATGGTTAAGGCCCTCTTATCACGGTTCCTTTGTATCGAAACCAATCACCCTACCTAAACCCTCCTATCGAGAATTAAAACCCTTCAGAACCTTAGTTCAAGCCTTTAGCCCCCATATCTATATATATATATATATATATATATATATATATATATATATATAACCAGTCCTCACAACCTTTGGTTAATACATATTTAACATATAAAAGCCTTTTACAAAGGAAATACCGCACAAACATACCTTCCTCTGCTTTTATATGGACTCTGCACAGTCCCCGATGTTAAACCTCATCGCAATCAGCATTTGCTCCTATCACGGGCACACCACATATATGTCTATTGCATTCGATATGCGATAATGCATTACCAGACCTCAAATATTATATAGCTGCACTTATAAACCATTCGCCCTGTTTCTTATTGCTCTTCCACACTTAACGCGATACAAAGGGAAACATTGAAATTCTACTTTGAATTACGAAAGTGGACTTCAAACTCATTTGAACCACGACTATATTTATCGTTGGGTCCATAACTTATTGCCCCACAACGCTTCCGCTGTGACCTCCACCTTCTCGGATATGCGACAAGCGATTTATCATTGTTCACGATATCGCAACATCGCTAAACACCACTGTTGCCCTTGGCACCTCCGACTCCCGATTCCGATTTAAATCGTGATTGTTGATCTCATCACGATCCAACGATCCACGAAAAATTGGCGCTCGCTCAATGTAATCCTCCAAGGCTCACTCCGATAACTTTACAAGGTCTTTGTCGATGCGACTTAATCCTCGCCGTAGATATTTATGATCCAACGGCTGCTGAGTGTCCATTATTTACTTTTCTGCTCGATTCTCTTTACTTAGTTTTTCCGCATTTCCTTCAGTTTCTGCGGTTCTTTTTGGTTCTTCAGAGGTTTTTCGTCCTTCGCTGTTTCACTACAACTCTTCATATTGGCTTAACTTCACATGTTTTATTTTGATCACCATCCTCTTGATCCTTCAAATGGATTCAAAGATTCTTCTACGATCCCTCTGGTTCAATTCCGTTCTTCCACGTCCTTCAGAATTCTGCCTGTAAGCTATTACAGAACCTACGAATTCACAATAAATCATTTATGAAATACTCTTCACATACCGGCACAATCAGGAAATAACATCTCCATATATTAATATAAACAACAAATTACATATCTAAGATTCTAAATCTCACACAGGCTAGTTCTTCAATATTGTGGCCTCCTTTCGACTCTGCCCGTAGGCTTACATATATTCTATCTGTCTCACTCTATATCTCCTATTGAACACACAGGTTCATCACGCATATATTTATATGGAAACATTGGATCGGATCACTGTGAAGGATCTAATCACATCCTTTCCCCAAAACTCTCAACTAAATCCCTAAAGCTCGCTACATGCCACATACATATGTGGCAGTATTACATTTTATAAAGTCTTCGAGAGACTTATCCATTCCATCATTTTAAGCTCTGTTTTAAACAGAAAGTCCCCTTGTTTAGCTCGATGCTCCACGTTTGCTTTGGATTCCTTTGTTTGATTTGGGGGGGTTAAATGGTCCTGCATCAGACTCCCAAAGTAGAAAATATTCATGATCTCCTGATCATGTGTCTTCTGGTCTTGGTCTTCCTGGACCCCACACTTTGTTCTGTAATTGTCCACATGCTTTGTTCCCTTGTTGCTGTTGCACTTTTGTTGTCTCTTGCTCCATTTTCTTCTTCTTATCAATCATATTCAAACTCTGATTGATTTTCCTTCATGTTGCTATCATTTTCCTCCATTTGAATTGCTTCATCATCATCTCCCACATTTCTTCAATCTTTATCTCCAGTACATCTTTGGACTGGTTCATATTCTGCTTCATTTTTATGTCTCCTTATTTTTGCTTCAGGTTGTTGCTGTTGTTCATTAGTTCTTCAGTCTGTTGTTGGTTTCCTTAATTTTCTCTTGCTTCAACACTTTCTTTGCTTGTTTCAATCTTTGCCTTGCTTGCTCTACTAACTTTAACTTTGTTTGCTATGCTGACTTTAGCTTTGTTTGCTGCCTCCCTATCATCCTTACCCACTTTCATGATTGAATCATGATTGTTCAGCACTTTCTCCAGCAAATTAACTTCTCTACTCCATGGATTGAGTTCTTCCATAGATTTATCTTCTTTCACTTTTATTTGGCCGTTCACTTGTGCCAAATTTCCTCTAGCAATTGCAACAAAACCTGCATTCACAAAACACTTGTTAAAATTAAAAACACAAGGCTATTGTGCCTTGTTTTCCTTTGGCAACAATTCAGTTTGCTGCTCTGTTTCTTTCTCCTCTGTCAGCACATCAGTATGCTGATTTGAATTCTCAAAAGAATTCATGAGATGTCCATTAGTCTCTCTTCCACATCATTTTCTTCAATGATATCTCTCTGCTTTTTTCCACTATAGTGAACTCCTTCTTTTGCAGTGTTAATCTGCTGAATTCTAATTATCACCTCCTTTCTCTTGTGACTGTCATTCATGACAATTCTTTTGTCTTCCTTCTTCAACAATCTCTCTTGAACATCTATCCTCTGTCTTTCCAACTCCCTTCTTTGAAAATCTAATTTTCTATATAACTCAACAACTTCAATTGGAGTAGATTTTGGAAATTTTACACAATTCTCCATACCTTCCTTTGTTATGGATAGATCATCAAATGTCCTTTCTCCTTTTGTTAAGTCTTTTTCATAGACTTCTTCTTCCTTAACATATTTCAATAGATGTTCTTCTTCTTCACTAACTATCTCAACAACTTTCATGGCTACTTCCACTGTGCCTATCATCATAGTGAATTGATGATCCTTTACTATGTTTTCAGTTAACATAGTTTCTTCTTCAAGTTTTCCTTCAATCTCTTGCTGTTTATCTTCCTCAAGAGCTATCCTTGCCTCACCATCTGCATTAACATTCTCTTGTAATTGTTTTTCATCAGTAACATTAATCAAACTTATTTGATTACCTTTCTAATGCAATATTCCTTCATTATTCATCAAAATAAGATCACGATTCCTCATCTCCATGACAACTTCTATAGATTCATCCATAGACGTTTTCTTCTGTATGTAGTCAAATTCCTCCTCTAATGAAAAGTTTTCTCGATCACCTTTTATTTCTAGATCTTCATCTACTCTGAAGATATCTTCAAATGGCTGCTTTTCTCCTGCAATATCTGCCATCATATACAAATTATCAGTTTTAAAAATATAAGACCCTTTGGTCTCACTTGATGGTTCAACCATCATATCTCCTTTCTGTTCTAAATCATTTATATGATTCAGAAATTCTTTGATAGTCTCTTCTTCAATCTCCTCAAGCCCTTCACTTGGTTACTTGACATCTTTCTCCAGTTGTATATGAGATCTATCTATCTCATCTTTTTCCAGAACAGAATTTAGATTCTGCTGGTCTTCTTCCTCTTTCATGACAATATCAGCCAATTTTCCTTCTTTACATGTTTCACCTGCATACATACACAAATTGTCAGTTTTAAACCCATGTGACCCTTTGGCCTCACTTGAAGATTCAGTCTTCAAGTCTTCATCTTCAGTCTCTCCCAGAATTTCTCCTTGTTCTAGTTCACAAATGTACTCTTCCATTTCCATTTCGAACTCAGCTTCCTTGAGTTTTTCTATCAGCCACTTTACTTGCATTTGTTGTAGCATTCTCTGTATCTTTTACCATTTTACTTGCTTCTTCCTCAAGACCCAACCTATAATCTGGCTTTCCTCAAGCATTCTCCTTAATGCACTAAGTTGTTCTTTTAACTCTGCAATCTCCTTGTCAATTTCCTCTTGACTCATCTTCTTGCCATTTGCCTTTGCATCCTTCTTCTCATATCTTATGTTGTGGCTTCTCTCTAAACCTCTGTTATGACTATCAATAGTCATCTTCTTCTCCTCTATCTTCATGAGCTTCTCACTTATTTGCAACAAGCCTCTACTACAACTAGTCCTCCTGGCTGCAATCTTACCTCACTAAGCTCTTCTCACTCAGTCTTTTGGTAAGCATAGGTCCTCTGTTTGGAACCTCCTCTTGAGCAACACCTTTTCTCCTTCTAGGCTTCTGCAATCTCTCACTCTCTTTTGAGAACACTTCAACTATCCTCTCTGTCCAATCTCTTGTTGGATTTTTCAGGTTCACTGCCACTTCAGAGTGCTTTCCTTTGCTTTCAATAACACATCTGGTTCTTCTCACAGCTTCTCTTGTTGTCACCTATGTACTAGTATAAAAACACACATTCTCAATTTAAAATATAACATATCACCTCACCTTCAGATCTCATATTATCTTGTTTCACCCATTCTTCTGCACTTGAATGGATTGTCCACTGCTTTGTCCCTCAAGTCCTCTTTCCTTCAGAACTTGTATTAAGCAATCTTGCTTTCTCTTTCCTTCAAGGAATCCTCTGTTCCTATCTACTCCAATCCTCTGCTGGAACTGCTACAATCTTCCAGAACTTCAAAAGTTTCCCTTATAGTCTTCTATTGTAGCCTTATGCACATTACCTTCTTCTGTGTGCAACCTCCTTTTCATAGGAAATCTTCCCTTGCTCTTATTTCAATTCTACTCGGGTTACAAACTTCTCCTCTGATGCCAACTTCTACTCTGATACCACTGATGGTGCAGGCTAACACTCGCACATACCCATAATATGCAAGAATCTGCATAAGACAACTATCCCAGGTATTTGACTCTACAATGGAGTCAAATCTTCATACATAAAATGGTTAAGGCCCTCTTATCACGGTTCCTTTGTATCGGAACCAATCACCCCGCTTAAACCCTCCTATCGGGACTATATTCATCCTCAAGCCTTCCTAGTAGACTTTGATTAAAGCTTTCCCTCTAAATACTTTTATCGGGAATTAAAACCCTTCAGAACCTTAGTTCAAGCCTTTAGCCCACACACACACACATATATATATAACCAGTCCTCTCAACCTTTGGTTAATACATATTTAACATATAAAACCCTTTTACAAAGGAAATACCGCACAAACATACCTTCCTTCGCTTTTATATTGACTTTGCACAGTCCCTGAGGTTAAACCTCATCGTAATTGGAATTCGCTCCTATCGCGGGCACACCACATATATGTCTATCGCATCCGATATGTGATAATGCATTACCGGACCTCAAATATTATATAGCTACACTTATAAACCATTCGCTCCGTTTCTTATCGCTCTTCCACACTTAATGCGATACAAAGGGAAACATTGAAATTCCGCTCTGAATTACGAAAGCGGACTTCAAACTCATTTGAACCATGACTATATTTATCGTTCGGTCCATAAATTATTGCCCCATAACGCTTCCACTGCGACCTCCGCCTTCTCCGATATGCGATAAGTGATTTATCGTTGTTCGCGATATCGCAACACTGCTAAACACCATTGTTGCCCTTGGCACCTCTGACTTCTGATTGTGATTTAAATCATGACCGTTGATCTGGTCACGATCCAACGGTCCACGAAAAATCGGCGCTCACTCAATGTAATCCTCCAAGGCTCACTCCAATAACTTTACAAGGTCTTTGCTGATGCGACTTAATCCTAGCCTTCGATCTTTATGATCCAATGGTTGTTGAGCGTCCATTCTCTACTTTTCGCTTGACTCTCTTTACTTAGTTTTTTGCGTTTCCTTCAGTTTCTGTGGTTCTTTTGGGTTCTTCAGAGGTTTTTCCTCCTTCGCTATTTCACTGCGACTCTTCCTCTTGGCTTAACTTCGCATGTTTTATTTTTATCACCATCCTCTTGATCCTTCGAATGGATTCAAAGATTCTTCTATGATCCCTCTGGTTCAATTCCGCTCTTCCATGTCCTTCAGAATTTTGCCTGTAAGCTATTATAGAACCTACGAATTCACAGTAAATCATTTATGAAATACTCTTCACATACTAACACAGTCAAGAAATAACATCTCCATATATTAATATAAACAAAAAATTACATATCTGAGATTCTAAATCTCAAACAGGCTAGTTCTTCAATATTGCGGCTTCCTTTGGACTCTGCTCGTAGGCTTACATATGTTCTATCTGTCTCGCTCTATATCTCCTATTGAACACGCAGGTTCATCACACATATATTTATATGGAAACATTGGATCGGATCACTGTGAAGGATCCGATCACATCCTTTCCTCAAAACTCTCAACTAAAGCCCTAAAGGTCACTACATGCATACATATGTGGTAGTATTACATTTTATAAAGTCTTCGAGAGACTTATCCATTCCATCATTTTAAGCTCTATTTTAAACAGAAAGTCCCCTTGTTTAGCTCGATGGTCCATGTCCACTTTGGATTCCTTTGTTTGATTGGGGGGGTTAGATGCTCCTGCATCAGATTCTTTTATTTATGATAACAACTCCTTGGAGGAAGTTCTTTCATACAAATATCTAGGAATCGACATCCATCATAAGCTCGATTAGAATTATAGCATTGAGAAAAGGATAAATGGAGGTTGAAAAGCTTACTATAGGCTTGAAAGCAATTGTAATTCAATAAATATTTGGATTTGGGATTAAAAATGCTTCTCTTTGAGACTCTAATCAGTCATGCTATTTTATTTGGTTGTTAGGTTTGGGATTGCAATATATCCAGAGAGTCATGGAGGAAGACTGAACATATTCAAAAGTAGTTTATAACCTACAACCTTAATATTAAAGGAAATACTTTATACCCTATCCTCTTGATTGAAGCAAGCCTTCCCCCTATTGAAAGCATGACTAAGTACCTTATGTACAAGAAGAAGCTATACAAAATGGAAGCAATATGTTTCCTAAAATTGCTTCTAACTCTAGCAAAAGCCCCCACCTTCAGTTCAAGTAAGTGTGGGATAAGGATGCCCAATCTTGGTTGGACCATTGGGGAATAATGGAGGAGATCATCTTGCAGAATCTGAATAATAATAAAATATCATTACATCCAAATTTAAGGATAATTTGTGGGGAAATATTGAGCCAGAGGGGAAAAGGAGACTACAATATTATAAGGAGGTGATCAACCCCAATCTCGAAAACCAAAATTATCTCTCTATCTTGACTAGTGTTAAGAAGGAAATGAACATTGTGAAGATTAGAACTAATTCTTAGAGTTACATAGTGAAATTGGGCGTCGGTCAATTCCTAAAACGCCATGGGATGAAAGAGTTTCTCATCTGTGCAATCCTAAGAAGGTTGAAGATGAAAATCACTTTCTCTTATATTCCCCATCTTATACCCGCATGATCTAATTTTCAAAAAATTTGCCACACTACAAACCTTCTTGACCATTTAACTCAACAAAACTATGATAATCTAGGAACACTTTTCTTGCTTTTGTTTAAGCATAGAAATAAAATGTTAAAGAATTGTAATTAAAGCCCACATCCAATAAACCATATAAATCTTAATTAATCATCATATAAATTAATTTTCTTATATTTCTTATAAACATATAAGATATTAAATACTTTGAATTTTTATTTTATAAATAAATTTATTATTTTAATTTTTTTTAATTACATTATAAAAATGTCTATAAACTTATTAATGTAATTTATGAAAAATTATTATTGCATATTTAAGTATGGTGAACATTAAAATATCAAAATTATATATACAATTTTTTTAAAATAAAACGTTTTAAAATTATTATTCTCAATCTTAATTTGTATATGTATAATAGATTTGACAACTTTATTCATCCAAATATTTTTTTAATAATATCATAATTTATATTATTAAAAATAAAACATTTTAAAATCTGTTAAATTTTATCTGTATGCTAAATTTAATGAATTATTTATTTAAATAGTTTTAAACTAACGTAATAGTTTTTTAAATTTTAGTTATGAAAAACAGCATAAATTATCTATATAATTTATGAATTTTTTTTTAAGGTTATTTTTATATTTTTTCCATAAGGAAAAGATTATCAATATTATTTTTATATTTAAATATAAAATAATTAAGAGTATATATTTTAATTAATAATATATATATTAGAAGAAAAAAGAGTCAGAAGTCTTTATAAATGAAGATCTTATTTCAAAAGATCAAGTTGAACTAAGGAAAGAAGTCCAAAAAGTAAAAGAAACAAGAAAATGAAAGCAAATGGGAAATCATTAGAAATAGAAAAGCTACTACTAGAGATAGAGTCCAAATGAAAGTGATAAATAGGGATTAGGAACACTCTAGATCCTCTTCTCGAATTGTCATGGTTTTCCATGGCTTAAAGGTCTTATGTAAGTTGGATCTCGAATGATATTGATTTTATTCTCTTAGTTGAAACGTGGGAACATGATGAATCTAGGGTTCCTCACATAGATGGATTCATTCTTTGTCTACCTGGAACAAGAAACCCTCTCGTAGACACTTTGGTGGTATAGCGTGTTATATAAAAAATATTATTCCTTCCCACACTCGGCTCCATAAGATTGACCCCCTCAATTAGTATATTTGGATCAAAATTTCTGACTCTAACACCAATAGGATTTTTCTCGCAATTTGTTATTTTGCTCCTATCAACTCTTCCTCCTATAAGAAAAACAACCTGGATAAGAATTGTCCCTTCATTACCTTAGAATAGGACACATATTCTAAGGAAGGAAGACAACATCTTTTTACTTGGGGACTTCAATGCTAGAACCGCTACTAACCAAGCTACTCTATTAAGTAATAACACTAACCGTAACCCCCTATGGCTTGATGAGAATTATGACTTAGCCAATGAATTCAAAAGAAATTATGAAGACATAACCGCAAACCTATTTGGTACCAAGCTAATCAAGCTTTGAAATTCCCAAAACCTGATTATCTGTAGCAAGATTAATAAGTGGCCTACATCTAGCAAGATGACTTGTATTTATGGGCTTGGTAGCAATGTTGTGGACTATACAATATCTGATACCCACGTTCTCAACCGTTTTCCCAAATTTTGACCTCCTAGATGACCACAAGTCTGATTCTAACCAGAAACCTCTATCCTTAACCCTAAACCTAGAAATACACACCAACCACATGCAAGAGAATGGTGAGAGCCAAAGGCACACTTACTTTGACAAAAGTAAAACAGATCTCTTCTTAAAAAAATTTAACTAGGAATTTAGATCTCTTACAATATAATGATAACGTTGATCACATCGACCACAATTTTACTTCAACTTTCTCCACCACCATTAACAAATTCTCTCCCGATGTATCCTATAAAAAGAACAATAGAACTTCCAACCCTTGGGTATGATAAGAGACTGTAAGCTTGCCAAGAAAGCAATTAGAGATGCTCCTAATGAAATTGTAAAGTTTGAAAAAATTAAGTGTGTGCAAAACTCTTATCAAAAGGAAGAAAAGACACTATATAAATTAGAGGTGAGATTGTCTTCTTCAGCTCTCTAAAGTTGAGCCTAAAAAATTTTGAAAAAATATTCTTGTCCATAAAATGAAAGAAGATAATTCTATCCCATTAAAGGAATGTGATATCTACCTTAAGAATCTCTATGACTGCCGGGACACCATAAACACCATCGTACATATATAATAAAAAAATATTCAAAATTCAGATTAAAAAACTCCCTAATATAAAATTAGGGAGCTAATTTTATTTCATAGGAAAAATTCAGACTCAAACTTTTACTATAATAATAATAACTCTGTTTTCACAAACAGACAAATAGTTATGTTTTGAAATTCCAACCTATTAGATATGGCGGTGGAGGGTACTAGTTAGAAATGGCGGTGAAGGGTACAAGTTCTTCAGTGGCGAATAAGGCTGCGACTGCGAGGACGAACCTGCAGGTGGGTAGGCCTGGTGCGTTGTCATGGGCTCCACAGTTGCCAACCCATATGACGCTGCTGGATACGCTGCCATGGCTCCACCTTGGCCGCAGCATATGTCCTGCGGCTGCCATTGCTGTTTTACAAAGATTTGCATCCTCGTGAAAGTAAAGAACGATCAGGACACCGAAATTCGATCCCAGACCAATTATAACCTATTATACAAAACCTGCGCCAGATGCCCAAGTTTGTATCTCTCATAAAACCTCCGTCAGAAATCCCAGTTTGCCTTTTTTCTTCATCAAGCTCCACTGCATTTTGATATTTTGACATTGTTACAGAGCATCTTCCCCAAAGATTCGCCTGCTTATCTGGTGCACAATGTTTTCTACTTCTAGTATTTTCATTCAAATGTTTTCTAATTAAGCCGCTGGGCAATTTCATTGACTTATTACTGTGAGAAAACACTTCGATTCATCAAACCTTCCAGTGGGAAAATTATATATAAAAAAGTAAACTAAAAATCCAATTCGTTTTTATAGGTAAAACAGTCAAAGAACTAGAATTCCCAGATTCTAAACATGGATTAAATTTTCAGCGAACATCCCATTTTGCAAAATGAAAATTATAGCTTGGGCACTTAGCGGCCTAACAGTGTCTTTGAAAAGTGAAGATCGTTCATGCATTTTGCTAAACATTTAGCTTTCGTCCTTCGGGTTGAAGCCTATTTCCAAATCTATTGATTCATTAATGCATTCCCTACGGACCTCAGGGTGTCCACAATCTGACATTTATTTAATTTTCAGGCAAACACTTTCTGGTTGATAGTGATGGAGATATGCATGATGCCATCATCCATCTCGTTGTTTGTATTGATGCCCATTGAAATGAGCGGCATGTGTATCATGGCATGTCGTGTATCATATGCTATCCCTTCCCCATACCATGTGATATTAATTGCCACCAAATTTTGAATTGTATAATGGCGCTCCAAATTGGAATTTTGAATCTCAGAACCCGCGCTGCCATATTTTGTTGAAATTGAAAGAAGCTTTGGTCGGTTATAGTTTCTTTGCTCAGCATGAGCTTCCATTGCGGTGGTTCTGGCTATCGTTGCCTCTGCTAGTGAGAAAACTCATTTTAGCGTTGCCATTGGGATATTGGGACTCTGGGTTTATGTATCACATGACAAGCTGTTGCTATAGAAGATGGGAAGGCATAGTTTCTTTGCTCAGCATGAGCTTCCGGACGAGTTCTGTCACGCCCCTACACTGGCGGTACTCTTCCAACCGCACTATAGCGAGGTGTGGCACTACCAACCGTTTTCTTTTCACCAATACTTACGATTGTAGACTACGCCTAACATTCCATACTTAGTTTATTTTTCATTACCAAGTATTATCTTTTTAGTTTATTTTTCATTACCAAGTATTATCTTTGTCCTTTATACAGTGAAAGCCCATAACATTCACATAAACAACATTATACAAGAGAAATGCACAACAATATAAAGGGAGGGGCAACTCCCTGCAATATGAGTCTACCCGAATCAATATATATAATCTTCTTTTATAAGTACAAGTTAAATCTTGGGAAACCCCAAATTTACACTTAGCCAAATTTCCAACTTCGGCAAACTCGATTGCCTAGCTCGTCGGCACCTCTGCACGGTCGCTACACGACTCACCAACCCTTCGTTCACCTCGTCGCACATCTTCACCCGACTCGCTCTTCTTTTGGTCAACAAATGTCCAAATTGTGCTATCCTACTCGACCTCCGTTCGGTGGACCACACACAATCCTGCTTGCCTGACTCTTCGTTCACGACCTTCGGTTCCAACCTTCGTTTCGGCGTGCACGGTGCGCCCTCACCCGGCCGCCCGTCCGCACGTTCACCCGCGCCTTCACACGACTCACCCGAGTCCGCCTGAACGCCTTCACCCGAACAACTTCACCCAAGTCGCCACACGACTTCACCCGGGTCGCCACACAACTTCCCCCGGTTCACCTGAACGACCTCACCCCGGGTCGCCACACGACTTCACCCGAATCGCCTGAACGACTTCACCCGGGTCGCTCAACGACCTCACCCGGCTTGCTCGAATGATTTCACCCCGGTCGCCCGACGACCTCACCCGGCTCGCCTGAACGAACTCACCCGGTTCGCCCGAATGACCTCGCTCGAGTTTCCTACCCGACAACCTCGCCCAAGTTCTACCTGAACGACCTCACCCGAGTTCTGCCCGAATGACCTCGCCCGAGTTCTGCCTGATGACCTCGCCCGAGTTTTTTGCACGAGTTTTTCGCCTGAGTTTCTCACCCAACTTTTTTGCACGATTTTTTCACTCAAGTTCTGCTCATCGTGCGGGCTCATCCACGCACTGCAGAACTCCTCAATTGAACTCGTGTTCGCCGAATGATGATGGCTCGTCTCCTCACACGCTCCACCAATATATATGGGTGGGTGGTGGGTTATGTCACCCGGGCGACCCATGCCCAACGCCCAAGCCGACTCGTTCAACATGTTGCCTTCGCCCGAGAGGAGGGTTGGCCCGCCCAACTCATGGGACTGCCCTCTCAACTCACCCAACATCGTATAAACTCGCCCTTGGCTCGTTTACTTTGCATTTCGCACGAGCTTCTCGCCCATCCTTCGCACGGTGAAGGTGACTCGGACCGCAGGTCCTTATATCCTCCCCCACTTGAATTCATTGTCATCCTCGACAACATCTCATCCCAGCAACCATCCGTCACCAAGATATCCATACCAAGGCATATACTCCATCAGTATGTCATATATTGGAAATCATCTCAATCCATGACCATCAACCACCCTGTCACAATCTCCACATGCTGCTCTCCATCGTGGAAGGCTGGCCCCTCCATTTCAAGCTACATGCTTTCTGCAACATATCGTGTCGACCTCATCATGTATTGTCCTCATGTGAACTGCTGCCATGATACTCCAACACAATGCTAACACATCTTTGTACATGTCAGCCCCCATGTTTGAACTATTCGGGTAGCTAATCCAACTGTTACGCTCAAACCATGAGAATGCACATCCTCATGCCATCACCAGTGGTTTCTCAGAACATCCTGTCACATCATCAACTCGATCAAGAATCCATCTCCATACAAGTAAGCCATGCTCAGGTCCATGAAGTAGTCTCCATCTCATCTGCAACATGATGTCCATGATGTTTGGTGTCAATGTGCTGCATGAAATTAGTCGCATCTATCCCAACATCATCATCCATATGTGTACCTCCTCAATATGAAGAGATCATCTCATCAAACCCGACTCTCAATGTGCCACATCCAGGTCCATGAAGTAACCTCCATCATCTCTGTTATGTGCCATCCCTCAAGCCTACCATAGAAACAAGTATACACTTGTCTCGCCTCCCATGTGCTGCCCATGATCATAGATCAATCACCGCCCATGTGTCAAAAGTGGTTAAGTCTCGGCTCAACCCATGCCCAAGTGTTGCCACCAAGGCATCATCATCGTTGTAACTCCATCACTCCAAAGTGTCTCATATCGATCCTCCACATCAAGTAACTCTTCCAAGCTACACCCATATATGTACTCGAAGGTATGCATCCCATTCTGCATCAAAGTTTCTGACCTCAGCTCCTCAATGCATCAGATCCTCCAAGTCCACCGTATATGAGGTCTCCAAAAGTCACAACAATCTCATGTCATCATGAGCTCCATGTGTCATCTCCAACCAACATCTCGGCAGGCATACAAGTCTCGGCCCAAAGGTCTCTGCAAGATGCCTCGGCTCTCCATGTAGTAGGAATAATCCATAGTCTGCTCATAACTCCATCCAAGTCCATGGCCTTGTTGTACAAGAGTGCACAACCTCTCCATCAGCTCATAAGTAAAACATCTCCATGTCACACCAGCAAATCCACCTGCACAACATCCCTGCCTTGACACTCCCCATTGGATGCCCATAAGTGACATCTCTACAAGTGCTCCTGCACAATGTCCCTGCATAAGACTGCCATGCTCCATGTCTCCAACCTGATATCCATGACTAAGTTGCCCATGTAGTCCAACCAAGTAGACTCATCACAACAATCGGTCATCCTCATCCAAGCTGCAATGCCCGCTCTAGTGAACTCGATCACCCAACCACATCATCATCACATGAGTCTCTCCATCATAGCTCCCCCACTAAAGGTTCCACCAAGACTTGCTCTTGGTCTCGGCCATGAAAAGTCTACCCAAATATCATCATACCTCAAGTGTGTGCCCTCCTCAATCTGTCCATGAGTCATGTTGGGCACTTAGCCAATTCTCCATGTGGTTAAAGCATGACCCAATCCTCCACAACGATTATCATGTTCCTCCCTTGTCAGGGGCCTTTGTACCTTCTACCATAAGGTCACAAACAACCCCAACAAGTCCTGCAACAATCAACAACCCTTGCTTCTCCATACAAGGTCTCATCATAGACATCCATGGTAAGATGCTCCCTTGCATCGACAAACTGATTTTGCTCTTCCCTACATAGGGTTCATCTACCAAATTCTCAAGTGAAACACAAGTATCAATACTTACTTCATCATCATGAGGCTCCTCCATGTGAGTATCCCCATCCATCCATGTCTGCAAAGTGCACAATCCTGGTCCAACTTGATCAACCTCAAGTTCATCCTCCATCGTTGTCACATCTGCGACATTTTCAAACATCACGGCTTCCTCTTCCTTGTCAGCACAATCTACAACTTCATCCTGCTCCATTGTGAAACCATGTTGAAGAAGTTTGTCTTCAACATTCTTTTCCAAGACTTCAAGTTCGTTTCGAATCTAGGGGTTCTCTTCTTTCAACCACTTCAACCTGTATAAGGTAAGCAAGAGCTTCCCTTCGCATTCTTCCAAACCTGCCATACCTTGTCGTTCAGCTTGGCCCAAGCACTAAGCTTCACCTCTGCTAAACCTATTTCACCATTCACTTGAATTACCCTGATAGTCCACCTGTCACCTGCAAAACTTGAACTCCCTGCCAAGTCTTTGGTCTTGTAGAATCAGCTCCTTGATTCAGTTCACCAGCTCTGATACCACCTGTCACGAAGTGACAGTGGGATCAGCTTCTTTCGCAAATCCCCTTTGCACTTCACTAGCCTTTGATACCACCTGTCACGATAGTGCAGTGGGATCAGCACTCCATCGTCAACCCGATCAGCTTCCTGATCATCAGCTCTGATACCAACTGTCACACCCCTACACTGGCGGTACTCTTCCAACCGCACTATAGCGAGGTGTGGCACTACCAACCATTTTTTTTTCACCAATACTTACGATTGTAGACTACGCCTAACATTCCATACTTTGTTTATTTTTCATTACCAAGTATTTTATTTGTCCTTTATACAGTGAAAGCTCATAACATTCACATAAACAACATTATACAAGAGAAATGCACAACAGTATAAAGGGAGGGGCAACTCCTTGCAATATGAGTCTGCCCGAATCAATATATATAATCTTCTTTTATAAGTACAAGTTAAATCTTGGGAAACCCCAAATTTACACTTAGCCAAATTTCCAACTTCGGCAAACTCGGTTGCCCAGCTCGTCGGCGCCTCTGCACGGTCGCCGCACGATTCACCAACTCTTCGTTCACCTCATCACACATCTTCACCCGACTCGCTCTTCATTTGGTCAGCAAACGTCCAAATCGTGTTATCCTACCCAACCTCCGTTCGGTGAACCACACGCAATCCTACCTGCCTGACTCTTCGTTCACGACCTCTGGTTCCAACCTTCATTTCGATGTGCACGATGCACCCTCACTCCGCACGTTCACCCGCGCCTTCGCACGACTCACCTGAGTCTGCCTGAATGCCTTCACCTGAACTCATTCACCCAAAAAACTTCACTCGAGTCGCCACACGACTTCACCCGGGTCACCACACGACTTCACCTGGTTCGCTCGAAGGACCTCACCCGGCTCACCCAACGACCTCACGCGCCTGAACGACTTCACTTGGGTCGCCCAACGACCTCACCCGGCTCGCCTGAACGACTTCACTTGGGTCGCCCAACGACCTCACCCGGCTCGCCCGAACGACTTCACCTGGGTCACCCGACGACCTCACCCGGCTCACCCCAACGACTTCACCCGGGTCGCCTGACGACCTCACCTGGCTCACCTGAACGAGCTCACTAGGTTCGCCCGAATGACCTCGCCCAAATTTCCTGCCTGACGACCTCGCCCGAGTTCTGCCTGAACGACCTCACCTGAGTTCTGCTCGAACAACCTCGCCCGAGTTCTGCCTGAGTTTCCTGCACGAGTTTTTTCCCTGAGTTTCTCACCAGACTTTTTTGCATGAGTTTTTCACCCGAGTTATGCCCGTCGTGTGGGCTCATCCACGCACTGCAGAACTCCTCAATTGAAATCGTGTTCGCCGAATGATGATGGCTTGTCTCCTCAAACGATCCACGAATATATACGGGATGGTGGCAGGTTATGTCACCTGGCTGACCCACGCCCAACACCCAAGTCGACTCATTCAACATGTTGCCTTCGCCCGAGTGGAGGGTCAACCCGCCCAACTTGTGGGACCGCCCTCTCAACTCGCCCAACATCGTATAAACTCGCCCTTGGCTTGTTCACTTCGCATTTCGCATGAGCTCCTTGCTCGTCCTTCGCACGGTGAAGGTGACCCGGACCGCAGGTCCTTACAAGTTCGGTGCTGATCGCAATTGTGGTGGTTCTGGCTATCGTTGCCTCTGCTGGTGAGAAAACTCATTTTAGCGTTGCCATTGGGATATTGGGATTCTGGGTTTATGTATCACATGACATACTGTTGCTCTGGAAGATGGGAAAGCAGGGATGCCTCCCGGCATCATCAACCTACCATAGCTGATTCCAATAACAACTATCATGCATTGTATTTGGCCTTTGTGAGTCTAAGGTTTATCAACATGGGTGTGAACAATGGATTGGAATTCTAACATAATTGCTCTTACCAATTTGGCTCAGTGTATTTACTTCTGTAAATTCCCGAGTCAACATTTTCCACCCATATACTAGCCATAATTCCGATCGTCCCCTACCCTAGCTCTTATGGTGCTCACTGACCTCCCAGCGTGGTGGCTTCTTTTCACAATGTCCCTCGTTCGAATCCCCTCTGGGGTACTGGCTTTTGATCGCTTCAGTGAAGTCCAACATTTGGGCATTTTAAACTCCAATAGGACTCATTTTGATGGGAAAAATTTAACAGAGGTCGGGGGTCAGAGTAAAGAAGAAGATAACACATGGCGTGTTGCAAGATACGGTACTGACCCCATTAGTTTGCAAGCAGCTCTGGGTTGGGGTTGTGGCCCTGGTTATGCAGATTGTGGCCCTATACAACCTGGTGGGTCTTGCTATGTGCCCAATACTTTATTCGCCCATGCCTCATTTGCATTCAACAGGTATTATCAGAAAAACATGAAGGCACCGGGGTCCTGTGATTTCCAGGGTGTTGCAATGGTAATAAATGTCAGCCCAAGTAAGCCCAATAATATTAATATTCCCCCTTCCCCAATCTGCAACTCCAATGTAAAAAAAAATGGAATGTATGTTCATTTTATTGTATAGTTTGTTTGTTGTTTGAGCAATTGATTTTTCTACAGGCTTCTTCTAAAATGCTTGTGCTTCTATCACTGGCCATGCAGGTTATCCTGGCAGCTTCTACACATTCAGGTGAATTCCTGCGCTCAAGTGTTACTGATATAAACCATTTAGCGTTCTCTCTCAAGGTACAAAGTACTTCACTGGAATGGCTCTTGTAATTCTGCATGCATGACAGTATATTTTGCAACCCAAGAACAACTGGTTTTATGGTGAAAAATAATGTGTTTGGTATTTTGTTGTGTTTTTCAAGGTCTGGGCAAGAAGTTGCTGATGTGAGTGGAGGGCCAAAAAAGAAATCCTGCACTTCTGCGCTCGTGCTGCCTTTGTTTCTATGGTTGTCTCTTATTATCACTCTTCTTGTGCCTTAAGAGACTAGACTTCCATGAATGCAACCTGGTTGCAGATTTTATGCTAAATTTGTTAAAAGCAGTTGGCAAAACAACCTGGTTGAAGATGTTATGGTAAATCTGTTTGCTAGCAAGTGTGGTATTTTGTAAATACTGGCTTGCTCAAATTTTGATTGTGATTATCAAGCTATTATACCAATAAGGTGATAAAATTTGCAAGGAAATGAATACTGTAAAATATTAGGCTTGATTTTCTTCTTGTAGTATGGCCTATACTAGAGTCGAGCATGCCCAAGGCTTCAAATTCAAATGAATTCGACTGTAACTTTAATCATTAAATATTGTACTTTTTCCTTCCTTTTACCTCTACAACTTTTGATATATTTTAAATGAAAGTAGCAGTTCTCTGTTCTCATCAACTTTGCAAAATTATAAATCACTCATAATTCAAAATGGTTTTAGAAGACAATGCAAACAACAATATTCTAGGCACATTATGAATTTAATTTTTGTGAGCACCTATCCTTATGAAAGAGAAGGGCCTTGAATCAGGGATCAATGCAAAATGTAGAAGAGCCTTGAATCAAGGATCAGTGCAAAATATTTACACTGGGTTTCAGGAAATGATATCTCATTTTTCACAACTTTTAAGAACTAGGGATATATTATTGTTATCCTATAATTTTAATACTAGGTAAGAAATGGTAAGCCAAAATCTTATGTGAGGTGAGCCAGAAAGTTATTGAAGTGTTATGAATTTTTTCCTATGTTGTTGTGAATAATATAAAATTGCAATGAATTGATAAATATGTTTGAATGGGAGAGATGCATCGCAATGGTTATAACCTATTGGTACGTTGCTTGTAAAAGTGCAAGGCCTATACACAAACCCTTAGACTGTGAATGAGTTGATCACTTCACTAATTGGTTTTAAAAAGCAATTCAACTTTTTTATTTGGACTAGGAATGAGTTGATCACTTCACTAATTGGTTTTAAAAAGCAATTCAACTTTTTTACTTGGACTGGGAATGAGTTGATCACTTCACTTTTTGCTTTTAAAAAGCAATTCAACTTTTCTACCTTGTCAAGTAAAAAGTAAAAGATAAAAGATTTTGCATAGATGTTATTAGAAGTATGGATAAATGTTCTTAAGAGAATAGACATGGTGTATCAAAACTTTTAATAAGATATAACTTTTAATATATAGCTCGTAAATTTTATTATTATTATGCGAAGCTTTTATTAAAAATGAATTATAGGTTGCAATTTTCTTATATTTTATTATTAAAATTCATATTGAAAAAAAAAAAAATGTTTTTCATGACATTGTTTTCAATTATATTTATTTCATCCATCTATATATATATATATTATTTATAAATTTTATTTAATTAAATTTTTTATTATGTAAAAAATTGATTTAAAAATAAGCTATATATTATTACTATTATAAATTAAATCCCTTCGCTAATTAGTTTTGAAAACAATTTAACCTTTATATTATTTTTAATTAATTTTTTAATATTTGTGATATTATTTTTAATTAAATTTTTTAATAGTTGTGTGTTTAGTTTGGAGGAGATATACATATTAGTTTTGAAAAGCGATTTAATCTTTGTATTATTTTTAATTAAAATTTTTAATATCTCTATGTTTAGTTTGGAGGAGATGTAATATTTATAAATAAAACAATAGTTTGGAAGAGATATAGTATTTGTAAAATGAAACAATGTTATTTTGGTTTGAAACATGTAGGCTTAAATTTATCAATGTGATTTTTTTCAAAATTGTTTTCAAACAAAAAAATGTTATTCATATTATATTAAAAAATTAAATTAAAAAACTATAAAACATATTAGAAAAAGTTATTGGGTATTTACAAAAATGTGAAGTTTTATTATTAAGATTTAAAAAATTAAAAATAGGAATGTTTTGTATTATCAAGATTTAATATATATTCAAATGTGAAATTTATATAAATATAAATAATAATATTAAAAATTAATATAGATTTATTTAAACTTTAGAGTTCCAATTGTTTGGAGGAATCAAATGTCTCTAAATAAAAACCTTTCTACAAGTTTTGCATTCAAAAAAGGTTAGTGATCATAAAATATTTTATAATACACTACTGAATAGATATTATAGTAACAATAAAGTGGAGTATCAAATAAATAAAAATAATAAAACATAATGTCAACACAATTAAAAATTAATAACAAGTAAAAGTAGCAATAATAATAGATTGATTGAACTCAATTTGTTATATTGTAATCTTGTTTTTATTAATAATATTAGAACAATTTTTCACAATACATATCATTGTGAAATAAACTTAAATAATAATGATTCATACAAAACATATAATTAATAAACATATAAAAACTTAATAAATTTAATTGATATAATTAGAAATAAAATTATTTTTAAATATGGAATTGTGAAATATATAAATATAAATAGTAGTTATAAAATAATATCCATTTTATCATATAAATTAAAATAGTTATCCATATTCACTTTAATGGAGTGTTGGAGCATCTATATAAAGAGGAAGGAGTGAAGAATTCTCACTTCGTTGCCATTTGAGGCATTAAATAGGGAGCTAATTATCCTCTGCAATCACATATTTTTATTATTATGACTATATAAAACATTAAACTAGAAATTTATCCCTAACATTGTTAGAGTTGCCTTATTGTTTTCTAAAGACTAAGAGTTTCCCTATTGTTTTCTAAAGACTTCATTACAACCTACTTGTGGGATATTTCTTACGTTGCATCCCCAATTGTGTTATGCTTGTGAAGGCCTAAGCCCCCTTGGTCGAGATTTCCAATGTTCTTCCATTACAGTTGATTGGATTCTTTGCATAGTTCAAATGCCCATGAGTGTGAATGTGGTTGGTAAGAGCAATGGTTGGTGGGAGGGCCGACACTAAGATTCCATTGTGGTCTTCTGGAATGCATTTACACCAACACTGTTTGTAAATTTGTTAAATTTCTAATACTCTTTAGTATTATTATTACAATGTTATGGTTTTGGTTTAGGAAATTGGTCTTGTTATCCTAGTTAGAGGCTTCTTTCATATGTTGTTGTTTGTGGGGAGAGTATTTGGTTCTTCTTTAGTTTAAGAAGGACCTCTGCCAAATGCAATTCCCTATCCATTTTCACATTTTTTATAAACTTTATAGAGCTTAAGAATATGTACTTATTCATAACAGGTTATTGTTCAAATTTAGAGGGGGTAGAATATGGACACCTCCACTGAAATCCTTGCAAATCCTTGCAATTTGGTGTTTGTTGTAACTTTAATATTAGATTATTATTATTATTTATAGAATTTTGAAATATACACTTTTTCTTATTATATCCAAAAAATAGCTCAATCACATAATTAATACAATAGTTAAATTAATTAAAAAATATTTTATATTAAAATAGATTTGTTACTTAAAACTTACAATAATATTATTTAAGTAAATACATCTTATACACCACCGATTTGGTGTGCATCATTGCAACTTTAAAATTAGATTATTTTATATATATATATATATATATATATATATATATATATAATTTTGATATTATTATTCTCTCTTCCCTGGTTTTAAATTTTGGGGTCCCTATTGAGTGACATCTTTATTCTATGTGATAAGGCTCAAAGAGTAAGCTCTCGTGCGAGTCTAGACTTTTGTAAGTCATAAATTCCTAAAATATTTAGCTTACGGTTATTGGATATACTCTAGCATTATAGTGACAATTTCTAAATTTCATCTTAAACTTAACTGATATTAGTTTAATTAATTATTAATTCACTATAATAATATTTTTTTTTATAAATATTACACCTTTTATAAAAACACAAATATGGTTAATTATTAAACTCACTCAAATTCTATTATTAAAAATTCAATTAAATTATATATTTGTTATATGAATATCATTAAAATATTTAATGTTTAATCTCTTTCATATACATTATTTTAGTTGTAAGGAATAAGCTTTCTATATTTTAATTTGTCGTAAGTATTTTTTATCTTATTTTAGTTTCCAAGCTTACGGTCTCTATATCAGTTTTTGTAAAAAAAAATATTATGAAAAAGACTATTGGGAAAGAAGTTATTTTTTAGTTTCTTTGGCATTAGTCCTTTCTTATGTTTCCCTTGAACAAAGCACAAGTTGAGTCATTTGTTTCAAACACTTCTTTTTATAACTTGCCTTAGGAAGATAATATTTGTTTATTAAGTCTTTACTCCTATGATTAGTGACTCTTCTAGTCACTATGGTCAGTTTGTGGTGTTACGTCATTACATACTTAGCTTAGTGTTCATTCCAAGCTCACAGTCACATTATGTCAATTTTTCCTAACTTATCCTTTCAACCTTCCCATTTGTCAAGTCACTTTCAACATTAACAAGAATCTTTTTCCTTTGTTTGTGCTACTATGGAACGTCTCTATTGAATTATTTCTACTAGGTCATCTCTTATCGATGACAACATATTTCTAAGAGAGTTTGACCTAGAGAAACACCTTGAGACTATTAGAATCATGGGTATGTTGCTTCACTTTTAGCATATGATATTTAGAATTAGTTGTTCACTAAGAAATTCCCCTATTGTTTTATATAAAGACACATATTCATATATTAGGATTCCTATAGTACCTTGGGTTCCATTTTTATGACTGATGTACTTTATCAACTGTCACAACATCTTCCATTGTTATTCATATCACATACGGTCTCTTCCATTTACCATTCCATATGGTGCACCTAAGAGAGATACTCAGTTTTTAATTGATTATATTATTTATTTTATTTCTAAACTTTAAAGCGATATCTCACATGGTACCCTAAGACTCCTTTTGAACAAATGAGACTATGAATATGATGTTTGCGTATTTTCCTTGTACATCGGATTAAATAATATAAATGAATAAAATGGTCTTATCAACTAATTCCATGAAAAATGATATCATAACTTATAAAATATATAGTCAATTGGAAAACTTATAAAATGTATTGTGAGCACTGTCTCACATAAAAGAGGTGTTTTGGAAATTTTGGCAAAATTTTGAGATAATATGACAAAATTTTTTGTAAATTGAAGTTAAAGTTGTCAAACTTCAAGATTTTGGTGTCCCGAGGTTTTTTAAATGGTGTTGTCATTCTTAGGAAATATCAACTTTCTTTGTAGGTTCATTGCAAACTCTGTAAAACTCCTAAAGTTCATTACAGGCATTGTTGGAGAGGTAAATCCCCTCTGCGGACAGAGGCGATCCCACTAGCCCAAAATGGGTCTAGCAACAATCAATTAACGCTACCATGCAAGTTCCTAGTTGCAAACTGAAATTGGATTATGAGAACCAACCTGGAGTCCAACGCTAGTGTCGTAGAAGAGTTGATACTCCCGTTTCCTTGCTCCGGCAGGTCATGATCCTCACGATCTTCGCGAATGGATACCTGCACATGCAAAGAACGAAGCGAATACAAGCATAAAATCCACTAAATACAACTATATATCAGTCAGAAAGGATATAGATCAAACATTATCATAGCGAACAATAAGATCGGAACCATAATGATAGTCGTTTATTAATGAATAATCAACAGAGAAAAATACAACCAAAGTTCTGACGTTGAATCTCTCCTCTGGCTGGGCGAGCAGCTATATATGTCTTGCAATAGACCTTTCTCTCTCAGACTTCCGGCAGCATAACCTCCCTATGCTCCAAGACTCTTACTATCACTCAAGACAAGCGTTATCACTACTACTCAAAAACTCGCTTCTCAAATGCATGAGGACAGACTTTTATAGATGGAAAAGGGGAAGAAAATACAATGAATCAAGACACCCATTATGGATTGGCATTATCTCCAAAAAGCCGCTGTGGATAGATGTAAGGGATAGATGATGAATCTCGACATCTAGAAGATTAGCTTTATCTTCAAAAGACTTCATGACTTGAAGGGAAAAAACATTCGGGCGTGCGTTTGTTAAAAATCTTTTCCAAACTCGGTTGGCGCGGGTGTTACTCTAAGACAGAGCGCCAATGGGCGCGCCTTCGTTTGAGGATCTCCCTCATTGGCGCGGGTAGTACATTGTGGACCCGTGCTAATGGAAAAAGGGCACTTTTCAGGGATATTTTGTAGGAGGTGTCTTCAGGGCATATGAAGTCCATACTTAGGGGAACATAATGCAAGTGTTTTTAAGCTATGTCACTGCTCACAGGTCCCGGAATGAGTCCTCCAAAGTACGGGAAAGGGGTAACAGGGACGGTGACCAATGGTGACAAATTACTGTGTAACAGATGCCCCCTAAAGCATGAGGCCCAAGAGAGAGAGGGGTGAAATGCTTTACAAGAACACATGTAGCCACCGCCGAGAATCTGCATTGAGAGATACAACTGATAGCTCAAGTACATGATATATGTGGTATGGTCGCAGCCATCCATAAGAGAGTACATAATAATCTAGATCCATAGCATGGGCACAGCCATCTGGTTAGGATCAATGAATCGACTCAGGTATGGTCGCAGCCATCCAGTGAATGAGTCATGTAACAAGAATCACGCCTGGATTACAACAGACAAAATCCAGGGTCTTGCGCTCCATCTCGACCCGAACAAAAGTACAAGTTCAAGCATGCGAATATATGAGCTGAAGTCGAACATGCATGAACATCGTCTGATTACCAGTCAATAATGAAAACCATTAACAGACGCGAGAGGTACCACCAATAATGACAATGGCCCTCAAGGTACTATAGGTACAATCTACGGCGTGCGAATTAGTGATCTGGCGTCGAACACCCGTAGAATCATTCGATCAGAGGCCAATGATGAAAACCTCACGTCGAACACGAAGAACCTGCCATTGAGGCATGCAGGCTCCAAGGCACCGGAGGGAGTCTCTAGATCAGCTTCCTGGATAATGAGCTGAAGTCGACAGGAAGTGACGTTGATCGAAGGTGGGCCATGATGTTTCCCACATCAGCGACACGAGACAGAGAGATAATGTTGTGAATCAGGATTATGTGAGCTATCAGAGGGAGGTTGTTTTTCTGCAGAGGTCAACTTCTCGTGAACATATCGGCGGCACGATAGTGGAATTGGCAGTATTTGACATCAATGGATCAGAGGTCATGGTGACGAGGCAATGATCAGATGAGAGGTCAAACAGGATTATCCAAATCCACGGAGGCAAGTGAAAAATGAGATGAGATATCCCCACCTAGACACGAAAGCAGACAAGTGCCATGTTCAAGAGCGACATACTGCCGACACGACAATAATTATGGTTCCATTTTTCCCCGCCATTTCTGGCGAGTACCCCAATTATTTTTAACAAGCTTGATGGGGATAGCATATGCTTGTGGTGCGTCATTTCGACAGAATCCAATGTCATTAAGTTTTAACGAGTCTGACAAAGCAAAAACTCGGCGTCTTTTCATGTTTAGAGAGTTTGAAAAGACTGCGGAAAAGAAAACTCCAAGGGTGTCCTTTTTCGTAAAGTTGTGTCTCTCGAGCCCGAAAAAGTATAAAACAATGCTCGAAAGAACCGCCCGACCATTACGATCGAGGAGTACTTTTCATAAGTAGTGATTTCGACCTGAAAAAGTAAAAAAGCGATCGGAATCACGTCGATTCGAAACCGTTAACGAACCTGAAACGACAAAGGTTCGTCGATCTTTTCATTTTTACACAGTCAGAAAAGAGTTTAAAGACGACCGCCTCTTATTTACGTTTAACGAGTCAAGAGGGATAACTCGGCGATCTTTTCGTCTTTAAACGGTCGGAAAAGAGCTCCAAAGTAGACCTCCATTTTTATTCTCTTTAACGAGTCAAAAAGGGAAAAGTACTCGGCAATCTTTTCATCTTTTACGAGTCAGAAAAGAGCGTAAAGGCGACTTGTCCTGAAGGAACGAGTGGTATAAATGGTAGCAACTGGTTCCGGTAATGGTGGAACTGCTCAAAACATATAATGGTCAAGAGGCTGGATAATAAAACCACTCATCGCTGCGGTTCCTCAGGAAAGGATAAACAACCAAGTGAAAGCATATGATCAGCCAAAGAGATGGTGGCGATGGAATGAAACAACCAAGGCTCATCTAGCAGAATTTAGCAGATAGGCAGCAGTCACGAGATGTAAATCAGATATGGGTTCATTTTTACACAAGCTTGAACCATGAAGAACTCTGCTTGGATTCGGTTTCATGTTTACACAAGCTTGAAAGGAAAAAACTATGCTTGTTATAAGTTCGCATGCCCCCAGCATGATAACGCAAATCGAGGTACATGCCCCCCAAGCTTCATTGCATTCAACGAGGTGGATGGAATGAAGGTTCACTCTCGAGATCTGTGAAAGACTCAACTTGTATTTTACGATATCTTAATCAAAAGACTCGATTTGGAAAATGAGGTTGACACAGTAAAAGAACTATCCTCATAACCCTTGTTTCATTTTTTAACGAGGTCGCCACAAGATCAAAACTATCCTCGGACACCTAGTTTCATTTTTTAAGGAGCTTGACACAAGAAAGGAACTCTGCTCCGGACTCTTTGTTTCATTTTTTAACGAGCTTGACACAAGACAAGGAACTGTGCTCCGCCCAGTACCAGTTTCATTTTTTAAGGAGCTTGACACAGGAAAATGAACTATGCTCCGCCCGAACTTCATCATAATGAATAGGAAGTCGGGGCTTCCGAGAATGTCACTCCTGATGGAAGGGAAACATCTTGGAAGTCAGGGCCCAATGCGCCCAGGAACGACTGCGCAGGAGGGACCCGTGGACGAACGAACGATAATTGATCGATAGTCACAATTCTTCCATCGTGTGGAAAGCAAATCACGCGGAAAAGTGAAGAGACAAGGGCCCCCATGGCATAAACATAGTCACGGCCAAGGAGAAGACTGAAATCTAAAGCACCTTGGGTAACCGATACGTCTATATAGACGGTTTTGCCTCTCAAAGTAATAGGGAACTTTGGAAGGATCCCTAATGGTTGACTAGTTCCTCCGTCAAAAGCCGTCAGATTCGGCGTGACTGGCACAAGCTGTGGGGAACCCAAAGCTTGCCAAGTAGTGGCAGGCATAAGACTGACAGATGCACCCTCATCCAAAATAGTGCCAGGTATCACCTTATTATAGGCGTATACCGTAACCCAGAAAGGCACATGGGATGGAAGGCGGGAGGTGGTCAAACGACCTCAGTTGAAGGAAACGACTGAACTACTTGGTGGGGGAATCGTATGATTGCCCCCGTGCTCCAAAGGGACCGAAGCAGGACTCTCGGGAGCAGCTGGGATAGGAGAGTCATTTCCGGACTCAAGAGAATCTAAGGAGACTAGAAGAACATGGGAATTATGCTCTTTCGAAACAGAGTGATCGAGTGGTGAACTCGAATCGACACTCTTTCCGACCAATGGTTGGTCTGGAACAGGCTTGGCAGAGCCAGGTTCAGGAAGAGGAGGCTGGACAAGAGAGGAATCTTGGTCAATCTCTTTGTCAGTAGGGCAACGATCTGCGGCTGCAAAGAGACGTTGATAACCAAGGGGAAGTTGGAGTGAGGGAGCTGTAAGACTTTCCAAGACAACTGAGGCTTTATCCATGAGCGGACAAAGGTGAAGGGGATGATTGCCTTCACAAAGTCTACAGGGGATTCGAATCTTCCCTTTTCCCTTAACATTTCCAGCTGATAGTGTAACATCGCCGTGAGCTTCAGAGGACGATGAGGGGCGGGCCGGATCGCGAGACCATACTTCTAGGACCTTGGGAATGCCAGGACAATCGCGAAGAAGATGGTCCTCCTTGCACAACCTACAAGGAAATTTGACCTTCCGCGAGGGAGCAGAAGGTGGCTCGACTTGAGTTGTACTTCTAACCTCTCGCTTAGGAGTCTTCTTCTTCTTCTTCTTAGCCACCTGGTTACTTGAATCTAGACTTTCGCCAGGCGAAGTAGAAGATGAGGATGCAAAAATAGGCGAAGAAGGGGAGAGGTCCACCTTGGAATCAACATGATGTTGTTCGGGTGGAGGAGACGGTGGAACAGGAGTCATCACACTCGGGACCACTGAGGTTGAAAACAACCATACGGGCAAACCGATGGTTAACCCAGGCAAAGACAAAGTTGCCATATACGGAGCACCGACATTTCCAAAAGAAGGAAATGAACTAGGGTTTCCATCCGGGGGAACACCTTGGCCGGTAGACTCGGGGAAGGTTGCCATTGAAAACGAGAAAGAACCCTACTCAAGCTAACGCAAACAAGATCTAATCGGGTAAATGTGAATCGTGGCCAAATAAATTTTAAGACAAAGGAATTGAACTTGACCTTTTCATGTTTTAAGAGTCGAGAAAAGGACAAAAAGATGACTCTAGTCTCCTTCGAATATTTAGTGAGCCCGAAGTGACAAATGCTCAGGTGAACCTTTTCTTTTAGGGAGTCCGAAAAGGGTCAAAAGTGACTACTCTGGAGAACTAGGCAAAAGGTTTACCAAACAATCCGTAAAACTGCTTATACACCTTGGCAATCAGATGAAAACCAAGGACTTCCCGTACGGCAGTCAATCTTCCCGAATGCTGTGTTCAGTGCATTACGGCTTGTAAGGCGGCAGACACGGCTTCCTGTGGATAAAGGATGATAACCTAGTGGGGTCTCCACATATACTCGACGGTACGTGGGAGCACAGATCCGTGCTAGACCACTATCGAGTCACAAAAGGAGGAATCACCCAACCATAATGTGAAACAACAATGACTAGGTTTAACGACGCCGGAACACATCTCTAGCCTAGACCTCTAGAATGTATGCGTTAAGTTCCAATGCGTTGTTAGATTCATTCGGTTCATTTTACAGTTGATCTTTGATTAGGTTTCAGTTTCCAGGTCCTACCGTATGTGATCTCTCAGAATTCCTAAATGCAAGCTATATGCCAAATTATATCATTTCATTCGATGAATGCTAACTACGAGAGAGTTGAGATCTTTCAATCGAACAAAATGATCATAAAACAAACAATGATAACTCTAATGTAGCTAATGGCAATAAAAGAAACTTTTGTTTAAAGTCATTAATCACTAACAACAACGAAAAACTTTAATTTCCATTAACTAATATAACGCAAAAGAGATTGTTCGTTTTTCTTTTATTGGCAAAATGCACTAAGTAAATTTTGAGAGATACGATAACAAGTGTAAATAGGTAAATTTCACTCAATGCAAATAGAACCAAGTGTGAAACACCAAGACAAACTGTCAAAACAAGGAGAAGCACAAAAACCTCAGTGAACTATGTGATCTAAGTTCAAACGAAGTCAAGCAAAATCCAAATGAGCTAGAGGTGAATTGCTCGAAGCACAGAATAATAAATTTTGACAACCACTAGACAAGTGCAACAAGTCGACTGGACAATCAAAGAACCAAAAATTCCCACGGAAGGCTCGATATACAAAGCCACTAGATGCTCTAGGGCTGGGATATAAGATCGACGGAAATAGGCAAACACCCGAAGGATAAAGGTAAAAAACCAGTCAAACAGAGTTCTGACACACTCCAGCAGCTGAAAAGGATGTAAAAAGACAGAAATCTGAGTTTAAAAAGCTTTCAACAAACAAACTGGCAAAGTTCACAGGACTGGCGCGACTGTCAGCCTGTAACTAGTGCTATTAAGGAATTAGCGCGAGTTGCTTTTGTGCAACATGCGCCAACTGGCGCGACTGTCAGGCAGAAAAACGCGCTAATAAAGTTTGCTGGCCTAAAAAATAAATCAAGCAGTCCAGGGTCTGGTCGACAGTATTCAGACAGATCAAACAGCAAGAAACAACTTTAAAACTGACCTAGAAAGCTCATTTATGCAAGCAAGCAAGAGAAAACCAAAATGCAAGACAAACTCCAAGCTGTTTGGTTCGTAAACCAAACAGGAGATTGACTGAAGTGGCGTTGATCTACTTCGCTAATGCAAAGCAATAGCGTTTCGAAGGCTGCCTAGCCGTGCTTCAGGCTCCGTCCAAGGTTTATGAATCAAACAACAAATAGCTCCTCCCCAGTGGAGTCGCCAAATTGTTGGAGAGGTAAATCCCCTCTGCGGACAGAGGCGATCACACTAGCCCAAAATGGGTCTAGCAACAATCAATTAACGCTACCATGCAAGTTCCTAGTTGCAAACTGAAAGTGGATTATGAGAACCAACCTGGAGTCCAACGCTAGTGTCGTAGAAGAGTTGATACTCCCGTTTCCTTGCTCCGGCAGGTCACGATCCTCACGATCTCTGCGAATGGATACCTGCACATGCAAAGAACGAAGCGAATACAAGCATAAAATCCACTAAATACAACTATATATCAGTTAGAAAGGATATAGATCAAACATTATCATAGCGAACAATAAGATCAGAACCATAATGATAGTCATTTATTAATGAATAATCAACAGAGAAAAATACAACCAAAGTTCTGACGTTGAATCTCTCCTCTGGCTGGGCGAGCAGCTATATATGTCTTGCAATAGACCTTTCTCTCTCAGACTTCCGGCAGCATAACCTCCCTATGCTCCAAGACTCTTACTATCACTCAAGACAAGCGTTATCACTACTTCTCAAAAACTCGCTTGTCAAATGCATGAGGAAAGACTTTTATAGATGGAAAAGGGGAAGAAAATACAATGAATCAAGACACCCATTATGGATTGGCATTATCTCCAAAAAGTCGTTGTGGATAGATGTAAGGGATAGATGATGAATCTCGACATCTAGAATATTAGCTTTATCCTCAAAAGACTTCATGACTTGAAGGGAAAAAACATCCGGGCGCGCGTTTGTTAAAAATCTTTTCCAAACTCGGTTGGCGCGGGTGTTACTCTAAGACAGAGCGCCAATGGGCGCGTCTTCTTTTGAGGATCTCCCTCATTGGCGCGGGTAGTACATTGTGGACCCGCGCTAATGGAAAAAGGGCACTTTTCAGGGATATTTTGCAGGAGGTGTCTTCAGGGCATATGAAGTCCATACTTAGGGGAACATAATGCAAGTGTTTTTAAGCTATGTCACTGCTCACAGGTCCCGGAATGAGTCCTCCAAAGTACGGGAAAGGGGTAACAGGGATGGTGACCAATGGTGACAAATAACTGTGTAACAGGCATGCTTAGGAAGAATAACAAGGTGAGATGGACACTGGAGGCCCGTGCATCCTTTGAGAATATCAAGAAGTCCATCATAGAAGGTTTGGTCCTGGAAATTCCAAACTTTCCCAAAGAGTTCCAAATTTTCTCTATTTTTTCCGAGCACACCATAGTTGTAGCTATTTTGCAAAAGAATGAAGAAGGGCATGAGCAACCCATAGCATTTTTTAGTTGCACATTAAGAGATGCAGAACTGAAATATATCTTTCTAGAAAAATAGGCATATTCTATTGTGAAAGATTTCAAGGCATTTAGGGAATGTGTATTCCATTCTAAAATGATGCATACATGCCATTAATAGTAGTGACAGAAATTCTCACACAACCTAATAGAAATGGTAGACAAGGAAAATGGATAGAAAAGCTCTAGGAATATGATATGGAAATCAAGGTTACAAAACTTGTAAAGGGTCAACAGTTGGATAAGCTACTTACTGAGTCAAACCATGTTGGACTTGAAATGTGCACTAATGAAGATATTTGCAACATATGCGGAGAGGAGAATCCAGAAGAACCTCCTTCTTTGAATGAAGAGAATCCACAAGAATATATTCATCCTGGAAGAGAAAATCCATAATAACCTCTCATTCCAATAGGAAGGAATCCACAAGAACCCTTCCTATAAGACCTTTCGAAATTTTAGAGTTCCATGTGGTATTAGGATATCATATTTTTTTTGCAAAATTTGCAGTGCCCTCCTTATCTACCGCAGGCTAAATGCAGATCCCTGAAGTTGAAAGCAATTTAAGTATTCCATTGTAGGCGTGGGCTTGTACTGGAAAGAACATGTCGACATCCTACTAACTTGTGTCATTAAGGAACAAATGCATGAGATTATTTCAGAACTTTATTGTGGAGTATGCAACGGACAAGAATCATGGAAGGTCATGACATACAAGATTTTGAGAGTCATATATTATTAGAGTTCCCTTTTTAAAGACAATATTGTTGTTTTCAGGTCTTGTCTAGAATGCCAGATGTTCGTGGGAAAATAGAAAATTAAATCTCTACAATTGAAGCCTATAAAAATTCAAGCTCCATTATAGCAGTGGGGATTAGACTTCATTGGAGAAATACATCGCAATTCAAGTGGTGAACACAAGTATATTCTAATGGCCACTAATTATTTCACTAAATAGATGGATGTTATTCTAACTTGCACGGTTGATGAGAAGGTTATTATCACTATTTTAGAAGATCACATTCTCTCCTCTCACATCCACCCAAGTTATCGTGCCATCTAGGGTAAACATGAGATGAGAGGCTACTATGATTAGATTCAATCTCCTAGGTAACCTTAAGGAAGTGGAATCGATGGAATATCACACATAGCCATCCAACACCATCAACAGAACCCTTGGGTGACAAGTCAACCACTAAGACAACCTGTTCCGGGGTCCCACTATTGTTCTTAACAATTTAAGGTTCAGTCGCTCTCATGCTATGGGCAAGGGAGCGACTAGAGACCTAAAGTCACTCTCATGGGCCTGCATGCCAACGACTGTGGATGAAACTTACCAATTATGTGCTAGCGACTCCAAGATTCGAGCCACTTTTTTAGGCCCAAAGCCCAGGCCACTGCCCAGAATGGAATGAAAGCTCATAATTAAGTAAAGTACAAGGAAACAATTATGCAAAAGTAAATAGTTGATCAAGGCCTTAACCATACCCCTATTAGCCATGACAGGAATTTCATCAAACATATCGTCGACATGTAACCTACAGGTGTAAACAATAGAGTTAAGTGTAGGGATATCTTACTTATCTGAGAATTGCCATGAACCATTGTTTCCTCATGTCACTTCCTTTGCCAATTTCCCTAGCCATCAACAACGAAATGAACACACATAGGATGTCTTTCCCAACATTCAGCTTGGAATAAGTGTCCCATTCATCCGTGGTTATTGTTTTTAACATTTATTACATGGAATTTTCACCGGGGTTGTTACATCGAAACAAACAAACTTTATAGTGGGGCAAAAAATCCTTGATGACATAATCTCGGCTCATGAAATACCTCACTCTTTGAAATCTCGACGAAGGCCAAGGATGTTGATGAAATTGGACTTATCCAAAGCATATGATCACTTAAATTGGCAATTCCTCTTTCAGATGCTGGCAACCATTGTATTTTCTTAAGACTATATATGATGGACTAGATCCATGGTAATAAACCCTTTCTTTTCTATTATTCTCAACAGATCTCCCTCAAGGAAATTCCACTCCATTCAAGGCTTGATGTAAGGCGCTTTCTTATCCCCATTCTGGTTTATTATCACAATAGAAAACTTGGTCCATTTTCTTCAAGAGGCAAAGTGAGAGGGTCACATAAAAGGAAAAATTATCCCTGAAACTAATCTCTCAGTGACACACTAGCAATTTGTGGACAATAATATGCTCTTTGGAGAATTGAAAATTTAAGAGATTAAAGCCTTGCATGTTATTCTGGAAAAATTTGAGCTAGCCATAAGTATTTTGTTTCCTTCCTGTTGTGTCGTTTTCTGACTTGCTATCACATCCATGTCTTGTTGTTGTACTTATGCTATAGAATGAACAGGGACAAAATTTGAAAATTGGAGACAGAGCAGAGGATTAAAGGAATGTAGGAGTGATCAGGTGTGGGGAGACCGAATAGGGAGGACAGAGCTTCATATCAGATATACAGGGATTACATGAGCTCTGAATTTAGAAAAGGATCACAGAGGAATCGAGACCAAATCGCAATCGTATCGGCGTAGGAGAGGCCGTGGCAGTCAGGGGGTTGATTTTCATTTAATATTACAAACATATTTTAACAGAGGAAAACTTCGTAAAACTCGGCTTAGTGGGCTTGAAATATTATTAAAATTGGCAGATAATGCTTTTGGGTACGGAAGTTGCGTATATATAGAAGATGTGTATATACAGAAGTTGCGCCTATATAGAGACTGCATTTTTGTGCATATATGGAAATTGTGCATATACGGAAGATATGCACATATCTTCTATATATCTGTCACTTTCTTATATGTACATATCTTCCGTATATACATGTCTTCTATGTATCTACATCGTATATGCGCAAATTCCATATACGTAAATTGCACATATATGGAAGATATGCACATATCTTTGGTATATCCGTAACTTTTTTATATGTGCATATCTTCCATATATGCACGTCGTTTATGTATCTGCATCGTATATGCGCAAATTCCATATACAAAAATAGTACATATACGGAAGATATGCGTATCTCTTACGTATATACATAAATTTCGTATATGCACAAATTCCATATACAGAAATTGCGCATATACGAAAATTGTGCATATACGCAATATATGTGTATATCTTCCATATATGTGCATCTTTTGTATATGTGCATCTACTGTATATGCGCAACTTCCGTGTATGCGCATATCTTCTGTATATGCGTAACTTTTTTATATGTGCATATCTTCTGTGTATGCACATTTTTTTATATGTGCATCTACTGTATATGCGCAACTTCCATATACAAAAATTGCGCATATATGGAAATTGTGCATATACGGAAGATATGTGCATATCTTCCATATATAACTTTCTTATATATGCATATCTTCCATATATATAGATCTTTTATGTATGTGCATCTACTATACATGTGCAACTTCTATATATGGAAATTTTCATATACTGAAATTGTGCATATACGGAAGATATGCGCATATCTTTTGTATATGCGAATTTTTTTTATATGCACATATCTTCCAGGTATATGTGAAACTTCTGTATATACACATAACCTCCATGTATGTGAAACTTTAGTATATATAACTTTTGTATATGCACAACTTCCGTATATGCACATATCTTTCGTATATGCGTAACTTTCTTATATGTGTATATCTTCCGTATATGCATGTCTTTTATATATGTGAATCTACAGTATATGCGCAACTTCCATATATAGAAATTGCACGTATACAGAAATGTGCACATATAAGAAAGTTATGTATATACGGAAGATATGCACATATCTTCCGTATATACACAATTTCTGTATATGCGCAATTTCCATATACAGAAATTGCGCATATACGAAAATTGTGCATATACAGAAGATATGCGCATATCTTTGGTATATCCCTGACTTTCTTATATGTGCATATCTTCCATATATGCACATCGTCAATGTATCTTCATCGTATATGCGCAAATTCCATATACAGAAATTGCACATATACGGAAATTGTGCATATATGGAAGATATGTGCATATCTTCCGTCTATACATAAATTTCGTATATGCACAAATTCCATATACAAAAATTGCGCATATATGGAAATTGTGCATATACGGAAGATATGTGCATATCTTCCTTATATACATAACTCTCTTATATGTGCATATCTTCCGTATATGCATGTCTTTTATGTATGTGCATCTACTGTATATACGCAAATTCCATATACAAAAATTGCGCATATATAAAAGATATGTATATACGGAGGTTGCGTATATATGGAAGTTGCGTATATATAGAAGATGTGTATATAAAGAGGTTGTGCCTATATAGAGACTGCATTTTTGTGCATGTATGGAAATTGTGCATATATGGAAGATATGCGCATATCTTCTATATATCTGTCACTTTCTTATATGTACATATTTTTCGTATATACACGTGTTTTATGTATCTGCATTGTATATGTGCAAATTCCATATACAGAAATTGCGCATATACGAAAATTGTGCATATACGGAAAATATGTGAATATCTTTGGTATATCTATAACTTTGTTATATGTGCATATCTTCCATATATGTATCTGCATCGTATATGTGCAAATTCCATATACAAAAATTGTGCATATATGGAAATTGTGCATATACGGAAGATATGCGCATCTCTTCTCTATATACATAAATTTTGTATATGCGTAAATTCCATATACAGAAATTGTGCATATACGAAAATTATGCATATACGTAATATATGAGCATATCTTTCGTATATGTGCAGCTTTTGTATATGTGCATCTACCGTATATGCGCAACTTCCGTATATGCGCATATCTTCCGTATATGTATAAATTTCTTATATGTGCATATCTTCCGTGTATGCACGTCTTTTATATATGTGCATCTACCATATATGCGCAACTTCCGTATACAAAAATTGTGCATATATAGAAATTGTGCATATACAGAAAATATGCGCATATCTTCCGTATATGCGTAACTTTCTAATATGTGCATATCTTCCATATATGTACATCTTTTATGTATGTGCATCTACCGTACATATGCAACTTCCATATATGGAAATTTTTCATATACGGAAATTGTGCATATATGGAAGATATGCGCATATCTTTTGTATTTGCGAAATGTTTGTATATGCACATATCTTCTAGGTATATGTGCAACTTCTGTATATACATATAATCTCCATGTCTATGAAACTTTAGTATATATAACTTTTGTATATGTGCATCTTTTGTATATGCCCAACTTCCGTATATGCACATATCTTTCGTATATACGTAACTTTCTTATATCTGTATATCTTCTGTATATGCATGTCTTTTATATATGTGAATCTACAGTATATTCGCAACTTCCATATACAGAAATTGCACATATATGAAAATGTACACATATAAGAAATTTATGTATATACGGAAGATATGCACAATTTCTATATATGCACAATTTTCATATGCATAAATTGCGCATATACGAAAATTGTGTATATGCGGAAGATATACGCATATCTTCGGTATATCCCTAACTTTCTTATATGTACATATCTTCCGTATATGCACGTCGTTTATGTATCTTCATTGTATATGTGCAAATTCCATATACAGAAATTGCACATATACGAAAATTGTGTATATACGGAAAATATGTGCATATCTTCCGTCTATACATAAATTTCGTATATATGCAAATTCCATATATAGAAATTTCGTATATAAGGAAATTGTGCATATCTTCCGTATATACATAACTTTCTTATATGTGCATATCTTCCTTATATGCACGTCTTTTATGTATGTGCATTTACAGTATATACGCAAATTCCATATACAGAAATTGTGCATATACACAATATATGCGAATATTTTCCGTATATGTTCATCTTTTGTATATGTGCATCTACCGTATATGCGCAACTTCCGTTTATGCACATATATTCCATATATGCATAAATTTCTTATATGTCCATATCTTCTGTATATGCACATTTTTTATATATGTGCATCTATTGTATATGCCCAACTTCCATATATAGAAATTGTGCATATACGGAAGATATTCGCATATCTTCCGTATATGTGTAACTTTCTTATATGTAAATATCTTCCATATATGTACGTCTTTTATGTATGTGCATCTACCGTATATATACAACTTCCATATATGGAAATTTTGTATATACAGAAATTGTGCATATACGGAAGATATGCGCATATCTTCTGTATATGCGAAACTTTTTTATATGCACATATCTTCCAGGGATATGTGCAACTTCCATATATACACATAACCTCCATGTATGTGAAATTTTAGTATATATATAACTTCCATATATGTGCATCTTTTGTATATGCACACATCTTCCGTATATAAGTAACTTTCTTATATGTGTATATCTTCCATATATGCGTGTCCTTTATATATGTGAATCTACAGTATATGCGCAACTTCCATATACAGAAATTGCTCGTATACGGAAATGTGCACATATAAAAAGTTATGTATATACAAAACATAATTAACAATTTTATTGTAATAATTGAATGATTTTTATTTTTATTTTATTATTTACTTTTAGAATTTAATTAAGAATGTTATTAAGATTTTTATAATATTAATATTTAATCTAATTTTGTGATATTAGTATTTAATCTAATTTTTTGATGGAATTAATAAATTTTTAGATTTAGAAATATATAAAAATTTTAATTTTAATAATTTTAATCAATTTTAATTTACATATGATTGTATTGTAATAATAATTAATTTATAATTAACAATTTTATTGTAATAATTGAATGATTTTAATTTAATTTAATTATTTATTTTTAGGATTTAATTAAAAATGTTGTTAAGATTCTTGTAATATTAGTATTTAATTTAATTTTGTGATATTATTACCTAATTTAATTTTGAAATCCGACGTGGACAATGATTTGGTAGAGATTCGTGTTTCGAAGACATTCTTGGAGTAAACGGAAATAATGACCATTTCAAACGATCGAAAAGTGAAATTACAATCTTTCCTTTGAAATTTTTGTATATGGAATTTGTGCATATACGAAATTTATGTATAGACGGAAGATATGCACATATCTTCCGTATATGCACAATTTTTGTATATGTGCAATTTCTCTATGTGGAATTTACGCATATACGATGAAAATACATAAATGACGAACATATACGGAAGATATGTACATATAAGAAAGTTATGAATATACCGAATATATGAGCATATCTTCCGTATATACGCAATTTCTGTATATGAAAATTGCGAATATACGGAAATTACACATATATAAAAGATATGTGCATATTTTCTGTATATACATAACTTTCTTATATGTACACATTGGTTGAGGGGAAAGTACCCCTAGGGTCCTTTGGGTTAAGACTCTACCAGACTGAAAATTGTTTATTCAAAGAAACACACACACAGCCATTATCTTTACTGTAAGCAAATTCTAATGTTGAGGGTACGTACCTAAGGTCCTACGTTCGAGAAGGCCTTTAGGGTCCAAACCCTTCTTGGAGTTCCCTTCTTCTCCTTTGACCTGTAAAAGAAACAAATCAAAGAACACAACAGTACATCGACAAATACTTATATATAAACCATCTTCATGCTATAAAGTTAGTTATAAAAATCTTTGAGTAACTACTTGCATAAGAATTCAAAACAAGAATCTCATAAGCATAAAGAAAGATTGTTTCGGGAACCAAGACGTGTTTCTTTATATAAAGGCAAGTAAAGTACATATAACGGAAAGATTTCACCTGAAACACCTTCAGCAGGCTCCAAGCAAAGCTTCCTCCCGGATTCGTTCCAGCCTCAAGCCTCCAACAAGAGCTCCTTCCAAGTCTTACTCAATGATGATATAAAGGATGAATGATCACCAATACACATGGAAACAAGGGTTTCCTATGCAAAGTGGGGGAAGTGCAGAAAGCACCAAGGACTTCAGACCTGGTCTAAGGGGAAAATCTCAGCATAATAATCTTGCTCTCTTTTCTCTCTCCTTTGGCCTTCCCTTTGATGTCTTTTTATACCATCTCCAAAGTAGTTTTTTAGTTAGGAGTTGGTTGGGAACAGTTGGGCCACGGGCACTAACAGGTGATCAGCAGGTAAAACCCGCGATCTCCGCCCGAAAATAAGGAATTATTTATTTTTTTAAGTGTTTTAATACATACACGCGGGTTGGGTATACACAGACCCGCATGTACACGCGCTTAACTCGGGGCAATGTCGCGTATAGGGAATAAAACACTGTTTTTTAAATTTTAGGACCAGGTCTGGAAGGAGGGGTTCCCCTAGGCCATCAGTGCAGCATCACAAACGATAAGAGTGAGATTTGGAGCTATAACAGATGCCCCCTAATATATGAGGTCAGAAGGGGAACATGATGGCCGAAATATATTATGTAAGTACATGGAAAGGAACTCTGTCGAGAAACCGAGGAGGACTTCACCAGAATTCAGCCTACCAAGCCACCAAAAGGAGATCAGAAAGAAACACTGTCTGAGGCGGGCATACCCATGCTCAGAAAAAGTAAAGCATGTCCGCATATCAAGTACAAGCGGATCCACTAAGTATACAAGTATAAATGACTGGAAGATACATAATGGATCATCTGATCATAAGGAGCAAGTACATGTATGAATATCACATATAAGACTGTCAATGATGCTGAAAGATGCAACGGATCACTGATATCAAAGACTGATCCCAAAAGGTACCAACTGAACATGATGGAATAGGATGGTACTACACTGCAAACTCAGGTGCCAGCATATAGAATGTTGCCATGACTGACTGCAACATATAAGATGGAGTGGTATCAACTAGCAGCAACAGGAGCAACTGTCAAGTGAACCAATGAATGCTGATACAACCTGAGGTCTTCACCGACCGCCGTGGTACATTTCTACACCATGGGAATAAATGATCTGAAGTCGACCATGTGAGAAATCGTTTGATTACCGGTCATTGATGTATACCGTTAACAAACGCGAGACTACTCACCGATAATGATAATGAGCATCAAGGTACCCAGTACAATCTAATAAGTGTGAATAGATGAGCTGAAGTCGAACACCTGTAAGAATCTATCGATCAGGAGACAATGATGGTTTCCCACTGTCGATAGCGAGGAATCTGCCACTAATGACCGCAAACCCCAAGGTACTGCCAAATGGACTCTAGATCTTTGCCCCAGAGCAATGAGTCAGAGTCGATAGGGAAAGATCCGCTAGAAGGAAGGCATTAAGGTATCCTCCATCAATCTAGCACAAGTGTAACCCGTAGGCCAATAATGTGGAAGGAATCGGACGAAAAAGATGCAGTAACCCAACCGAAGTACGTTTCCGACGTACACAAGATGTGGCTAGCGCACGGCAGAAACCCTCTGAACCAACCAATAATGAAAGCTGACACAGAGGCGAGGTATCCACCAATAGGGTCAAATGGAAACCAAGGTACTGCACGAATCCCAATGTGTGATAATGTATTCTGATGTCGAACACAAGGGAAACCACTCAGTCAAAGACCCATGATACTGATCGATGCTGAGCACAAGGTGACCTATCAATAATGAAAATAGGGCCAGGGTGCGGCTCTAGGCCTGTCCTCAGAGCAAGGTGTCGTCGTCGATAAGGACAAGACCCGCCAGCAAGAAGTCAATGGGGACCTTCTCAAACCGGCACGAGCAAAGGACCAATATAGCTGATGTGATGATAGACATGATACTGACAACCAGGGATGGCCGACTGAAAAATGAGTCAAGAGACACCGTAGAGAGGCCGACTCAGGCTAACTTCCCTTGAACAAAAGCACGACTCAATGTGACTATGTGGCAGCATATGATGACTCTGTATAAGTTCGCCATGCAGGAGGCACGAACGAACCCTCCATATGATTGGAAGAGATAACCAATCGGGGGAGAACTGACTCAATAACAAGGTTATGGCATACCTAAGTAAAACTAAATCCCACCCATGCGGAGGAGACTTTGTTTTGAGTGCTTTGTTCAAGGGTGACACGACTGACTCTAGCTGCCAACAATAAATGGAAATAATGTCCCTGTTCCCACTCTTTTTTTGGAATATTTAATTTTTTTGTCTTTTTCTGTTACGCCGGAAAAAGAATAAAAGAATGTTATGGTACAGTGGAAAGAACGAGTGTCGGTGAAACAGATGATCTAGTTCTTGCGAAAGGAACGTTCCTATGCTCAATGCAAGGAGGTGAAAACTGGTCAGTGACACTCAGAGGTATGTTCCTTCCACGGATCAGGGTATGTCAAGCTGCAGAAGTCAAAGGTATGCAAGGTTGATTTTGCAGATGTCATGGTCAAAAGTTGGCTTAAACACGAGTCCAAGTGAAGCCGGCTCTAGGCCAAAAGGTGCAAATGGTCAACATGCAATGCAGAAGTACAACTCGACACACATAGGAGCCTCTAGGGTATAAGGCCAGAACGAAGCGAAGAAGCAAAGAGGAATGAGTCTTCAACGCATAAGTCATGGCGGGACTACAGAGGACTCCCGAGCCTAAGGACAAAAATCTGCATGAGTGCCAAGCGACAATAAGGTACTAACTAGGGCACCCATGATAAGGTAGGCTCTACCACACAAGTCATGATACTTCTAAGCAATGAGAAGGTTCCGCACCATAACTTGGTGGGGTCGATCCTAAGGCAAAATGGGAAAGGAAACTGATAAATGCACAATGCAGGCGGAAAAACCTAACCTATATGCCAGTTTCGAGAACCAATACCTGTCCGAACGGACCAACCATAAACTTCCAAAGGAGAAATCTTCCAAGTTCTCATATATACAATATGGTACAAGGGACCACGCAGCCTTGCGGCTTACGCATAATAGTTCTTCTGGACAAACCCTTTGTAGGGATCGGACCAAGGACTCCTTTGGTAGTCATAACTCATGGCTTCCTCCTGTGAAGGCAAAGCAAGATCTGAGAAATCATGAGAACTACAAGGATTAAAAGAGGGAATTAAAGGGTCCCATGTCCCTATAGGAAGAATCTCTCGGTCAACTGCCGGGACCAAGTCCCAAGAAGGAGAATAATAGGTCAAAGGATCCTTCTTAGAAGCGATTGAACATTGAGGATTCAATGCCACATAATTGACCCATGGCGGGGTAGAGTCTACTTGAACACTTGGAACAAACCAAGGGGTATTCTGCAGTAAAGTCGAATTAGGGTGGTGATTATCAGATGCAAGCTGATCAATAGTGACAATATTCCCGTTATGAGGAAAGCACATTACTCAAAAGAGTGAAGACACCACAGCATTCATAGCATAGACATAATCACGCCCAAGTAGCATATTAAAGTCTAAAGGGCTATCAACCACCATCATATCGATTAAGACAGTCTTCCCACCTAAAGTGATAGGCACTTGAGGAAGAACCCCCATAGATTCACCAGGCCTTCTATCATAGGCTAACAACTGACTCTGAGCTGTCAACAACTTTGGGGAACCCAAAGCTTTCCAAGTCAAAGAGGATATAATACTTGTAGAGGATCCTTCATCCACCATACATCGATAGACATTTGTGGAATTAACTCTGACCTTTATTTGGAAAGGTGTAGCGGAAGGAAGACGAGGCTCAACAAGACTATCCCAATCAAAGGAAACACTCTTAGAACTTGGAGGGGGAACATTTGAAGAAACCGGAATGCCCCCATACTAGAAGACTCTGTACTAGAGATCAAATAGACTCTTTTGTTAGGCACTTCACCCTCCAAAAGAGGAGTGTAATCGGCCAGCGATTGCACTGGCGCAACCACATTATCAACTAATGGTTGATGGGATTGATGAGAAACCATATCAAGTGTAGGAGTAGAAGTACTTTCAGACTCAGACCATATCCTTTGAACCTTTGGAATACCAGGGCATAAATGAGTAAGATGGTCTCCCTTGCATATCTTACAAGGGAACTTAGGTTTAAAACTTCTACGTCCAGGTTTCTTATCAACCTCCATTCCGCCAACATGACTAGCAGTGGTTTGCGGAGAGTCCTGAACATGACTTGCAGAGGTTGATGACTCTTTGCTAGTATGACTCGCAGTGACTAGACTCATGCCCCCAGCATGACTTGCAGCGGCTAAAGACTCATCTCCAACATGACTTGCAGAGGTTGAAGATGAAGTGCTAGTGTGACTTGCAGTGACTAGACTTGTGCCCCCAACATGACTTGCAGCGGCTGAAGGCTCATCTCCAACATGACTTGCAGAGGTTGAAGATGAAGTGCTAGAATTATTCTTCTTCGTTGACTTCCTTTTTCTCCTCTTTTTAGATTTCTTGTGACAAGAAGGAGGAGAAGAAGGAACCCCAGATTTCTCTTTGAGAGAAGATGAACAATGAGCACCCATGTGATGCCCTTGAAATAAAGCATTCAACTGAGAAGCTTCAAGAGTATTCAGAATATTCGGAGTGGACCACAGCCAAATGGGTAGTCCAACATTCAACCCAGGAATATTCAAAGTGGCCATCAAGGGAGTACCAACGTTTCCAAAGAAAGGAAAAGCACAAGGATCCCCTTTTGGGAGGGCACCTTGGTTGGTTTCCACAGGAATATTGGCCATATCTAACTGTTCCAAAGACCCTTCCCCTACGGGAATATAGAAATAACTCTTCAAGGAATATGGATAAGCAATCAAAACCTTTGCCCTTGAGGAGGCAACTCTACAACTTCTGGAAGAACGACCAAAAGCCTTTCAAGATTGGTAGAGTGGTAAGCCAGTCACTTAGATCACAAAGTCCAAACGCGACTAGACAAAAATACCTAAAGCCAACTATATACAAGGAACAAAGAGCACACACTATAAAGTCCCTAAAGATACAGCCAGTCAAACAACTTCCAAGTATTTCCGCTCCGGGTGATTAAGACTGGACACCAAAATACGAGAAAGTGAATCAAGGGGCCTTCCGAAGATAGTCTAGGATGATGAGGGCCCAATCCTATTAGCGAAGGTATCATAGGAAGTTACGCTGACCTCCTAACAACAGCCTGCGCCGGTGCAAGCCCCCAAGCTTTGCAAGGGTGCCCTCCAGTAGTACTGTCGAGAGTGATACAACGTCAACCTCAGGTGCCACGGGATTCCCCTCCGCAGCCACCTGTGTAGATCCCTAGGAGAGGCAACTATGGGTACCAACTCGTCGCAGAAGCCAGGCGGAACAGTCGTGAGGTAAGTTCGAACAAGTAGGAAGGGGGTATCTCTCTTCCCTGTCTTCATAGACCCTCGTGCTTAACTCCCAGACCGGAGCTTTCCTGGTCTTCCTAACGCTATTGGATTTTCTCTCGTTATTCAGACTCTTATGTTTGACGTTTTATGTGGCCTTGGAGAGTTAACTCTCCACTCGCCTAATCCAAGGCCCTAAAATCCTAAACTTGTTGGTGTAACTGACTAAAACAAAAAGTTCTAGTGGATTTTAATTAGCGCTTGATTTTATTAGGCTGTTCTTTAAGTCACAAGGTAATGGAGATGAAACTTGTGGTGTTTTTATGGACGCAAAAGAAATTAATAAAACTTAGCTACATGCACATGCACTTTTTGTTTTCGATGAAGAGCAATTTCTATGAGGTTCAGAGGTACTTCTAATATAAACAAATTTTCTTTTTCTTTTCAGACTCCACACTCACAAAAACTAACAAAACTATATATGCCTAAAAAGAGATGCAAATCTATCCTAATGCAAGAACTATATGTGGATGCAAGATTTAAAGACTACTCTAAAAACAAAGAAGGAAAGTTGCTGCCTTATCAAATTTGTCTTGCCACTAAAATGCTTAGATAGAAGATGATGTGTTACCAATCATTTCGTCCAAACAATAAAAACAAGTTCTAAGATAAACACAAAGCACTTTCACTTCGCAAAAAAGGAAATCAAATGAAAAGCAAGTTTAAGAAAGCGAAACTCAAAACTTTCAAAAGATTTTCTTTCAATCAAACCAAGAAGTCTTTTTCAAAGAATGCTCTCAAAAATACTGACACCAATGATTGATGAATAGGTGACCAAACACTTTTGTGAATTGACACCTTTCAAATGATGAAAACCCAACAAAAATAAATGCGTTTGAAATCGCTCATGACAATCAAAAGCAGCAATGAAAGTCCAAAAGATCAAAAGACAAGTTTCAAGAAAATGGTAACAAACAACTTTCCCGAAACTAAGGAGCAAATGGTCACAAAAATGGTTTCGTTAAGCAAACAAAAGGTCACCAAAACAAAATGAACACAAAGATTGAATCCAATCTTCCTACCCTGCCAAAACAGAGCAGTCAAGATTCTTAACCAGAAATCTTGTGTGTCAAAAAACAATGACGCTTGCAATCAACGAAAACAAGACTAATACTCCTTATAGCTAGAGAGTTCAGAACAAGATGCCCCCTGTTAAACAGAGGACTGTTACTGGAAAATGACTGCTTCAAACTGACCCAAACCACCAGATAGACATTCAGCAAAAAGAAAATTTATAAATCTTGAAAATTATATAATATACGTGCCTGCAGTGATATGCAAAATGTGTGTACACGCAACTGTAACTGAGGAAACTCACGTATACACGGGTTAACTTAGTACAACTTGCGTATATACGCTTCTGTAATCCAGAAAAACAGCGTGTCTGAGGATTTTCAAGAAAAATAAAAAATACAGACTGAAAAAATGGAAAAGCTTAGAGTTCAAGAACAGATCAGACAGTCAGAGCCAGCAAAAAGAGAGGCTAAGCCTTGATTGGCTTGAAGACTACCCAAACTAGGAACAACAAGAGTGTTGTTCCCCAGCTGAGTCGCCAATTCTGGTTGAGGGGAAAGTACCCCTAGGGTCCTTTGGGTTAAGACTCTACCAGACTGAAAATTGCTTATTCAAAGAAACACACACACAGCCATTATCTTTACTGTAAGCAAATTCTAATGTTGAGGGTACGTACCTAAGGTCCTACGTTCGAGAAGGCCTTTAGGGTCCAAACCCTTCTTGGAGTTCCCTTCTTCTCCTTTGACCTGTAAAACAAACAAATCAAAGAACACAGCAGTACATCGATAAATACTTATATATAAACCATCTTTATGCTATAAAGTTAGTTATAAAAATCTTTGAGTAACTACTTGCATAAGAATTCAAAACAAGAATCTCATAAGCATAAAGAAAGATTGTTTCGGGAACCAAGACGTGTTTCTTTATATAAAGGCAAGTAAAGTACATATAACAGAAAGATTTCACCTGAAACACCTTCAGCAGGCTCCAAGCAAAGCTTCCTCCCGGATTCGTTCCAGCCTCAAGCCTCCAACAAGAGCTCCTTCCAAGTCTTACTCAATGATGATATAAAGGATGAATGATCACCAATACACATGGAAACAAGGGTTTCCTATGCAAAGTGGGGGAAGTGCAGAAAGCACCAAGGACTTCAGACTTGGTCTAAGGGGAAAATCTCAGCATAATAATCTTGCTCTCTTTTCTCTCTCCTTTGGCCTTCCCTTTGATGTCTTTTTATACCATCTCCAAAGTAGTTTTTTAGTTAGGAGTTGGTTGGGAACAGTTGGGCCATGGGCACTAATAGGTGATCAGCAGGTAAAACCCGCGATCTCCGCCCGAAAATAAGGAATTATTTATTTTTTTAAGTGTTTTAATACATACACGCGGGTTGGGTATACACAGACCCGCGTGTACACGCGTTTAACTCAGGGCAATGTCGCGTATAGGGAATAAAACACTGTTTTTTAAATTTTAGGACCAGGTCTGGAAGGAGGGGTTGCCCTAGGCCATGAGTGCAGCATCACAAACCATAAGAGTGAGATTTGGAGCTATAACACACATTTTTGTATACTTGCAATTTCTGTATATGGAAGTTGCGCATATATTGTAAATTCACATATATAAAAGACATGCATATACGGAAGATATACACATATAAGAAAGTTACGCATATACAAAATATATGTGCATATACGGAAGTTGCACATATACAAAAGATGCAGATATACAAAAGTTATATTTACTAAAGTTTTACATACATGGAGGTTATGTGTATATACGGAAGTTGCACATATACCTGGAAGATATGTGCATATAAAAAAATTTCGCATATACAAAAAGATATGCGCATATCTTCCGTATATGCATAATTTCTGTATATGAAAAATTTCAATATATGGAAGTTGCACATGTACGGTAGATGCACATACATAAAAGATGTACATATATGGAAGATATGCACATATAAGAAAGTTACGCATATACGGAATATATGCGCATATCTTCCGTATATGCACAATTTCCATATATACGCAATCTTTGTATACGGAAGTTGTGCATATATGGTAGATGCACATATATAAAAGACGTGCATACACGAAAGATATGCACATAGAAGAAATTTACGCATATACGGAAGTTGCGCATATACAAAAGATGCACATATACGAAAGATATGCACATATATTGCGTATATGCACAATTTTCGTATATGAGCAATTTCTGTATATGGAATTTGCGCATATACGAAATTTATGTATATACGGAAGAGATGCGCATATCTTCCGTATATGCACAATTTTTGTATATGAAATTTGTGCATATACGATGGAGTTACATAAACGCCGTGCATATACGGAAGATATGCACATATAAGAAAGTTACAGATATATTGAAGATATGCGCATATATTTCGTATATGCACAATTTCCGTATATGTGCAATTTATGTATATGGAATTTGCGCATATATGATGCAGATACATAAAATACGTATATGTACGGAAGATATGCACATATAAGAAAGTGTCAGATATATAGAAGATATGTGCATATCTTCCGTATATGCACAATTTCCATATATGCACAAAAATATAGTCTTTATATAGGCGCAAACTTTGCATATACACATCTTCTATATATATGCAACTTCCATATATATGCAACCTCTGTATATACACATCTTCTATATATGCGCAATTTCTGTATATAGAATTTGTGTATATACGGTAGATGCACATACATAAAAGACGTGCATATACGGAAGTTATGCACATATAAGAAAGTTATGTATATATGGAAGATATGCACATATCTTCCGTATATGCACAATTTCCATATATGTGCAATTTCTGTATATGGAATTTATGCATATACAAAATTTATATATAAACGGAAGATACACACATGTCTTCCGTATATGCACAATTTCCGTATATGTGCAATTTCTGTATATGAAATTTGCGCATATACGATGAAGATACATAAACGATATGCATATACGGAAGATATGCACATATAAGAAAGTTAGGGATATAACGGTATATCCCTAACTTTCTTATATGTGCATATCTTCCGTATATACATAACTTTCTTATATGTGCACATTTCTGTTTACGTGCAATTTCTGTATATGGAAGTTGCGCATATACTGTAGATTCACATATATAAAAGACATGCATATACGGAAGATATACACATAAGAAAGTTATGCATATACGGAAGATATGTGCATATACAAAAGATGCACATATACAAAAGTTATATATACTAAAGTTTCACATACATGGAGGTTATGTGTATATACGGAAATTGCACATATACCTGGAAGATATGTGTATATGGAAAAATTTCACATATACAAAAGATATGCGCATATCTTCCGTATATGTACAATTTCTGTATATGAAAAATTTCCATATATGAAAGTTGCACATGTACAGTAGATGCACATACATAAAAGATGTACATATATGGGAGATATGCATATATAAGAAAGTTACGCATATACGAAAGATATGAACATATCTTCCATATATGCGCAATTTTTGTATACGGAAGTTGCGCATATACGGTAGATGCACATATATAAAAGACGTGCATACACGGAAGATATGCACATATATAAAATTTACACATATACGGAAGATATGGGCATATACAAAAGTTGCGCATATACGGTAGATGCACATATACAAAAGATGCACATATACGGAAGATATGCGCATATATTGCATATATGCACAATTTCCATATATGCGCAATTTCTGTATATGGAATTTGCGCATATACGAAATTTATGTATATACAGATGAGATGCGCATATCTTCCATATATGCATAATTTCCATATATGCACAATTTTTGTATATGGAATTTGCACATATACGATGCAGATACATAAATGACGTGTTTATACGCAAGATATGCACATATAAGAAAGTTGCGGATATACCGAAGATATGTGCATATCTTCCATATATGTGCAATTTCTGTATATGAAATTTGCGCATATACGATACAGATACATAAAATACGTGTATATACAGAAGATGTGCACATATAAGAAAGTGACAGACATATAGAAGATATGCGCATATCTTCCGTATATGCACAATTTCCATATATGCACAAAAATGCAGTCTCTATATAGGCGCAACCTCTGTATATACACATCTTCTATATATACGCAACTTCTGTACCCAAAAGCGTTATCTGCCAATTTTGATAATATTTCAAGCCCACTAAACCGAGTTTTACGAAGTTTTCCTCTGTTAAAATATGTTTGTAATATTAAATGCAAATCAACCCCCTGACTGCCACGGCCTCTCCTATGTCGATAGGATTGTGATTTGGTCTCGATTCCTCTGCAATCCTTTTCTAAATTCAAAGCTCATGTAATCCCTGTATATCCGATATGAAACACTGTCCTCCCTATTCGGTCTCCCCACACCTGATCACTCCTACGTTCCTTTAATCCTCTGATCTGTCTCCAATTTTCAAATTTTTCCCCTGTTTATTCTGTAGCATAATACAACAGCGAGACATGGATGTGACAGCAAGTCAGAAAACGACACAACATGAAGGAAACAAAATACTTATGGCTAGCTCAAACTTTTCCAGAATAACATGCAAGGCTTTAATCTCTCAAATTTTCAATTCTCCAAAGAGCATATTATTGTCCACAAATTGCTAGTGTGTAGATGAGAGATCAGTTTCAGGGATCTTTTTCCTTTTATGTGACCCTCTCACTTTGCCTCTGGAAGAAAATGGACCAATTATTCTATTGTGATAATAAACAAGAATGGGGATAAGAAAGCGCCTTACCCCAAGCCTTGGATGGAGTGGAATTTCCCTGAGGGAGATCTGCTGAGAATAATAGAAAAGAAAGGGGTTATTACCATGGATCTAGTCCATCATATATAGTCTTAAGAAAATACAATGGTTGCCAGCATCTGAAAGAGGAATTGCCAATTTAAGTGATCATATGCTTTGGATAAGTCCAATTTCATCAACATCCGTGGCCTTCATCAAGATTTCAAAGAGTGAGGTATTTCATGAGCCGAGATTATGCCATCGAGGATTTGTTGCCCCACTATAAAGTTTGTTTGTTTCGACCTAATTATGATGGATGGATCTACAAAGTGGTTGGTTCCAGATGGATCTACAAAGTGAATGTAACAACCATGGTGAAAATTCCATGTAATAAATGTTAAAAACAATAACCACGGATGAATGGGACACTTATTCCAAGCTGAATGTTGGGAAAGACATCCTATGGGTGTTCATTTCGTTGTTGATGGCTAGGGAAATTGGCAAAGGAAGTGACATGAGGAAACAATGGTTCATGGTGATTCTCAGATAAGTAAGATATCCCTACACTTAACTCTGTTGTTTACACCTGTAGGTTACATGTCGATGATATGTTTGATGAAATTCCTATCATGGCTAGTAGGGGTATGGTTAAGGTCTTGATTAACTATTTACTTTTGCATCATTGTTTCCCTGTACTTTACTTAATTATGAGCTTTCATTCCATTCTGGGCAATGGCCTGGGCTTTGGGCCCGAAAGAGTGACTCAAATCTCGGAGTCGCTGGCACATAATTAGTAAGTTTCATCCATAGTCGTTGGCATACAGGCCTATGAGAGTGACTTTAGGTCTCTGGTCGCTCCCTTGCCCATAGCATGAGAGCGACTGAACCTTAAATTGTTAAGAACAATAATGGGACCCCGGAACAGGTTGTCTTAGTGGTTGACTTGTCTCCCAAGGGTTCTTTTGATGGTGTTGGATGGCTATGTGTGATATTCTGTCGATTCCACTTCCTTAAGGTCACCTAGGAGATTGAATCTAATCATAGTAGCCTCTCATCTCATGTTTACCCCGGATGGCACGGTAACTTGGGTGGATGTGGGAGGAGAGAATGTGATCTTCTAGAAAAGTGATAATAACCTTCTCATCAACCCTGCAAGTCAGAATAACTTCCATCTATTTAGTGAAATAATTAGTGGCCATTAGAATATACTTGTGTTCACCACTTGAATTGCGATGTATTTCTCCAATGAAGTCTAATCCCCACTGCTGGAATGGAGCTTGAACTTTTATAGGCTTCAATTGTAGAGATTTAATTTTCTATTTTCCCATGAACATCTGGCATTCTAGACAAGCCCTGAAAACAACAATATTGTCTTTAAAAAGGGAACGCTAATAATATATGACTCTCAAAATCTTGTATGTCATGACCTTCCATGATTGTTGTCCGTTGCATACTCCACGATAAAGTTCTAAAATAATCTCATGCATTTTTTCTTTAATGACACAATTTAGTAGGATGTCGACATGTTCTTTCCAGTATAATCCCATGCCTATAATGGAATACTTAATTGCTTTCAGCTTCAGGGATCTGCATTTGGCCTGGGGTAGATAAGGAGGGCACTGCAAATTTTGCAAGAAAAATATGATGTCCTAATACCACATGGAACTCTGAAATTTCGAAAGGTCTTATAGGAAGGGTTCTTGTGGATTCCCTCCAATTGGAATGAGAGGTTCTTATGGATTTTGTCTTCCAGGATGAAGATATTCTTGTGGATTCTCTTCGTTCAAAGAAGGAGGTTCTTCTCGATTCTCCTCTCCACATATGTTGCAAATATCTTCATTAGTGCACATTTCAAGTCCAACATGGTTTGACTCAGTAAGTAGCTTATCCAACTGTTGACCCTTTACAAGTTTTGTAACCTTGATTTCCATATCATATTCCTAGAGCTTTTCTATCCATTTTCCTTGTCTACCATTTCTATTGGGTTGTGTGAGAATTTCTGTCACTACTGTTAATGGCATGTATGCTATCATTTTAGAATGGAATACACATTCCCTAAATGCCTTGAAATCTTTCAAAATAGAATATGCTTGTTTTTCTAGAATGATATATTTTAGTTCTACATCTCTTAATGTGCAACTAAAAAATGCTATGGGCTGCTCATGCCCTTCTTCGTTCTTTTGCAAAAGAACTACAACTATGGTGTGCTCAGAGAAAATAGAGAAAATTTGGAACTCTTTGGAAAAGTCTGGAATTTCCAGGACCAAACCTTCCATGATGGACTTCTTGATATTCTCAAAGGATGCACGAGCCTCCAGTGTCCATCTCACCTTGTTATTCTTCCTAAGCATGCCTGTAATGAACTTTAGGAGTTTTACAGAGTTTGCAATGAACCTACAAAGAAAGTTGATATTTCCTAAGAATGAAAACACCATTTAAAAAACCTCGGGGCACCAAAATCTTGAAGTTTGACAACTTTAACTTGAATTTACAAAAAAATTTGCCATATTATCTCAAAATTTTGCCAAAATTTCCAAAACACCTCTCCTATGTGAGACAATGCTCAAAATACATTTTATAAGTTTTCTAATTGACTATATATTTTATAAGTTATGATATCATTTTTCATGGAATTAGTTGATAAGACCATTTTATTCATTTATATTGTTTAATTGGATGTACAAGGAAAATATGCAAACATCATATTCATAGTCTCATTTGTTCAGAAGGAGTCTTAAGGTACCATGTGAGATATCACTTTAAAGTTTAGAAATAAAATAAATAATATAATCAATTAAAAACTGAGTATCTCTCTTAGGTGCACCATATGGAATGGTAAATGGAAGAGACCGTATGCGAGATGAATAACAATGGAAGATGTTGTGAGAGGTGATAAAGTACATCACTCATGAAAATGGAACCCAAGGTACTATAGGAATCCTAATATATGAATATGTGTCTTGATATAAAACAATAGGGGAATTTCTTAGTGAACAACTAATTCTAAATATCATATGCTAAAAGTGAAGCAACATACCCATGATTCTAATAGTCTCAAGGTGTTTCTCTAGGTCAAACTCTCTTAGAAATATGTTGTCATCGATAAGAGATGACCTAGTAGAAATAATTCAATAGAGACGTTCCATAGTAGCACAAACAAAGGAAAAATATTCTTGTTAATGTTGAAAGTGACTTGACAAATGGGAAGGTTGAAAGGATAAGTTAGGAAAAATTGACATAATGTGACTTAGTCAGCTGTGAGCTTGGAATGAACACTAAGATAAGTATGTAATGATGTAACACCACAAACTGACCATAGTGACTAGAAGAGTCACCAATCATAGGAGTAAAGACTTAATAAACAAATATTATCTTCCTAAGGCAAGTTATAAAAAGAAGTGTTTGAAACAAATGACTCAACTTGTGCTTTGTTCAAGGGAAACATAAGAAAGGACTAATGCCAAAGAGACACTAAAAATTAACTTCTTTCCCACTAGTCTTTTTTCATAATATTTTTTTTTTACTAAAAACTGATGTAGAGACCTTAAGCTTGGAAACTAGAATAAGATAAAAAAATACTTACGACAAATTAAAATACAAAAAGCATATTCCTTACAACTAAAATAATGTATATGAAAGAGAATAAACATTAAATATTTTAATGATATTCATATAACGAATATATAATTTAATTGAATTTTTAATAATAGAATTTGAGTGAGTTTAATAATTAACCATATTTGTGTTTTTATAAAAGTTGTAATATTTATATAAAAAAAATATTATTATAGTGAATTAGTAATTAATTAGACTAATATCAGTTAAGTTTAAGATGAAATTTAGAAATTGTCACTATAATGCTAGAGTATATCCAATAACCGTAAGCTAAATATATTAGGAATTTATGACTTAGCAAAAGTCTAGACTCGCACGAGAGCTTACTCTTTGAGCCTTATCACACAGAATAAAGATGTCACTCAATAGGGACCCCAAGATTTAAAACCAGGTAAAAGAGAATAATAATATCAAAATTATATATATATATATATATATAATCATAATAATAATCCAATTTTAAAGTTGCAAGGATGCACACCAAATTGGTGGTGTATAAGATGTATTTACTTAAATAATATTATTGTAAGTTTTAAGTAACAAATCTATTTTAATATAAAATATTTTTTAATTAATTTAATTATTGTATTGATTATGTGATTGAGCTATTTTTTGGATATAATAAGAAAAAATATATATTTCAAAATTTTATAAATAATAATAATAATCTAATATTAAAAAATCGTTTGTTTGGGGACGTTACTTTTTTTTCGAGCTGCTGCTGCGCGGCCTCCTCTAGGTCATCCAACAACATGGTAGTCTGGGCCTTTGGCCTCCTACCATGGCCCCTCCAGATACTCCACCGGAGGTGGCTGATCCCCAACAAGCATTCTCTGATCTTGTGAAGTCTTTGCCTCCGCAGCGCCCTCGTCCAGCATTATCTAAGTTCGTCAAGAAGCTGGATGTGCTACAAGAAGTTCACTTACCTCCAGCCCTTCCCTGCATGGTGATGAGCCCCAAATTTGGTAACATTTTGGGCTCATTTGGCCTAACTACCTTTGCTCAATCCTTCATTTTTCATAACTTATGCATCATTTTTTAGTATGTTTATGTCATTTGTACGAATAAGGGCAGTCACTATTCCTAGGTGGCTAACACGTGCTCATTTCAGGTTTTTTGACACATGATTGGAACAAAACCGAGCAGATACGGGCCAGGAGACAGCCAAGATGGGGTTGAGGATTCGTAGGAGGGTTGTCCACAGCATTAAATGGCCTTCCTCGGATCTTCACCCCCAACTCCGAGCTCCAATAGCCACCACAACCGGATCTAGAAGGCAGCCAAATGGATTTTGAGGAAGCAGCTGTTCACTCCTAGTTTGGTCAGCCGAGTCCCACTGATTTAGGAGGCCAGCTTGGGGCCTCGTGATGTATAAATGATAAGGCTTTAGCCTTCGTAAGGGACTTTTGAAACATTGTTGCACATTCTGCACTACGAGCTGCTAGCTTGGTTTTGCTCTTTTGTAGCCATTATTGGCATGCTCTTTGACTTATGATTATTATTTTTTAATGGAAAGCAGTCAGATTTGATCTCAGTTCTGAGCTTTTAAAGGAGCCATAACTCTTGGGGTTGGGCCCAACTTGAGAGCCTAAGGCCTCCTTCTTCTGTATTGTTATCTTTTCTTTCAGCATTATGGTTTTCTTTACATGCATTTTAAACGCAGTTTGTTGAGTTAGATTTCGTGGTATGGTTAAGTAGGTTATTGTTAGAAGATAGAGTTGCTCCAGATGTTTAGAATAGAGTAAAGAGATTAGAATTGATAAAATCTCAAAAAATGGTTGCCTGCACTCTCATTTTCACCTCTTTCTAGGGGCTGGAATTGCAGACAGTGTTACCCACCAAAAACATTGGTTTACGTACTCATGCAATCTTTGGTGCAATATTTTCGGTTGTAGTAGTTGTCCATGCACTCAGACCTCTTGGAATGTTTCTTTGCTTCAGTACCATACATGGTTTTCTTTATAAATAACGTTGCTGTTCATTGGTTCCATTAAACAGTTAGGACAGATTAGGAATGTTTTGATTATGTGCAGGACGTGGATGATTTGGTTCAGTTTACACTGTACAGTGCTACTCCCTCGCTCTCTCATCCTTCTAAGCCTTGCCCAGGCCAACTGCTCATCTCCAAATTAGGCCCCTTGCCTCTCAATTACTCTACTACCCACAACATCCTACCTCTCTTCTCGGCCTTCCACTCCCTCTACCCTCTTTAAGACAAACTAGTTCTCCACACCCTCTCATCACCTCATCTCCCTGTCACTAAGTCATTACAAACCCCTCTCCTATCTCCCTATCCATCCATGCAGTCCTTTTCACTCACCCATCATCCAAAATCCAATCGTAGAACATCCTGTAGGAATTACTGAGCATCCTGTAGAAATTCTGAAACATCCTGTAGAACCCCTGCAGACTTCCTGTAGAAGCTCATAAACTCGGTTTTTGGTAGCCAAACTTTGTGAAACTCTCTGGAAGGGTGTTAGGAACCCCTTAGACCCTCTCTGAACCTTCCCAACCTGTTCCAAGCCCTTCTCCTCCTTGATCCACCTCTGCACAGTAAAAAGCTAGTTAAAATCACATGCATGATAATTCTAATAATTGAAACAAAAATACAAAAAATGTTTTCTTCAGATAGAGGTAGTCTAGACATATGCATTTTACCTTCATAGAAGTAATGGCATCTCTTTCAGTAGTTTTCATTCCCATCTCTGCATTAGTAAGACTAGCTGGTAGAATTAGGGTTTGCTAGGGTTTGCGTTCCTTGTTGGCTTTCAGTTCCTTTCTGCAAATAGATGATCTTCCTTTGAGTTAGCTTTCGTCTATCAGTTAAAAAGCTTCTTCTAAGAGCTCATAGAAGTTGGCTTGAGCCCCTAGCGGACTTGTGCTAGCTGACCAAGTGACAGCTGCGGCAAGAGCTAGTACTTGTGCATACAACACCGTCGCTTCCAAGTTTCTTACGAACTACCGGGTTGATAAAATTAAAGAAGGAAGCTCCAGGAGTTGTAGCATTATTGCTACAATACTGGAGCCCACCATCTTTTTGGTGCCATTGCCGGGGAAGCGTCAGAGTATTGGTGATTGTTTCTTTTCTTCTACTTTCCTACTCTCGCCTTCTGCTAAGTAGTATTTCATTTCCATTCTGCAATTTCCTTTCTGCAAAAGTAGCATAGACATTTCCTGCTTTCATAGATTAACATTTCAATTCCGCAATTTCATTTCTGCAAGCGTAGATTAGCATTTCAATTCTGCAAGCGTAGCCTAGCATTTCATTCCTGCAATTTCATTTGAGCAAAATAGATTAGTTCTTTCATGCTTTCATTTCAATTCCGCATTTCCATTTCAGCAAGATAGTTAGTTGCAGTTCAATCTGTTTTAGTTTTGCAGGTACCAGAAAAAAACAAAAGCAATCAAAAGTCTTTTCATTTCATGCCTCATAGAAATCGAGATAAAACAGGCAAATTCTTACCCAACACCCCCACCACATCACTGAGTCACCCTTCTCTCTTCTTTGGTGACAGTGATCCAGAAGAACCTATAGGCGAACCTCCTGAGATATACGAAGATCCTATAGCAGAAGAAGAGTTAGAGAACACTCCATCTGAAGCTATGGCTGAAAATAGGGGAGAAGATGAGAGAATTGAAGGTGCCTTCCCCATCCGAGAGACCAATGGAGACATGAAAATAAAGAACATCAGCCCCTCCGCTTTACCTCACTTCCATGGACTGACTACTGAAGACCCTGATACCTTCCTGTTTGAGATGGTCGTCCTTTGTCGAACCTATGACTATACCGAAGATGAGCAAAAACTGAAACTCTTCCTCTCTACCCTTAAGGATGCAGCATTACGCTGGTTCATGGGTTTACCTGGGAACAGTATCACCACTTGGGCCCAGATGCAGCAAGCTTTCAATACCAAATACCGGGACTACTGTAGGTCCAAGGAAGCCAAGGGAGAAATCTTTCGGATGACCATGGGGAATGATGAGTCTTTAGAAGATTACGAGGAAAGGTTCCAACTTAGCTATAAACGGGCCAGGTGCACACTTGACCCTGAATCCCTCAAGTTGGTCCTGCTTCGAGGAGTCCCTGAAGACCTCTTAGATACCCTTCACATGCTAGCTGGAGGAGATATTTACCAACTACCTTATGAGGACATAAAGACTATGTTTAGAAACCACTCTAGGGCAGCCCGGAAAAGAGGTAGAGGAAACCTCCTCTCAGCTGGTATTCCTTTCTCCAAACATGAGTTTGCAAATCAATTAAAGGACCTCAAGAGTGAGGTGAGACAGACCATCGCCATGCAACTTGATACATTCCGAATCCAGTAGAAGAAAGAGGAAGCTGAGAGGGCTTTGGCTATCTTCTGCCCTAGGTGTACAAGGAAACACCCTAAGAACGAGTGCCCATTACATTCGGTTGAGGTATGTTTTGTTTGTTAGGAGGACCACCCCACAAACCAATGTCCGACCTTACCTGGGCTTAAAGCCATGTATCAAGGGACAGAAGCGCCCACTGAACCTCTCTATTTCCTCAACCAAAGGAGGCCACCTGGACCTAGACCTTACCAACAGGGGATGCAAGGGACACCCCAAGCTTATTATAGCCCCAACCAATCTGTTCCTATGCCTTCCTGGGGTCCCCCTGCTCATCCTTCCCGTTCTGTGCCTCCTCCATGGTCTTACCCGCCTCAGTACCATACTCAGCCCACTACTCATTCGTTTCACTCACATGCCCAGCCACAGCCTCAGTGGAATGCACCTCAATCGGGGTGGAGGCCCCAGTACAATACTCCTCCCGCCATTTTGCCTCCACCACCAGCTCAACCACAACCATTACCTCCTTCTCCTCCAAGGCAACCCCAAATGCCTGCTCAACCAAACTCAAACCCCAGCAACCGACAGGCCCAACAGGTATATACTGGGGAAACATCATGCCCTACCTATGCTGTGGAGATCCAGGAGATCAATCTGCGATCTGGAAGGACTTTTCCAGATCGCCAACCTCCTCCCCCAGAGGACGAGGAAGATAAACAGGAAAGTGAACCAAAGGCCATTCCACCCTTTCCTGAGAGACTAAAGGCCACCACACAACCCAACCCAGAGGAGGATGAGCTTCTGGGAGAACTCAAACAGTTGTGTGTGAGAATACCACTTCTCCAAGCCATCAAAGATATACCGATATACAACAAACTGGTTAGGGAAAAGTGTTTCAGACACCCAGGCAGGCGAAAAAGAGATGCTTCAACCATCAATGTCATAGGACAACTGTCTGATCTTATGTTGGGGCAGGCCATCTGCCCAAAGTATCTGGATCCTGGGAGTCCTGTAGTTGATGTCCACATCAATGGCACCATCATACCACACACATTGATTGATCTGGGGGCTGCCATTAATGTGATGACCAGAGATACCATGCTCAAACTCAACCTTCAAGGTTCCTTGAGAAAGACCTCGACAGTCCTGCAACTAGCAGATCGCTCCACAATGACTCCCGAAGGGATTGTAGAGGATGTCTTGGTCTCTGTTGACTCTTGGGAGTACCCTACAGACTTCTTGGTTCTGCAACCAAAGGCAAAGCTTACTGGATACCCTCTTATTTTGGGAAGGCCCTGGTTAGCCACTGCAGATGCTTACATAAGCTGTCGTGCAGGAAATGACCATCAAAAATGGTCCTATGTCCAAGCAGCTAGTCCTGTACCCTCTTGCCCAGCCCTTATTAGAGCATGACTTACCACTTTGGTTGGAGGAAGGAGAAGAGGATGAGGTGTACTCAGCACCTTTATGCACCCTAGACACCACTAGGGGAGGCCCCCCAACCGAGGATGATTTGATTGAGACCTTGATCCAGAATCCACCTCCCAGTGCATTGTCCTTAGAGGAATTGGTGGAGGATGCCCAAGCCAGCACCTTAGTGGACCTTTGTGTGACCAACCCTGTCGCTCCCAGAGTCAAAAATGTGGAGTTTGGCCCTGAGAGAACGTTAAAGATCAGCTCCTCCCTATCTCCTTCCCAGGAAAAGGAACTGTGTAGTCTGTTGGCCAGTCATCTAGATGCTTTTGCTTGGAGCTATAAGGAGATGAAAGGAGTCCATCCTTCGGTCTGTACCCATCACATCTACATCAAAGAATATTGTAAACCGGTTAGGCAACCCCAAAGGAGAATGAATCCAGCCCTTAAGGACATCGTCAAGGAGGAATTGCAAAAACTGTTGGATGCCGGATTCATTTACCCCATCTCGGATAGCGAATGGGTGTCCCCTCTAGTGTTAGTTCCCAAGAAAAACGGGAAGTGGAGAATCTGTGTAGACTACCGAGAACTGAACAAGGCCACCAAGAAAGACCATTTTCCTCTACCCTTCATAGATCAAGTGTTGGATGGACTGGCAGGAAAGAAGTTTTTCTCTTTCCTAGATGGGTTTAGCGGGTATAACCAGATCCAAATCAGCCCGGAAGACCAAGATAAGACCACCTTCACTTGTCCTTGGGGTACCTTTGCTTACCGAGTTCTTCCCTTTGGACTATGCAATGCTTCTGCCACCTTCCAGAGAGCTGTCTTGAGCATCTTTTCTGAGCTGGTCCATGATTCGGTGGAAATCTATATGGATGACTTCACTCCTTATGGGTCCAACTTCCAGGAAGCATTGTCTAATCTGGGAAAAGTCCTAACCAAGTGCATTGAGATGAACCTATCCCTTAGTCCTGAAAAGTGTGAATTCTTGATGACTGAGGGGACCATGCTAGGCCATACCATTTCTCGCCAAGGATTACAGGTGGATCCCAACAAAATTGCTCTCATCAAGAAGGTTCCACCTCCTCAGAAGGTAAGAGATGTTCGAAGTTTCTTAGGTTTCGCAGGGTATTATAGGAGATTCATTAAAGACTTCAGCAAGCTAGCCTCGCCATTGTTTAGCCTCTTGGCAAAAGATGTTGAGTTTAAATGGACTGACGATTGTCAGAAGGCTCTGAATGAATTAAAGGACAAGTTGGTGTCTGCCCCAATCTTGAGAGGTCCAAACTGGGCCCTACCTTTCCACATCCACACTGATGCCTCGAACAAAGCCATAGGGGCAGCCTTAGGACAAGTTGAACAAAAACTTCCATACGCCATATACTTTGTCAGCAAAAACTTATCCAAGGCAGAACTGAATTACGCTGTAACTGAGAAAGAATTCTTGGCCGTGGTCCATGCACTGAACAAATTCCGACATTATATCACTGGATATCAAACATTTGTGCATACTGATCATGCTGCAATTAGATATTTAATGAATAAACCGGATGTGAATGCTCGTATTATTAGATGGTTACTTTTGTTGCAGCAGTTTGATTTGACTATTGTTGACAAGCCAGGTAAAGAAAATGTTGTTGCTAACTTTTTGTCTAGATTGGATTTACCCGCAGGTGAGGATGGAACAGTGGATGACCAGATGCCAGATGAACATCTGTTTGCTATCTCAGTACTCTCTCCATGGTTTGCTGATATAGCAAACTACCTTGTCTCAGCACAGTTCCCTCCGCACCTATCCTCAAGGGAGAAGAGCAGGATCGTGAGGAAGAGTGCCTCATTCACTTGGATCGGGGGCAACCTGTTCAAGCTTGGCCTGGATCAGATCTTAAGGCGTTGTGTAAGGGAGGAGGATGCCTTTGATATCCTCCTAACCTGTCATGATGGACCTTGTGGAGGACATTTTGCAGCCAAACGGACTGCCTTCAAAATCCTACAGGCAGGCTACTATTGGCCCACGCTTCATCAAGATGTCAGAAGGTATATCAGCCAATGTGACCGATGCCAAAGAATGGGGAAACTGACTCCAAGGGACGAAATGCCTCTCCAACCTCAAGTGACTCTTGAGCCATTTGAGAAGTGGGGTATGGATTTTGTGGGTCCAATCAATCCTCCTTCGAGGCAAAGGTCTTACATCATTGTGTGCACAGACTACCTGACAAAGTGGGCAGAAACCAAGGTAATCAAAGCAGCGACAGAAGAAAAGGTGGTTGAGTTCTTAAGAGAAAACATCTTCTACAAATTTGGCTACCCAAGAGAGCTAGTCACCGATCAAGGAAGCCAGTTCACCTCCAACTTAATTGAAGACCTACTCGCTCATCACAAAATCAAGCATAGGACTTCCACCCCCTATCATCCTCAAACGAATGGGCAGGTGGAAGTCACCAATAGAGCATTGGAAGGGATCTTAACTAAGGTGGTGAGCAGCAGTAGAAAAGATTGGGCAGATCGCCTGGTTGAGGCCATGTGGGCTTACAACCCCACTTGGAAGACCACAACCGGCTTCACACCTTATGAGCTGGTCTATGGGAAGAGAGCTTTGCTGTTAATTGAGTTCGAGTACAACACCTTGAGGATGGCAGCTCAGCTGGACCTGGATCTCAGCCATGCCCAACAAGAAAGGTTATTACAGCTGAATGGATTGGACGAACACCGAATGCAGGCCCTTCTCCACTCAGAAGTGGTTCAACTTCAGAGGAAGGTGTGGCATGACCAACACCTCAATGACAAGCAATTTCAGCCGGGAGATTGGGCGCTGTTGTATGATTCCAGGCATAAGGATTTCAAGGGGAAGCTGAGAACCAGATGGCTGGGACCATATGCAGTGGAAAAATGTAATGAAAATGGATCTGTTCTTATTCGGACCATTGATGAGGAGGCCATCCCTATGCCTGTCAATGGGCATCGACTAAAGATCTACAGAAAACCTCTTTCAAGGCAAGAATTCATCAAAACTGTGGAAAAATCAGTGCTGGTCATAGAGAAGGGTTCTGCCTCTGTTCTGGGCATACCCTGAAGATCTTAAAAAAAAATAAAAAAAATAAAAAATTAATAATAATAATAATAATAAAGATCCTTGGGTGAAAACCTTTCTGAGGCTCCCAAGGCAGATGGTAGGGGTGAAAACCTCATTGAGGCGTCCCTGATGTCTTTCTGAAAATGTTTGAAAAAGACCCTTGAGTGGAAACCTCTCTGAGGCGCTAAAGGCAGATGGTAAGGGTGAAAACCTCATGGAGGCGCCCTTGCTATCTTTCAAAAAAAAAGAAAAAAAAAAAAAATAGGGAAAACAAGTTCAAGATGTGGCAATGCATGCAGGTTGCAGGTATTCCATGCAGGAAAAGAGGCCCCTCAACTCAAAGACAAGGGTCCCTACTATGCTACCAGGTGACCTCACCAGCACTCCCTCCAGAAACACTCATCTCTTCCAAGTTCTGGGCATGATTTGATCACAGTTTAGCCTTCTATAGGAAGCTACAGGACTTTCTACAGGAAGTTCTGTATTTCTACAGGAAACTTCCTGTAGAAGCTTTCGACGGCCCAGAACCGACTGTGTGGGGAGATCTAACGCCCGAGGTCTGACACGGAGGCATGCAAGCTAATGTTTTCTCCATCACGCACTACTGTCGCCTCCCTCTACCACCCCAGTTGCCATGCAATGGAAATACCTGCACAGTCAAATCAGAACATTGAATTATCAGAGGAAGCGATTCTCAAATGGAATAAAGGATGCAGAGACACCATGCACTACTTATCAAAGCCATCCGAGGGCCCTGCGACCGTGACCGTGATGCCACCTTCTCCACCGTTTCGGCATGCACCCGAGGAGGAAAAACTGCTACAGGACATCCTACAGGAATCCTGTAGCAGTTCATCCAGCTAGAGTGTACACCATCAAGGCGCCTGCAACACATAGAGCGGGCACATGCACCATCTGCAGCCAAGTAACAAGCTTCGTAATCAGCAGCAGTCTGCAAGGAGGAACCCCCGTGCCTGTGCATGAAGCAGCAACAAGCTAATCCATCACCTTCGTCCTGAAACCTGAAAATAACGTCGCGACCGCACAGGTAAGTGCCTCACCCTTTTTTCGTCAAATTACATGAACAATGCTCTAAAATGTTTGCAAGTGTGAAAATGAATGGGTTGAGCAGTCGGGTAGCCATTCAACTGGCCACCACGACCAGTCCGATGATCTTGTCAGATTTGGAAAGTGTTGGTCGTGGCAAGCAAAACGGGTAATGGACACGTGAGAAGCGTCCAGTCGGGGAGAAGCGGCGATCTAACGGAAATGGCGGCGGCAGATCTGCAGGGAATGATGCGGCGGTCAGGGAGACTTGCAGTGAAATGAATAGGTGACGTCGTCCAACGGTCCGGCAGGGACAGCTCACCCCCACGCCACGAATTCCGCAGGGATTCAAATCCACCGGCTAGATCGTCACTCCACTCATTTATCATCAGTCGTTTTGCAGTCAAGTAAGCGTCCGAATTTCTCTGAAGCTCGTTACTCCAAGTCCTCAGCTCGTTCAGACATCTGGTGGTTGCACAGAAGGCGCAGAACCACTGACGTGCTCTCCGAAACCTGTGCGCGACTTCTACAAGAAGCTGCGCTACAGGAAGCTCACCGCTACGAAGGAAAATCGATCTATTCACGTCAAAGGTGGCGAATTGGAAAAGGTAAGTATGAACATGTTCCTCCCATGCAATTGGTTTGAAGAGTGGCGAAGTCGACGTCCTCAAAAATGTAAAACTACAGTCTGAGCATAAAATTGCAAGCGTCGTCTTCCTTTTGCATGAAAATTGTCGTCGTAGTATATGCGGGGTTTTCTACAGGATTTGGTTCGTAATTAAGGCCCTGTCAAGGCTCACCAGTAGATAGCCGAGAATTCACGCACTGTGTGCTTGACAGAGGCATAATTCTACACTCTACCCAAAGAAATCCCAAAGGCACGTCTTTTGATACGCGCCAGCCACCTCCAGCTAACACAGCAAACTTTCACCATGCCGGGTGGGTTCATTAGGAAGGAACCGACAGACTCAAAGAAGCTACGGGAAAACCCTGAGGTGGTAGAACTGTTTTCCCGTGCCCGATGGTTGTCGTTCTGCGACAAGCTTCAAGGTTATGATGATGAGGTGGCAGAGGAATTCCTGCGAGCTCTGAAGCCGAAATCAAAAACGCTGGCCATCGTCAATTTCAGGGGTTTGAATCTCAAACTCACCCCACAGTTCATCAGCAGAGTCACTGACCTCCCAATGGGGGTACCGTGGGATAAGGAGGAGAGGAAATTAGGCCAGAAGGCTAAAAAGGAGTTCTTTCTGCCGGAGGAGCAATTCTCAGAGGATAAGAACGGGGTTCGCAGAGCTAGCCTACAGCCGCTTTGGAGTGAGGTCAGCCTCCAAATTATGAAATATATTACGTGCGAAGGACGATTTAGCATCGTATATGGGTACCATTTCCGGCTGCTCACAGAATTGAGGCACCAAATGGACCTACCTTCAGAAAACAAGCTAAGTATTCCTTACTTCCTCCTGCAGTCCATGACTGAATGTGCCACCAAATTACGAGAGGGCACGCCAGACCAGGTAGCCCATCATGGGCTCATTAAGCTCCTCGTGGAGGATGCACTCCACACATACACCGTCCCTCTCTCGTGGGAAGCCTTCCGAAATCTGACTAAGGATGGCGATATCAAAATGTTGACCGAGGAGCTCACTTCCTCCAGCAGCGAGGAGAAGGAGCCAATACACACAGAGAAGAAAGGGAAAGGCCAAGAAACCGCGGCCAAAGCACCGAAGAAAGAACAAAAAGGGAAACCAGAGAAACACCAGGTTGTCGAGACAGAGGATGACAAACCTACATTGACACCCAGGGAGAAAAGGTTACAAAGTAGAGTGGAAAAGACTGAACAAGTCCACGTCAGTAAAGGCACCTCGAAAGCTGCATCAGCAAATTCAAAAGACAAAGCACCCTCAGCCAAACAGGCTAAAACGGTGCCACCTGTTTCTACAGGAAAGTCAAAAACGGCTTCTACAAGAAGCCAGAAATCAGCAACTACAGGGCCTTCTATAGGAAGCCCTGAGAAGGGAAAACCAAAGGAGAAGACAGCTGAAATTCTTGCAAGGGAGGCAGTAGCCGTGCTGGCCACCCTTAGTACCCCTCCTAAGCCGAAGGAAAAACGAAAGAGGGAGATCCCTTTGTATTTCAAAGCCAGGAGAAGTGTGAGAATCAAAACAGGCAGGCCCCAACCTCCATCCAGCAACCCAATTACTATAGAAGACACCCCTACCTCGCCAAGGGAGAGGTCCCCCTCAAAAATATCAGTCACTTATGAGCGGGGGAGCCCGAAGACAACTGCTTGGAAGGAGAGAATGGACAGGTTGGCTTCAAAATCCCGGCTACAGGATGCTGAGGCCGTTCTACAGGAAACATTGGCCCGGCTTAAGGAGACAGAGAGGATGGAGGGAGAGGCACCCACATCACCACTTAGGGAAGACGTAGTAGAGCCACTGAGGGAAGAAGAGAAAGAGCATATTCCGGAACCTAGTCCCCAGCCAAGCTTGAGCTCGTATTATAACTTTTTGGAGGCTGGGAAAATTATTCCACAGAAATTCACAATGCCGCTTTTCTTTGCGTTGGAGGAAGAAAGAGTGAGAACCCACACGTGGATGAAAATAGCTAAATCAAAAGGAGTGGCAGATATAGGCCCCTTGGAGGAACAACTCAAGGAGGCACGAAAAGAATTAGCTATGGCCAAACACGTGGCAAACTGCCAGCGGGTATTCCTACAGGAAGAGAATGAGAAACTTAAACTGCAGCTACAGGAACTGAAGAAGGAAAAGGGCACATCCTCAGGGGACACTACAGCAGAACATCAAGGCAGAGAAGGACTGCAAGTTGGTCTTAGGGAGCCAACCTCACATCTACAGGAAAGGGAATTGCAAGCACAAATCGAGATACAAGCTCTCAAACAGCAGTTGCAGCAAAAAGAGGCACAACTGGCTTGCATGGCCAGTTGGGCCATGGATGCTCTACAATGCAGACAACCGGCCAAATCTTATGGCCTATACTTACGGGACCAGTGGCTGTAATTTCAAATTAATGCATTGGCACAGAGGGGTATCTCCCAAATCCAAGACCCCCAGCAGTTCACAGAGTTATGCAATAACATTTCATCAGAGGATAAGGCCAAACTATCGGAGTTCTATCTCCATAATTTGGCCCTTCCTAATGTGACTTCATGGGATCCCAACACAGTTGTAGGGGATATGCAGTTGATGGCATTTGCCTCATGGTTGAACCATGAAGAAAAGAGGGCAGCAGAGGTCAAAGAGGTCATGGACCGAGAATTACATGAGCCACTGCTGATTAGAGCAGAGCTAGGGGATCCCACTGCATTGATATCGGCCCACCAACACTTAGCCACCAACCCTCAAACTTTATTGAAATACATGGATCAGCAGGCTCAGGCCATAGCACATTTCGAGGATATGGAGCGACTATTAGGGGACAACTGTGTTCATGCTTGCACCCGCCAATGGAACACATTGTCCCACAGCCTTAAAATCAGAGAATATCACACTCCAACGTGAATGAGGGAAGCTCTAGCACAGGTGCCCCTCTACAAGAAGTCCATACAGAACCTCCAAGCCAGCTGGATTGGCCTCAAGCTAAGCCCACCTCTACTGTTAGGATTGATGGAAGGTAGCACAGAAAAAGAAGAGCATGAGCAGTGGGAAGAGGTGGAAAGGAAGGCTAGGTTCCATGCCGATGAGGAGGAGACTACTTATGAAGCCTGGGATGTGAGGGTGGCGGTGAAAGCAATGAAGGACGAGGAGCTGGATTAGTTGCTCAGGGATGAGCAATCATTTTAGCTGGGGGTGATGATGAGCCCCAAATTTGGTAACATTTGGGCTCATTTGGCCTAACTACCTTTGCTCAATCCTTCATTTTTCATAACTTATGCATCATTTTTTAGTATGTTTATGTCATTTGTACGAATAAGGGCAGTCACTATTCCTAGGTGGCTAACACGTGTTCATTTCAGGTTTTTTGACACATGATTGGAACAAAATTGAGCAGATACGGGCCAGGAGACAGCCAAGATGGGGTTGAGGATTCGTAGGAGGGTTGTCCACAGCATTAAATGGCCTTCCTTGGGATCTTCACCCCCAACTCCGAGCTCCAACAGCCACCACAACCGGATCTAGAAGGTAGCCAAACGGATTTTGAGGAAGCAGTTGTTCACTCCTAGTTTGGTCAGCCGAGTCCCACTGATTTAGGAGGCCAGCTTGGGGCCTCGTGATGTATAAATGATAAGGCTTTAGCCTTCGTAAGGGACTTTTGAAACATTGTTGCACATTCTACACTACGAGCTGCTAGCTTGGTTTTGCTCTTTCGTAGCCATTATTGGCATGCTCTTTGACTTATGATTATTATTTTTTAATGGAAAGCAGTCAGATTTGATCTCAGTTTTGAGCTTTTAAAGGAGCCATAGCTCTCGGGGTTGGGCCCAACCTGAGAGCCTAAGGCCTCCTTCTTCTGTATTTTTATCTTTTCTTTCAGCATTATGGTTTTCTTTACATGCATTTTAAACGCAGTTTGTTGAGTTAGATTTCGTGGTATGGTTAAGTAGGTTATTGTTAGAAGATAGAGTTGCTCCAGATGTTTAGAATAGAGTAAAGAGATTAGAATTGATAAAAGCTCAAAAAAGGGTTGCCTGCACTCTCATTTTCACCTCTTTCTAGAGGCTGGAATTGCAGACAGTGTTACCCACCAAAAACATTGGTTTACGTACTCATGCAATCTTTGGTGCAATATTTTCGGTTGTAGTAGTTGTCCATGCGCTCAGACCTCTTGGAATGTTTCTTTGCTTCAGTACCATACATGGTTTTGTTTATAAATAATGTTGTTGTTCATTGGTTCCATTAAACAGTTAGGATAGATTAGGAATGTTTTGATTATGTGCAGGACGTGGATGATTTGGTTCAGTTTACACTGTGTAGTGCTACTCCCTCACTCTCTCGTCCTTCTAAGCCTTGCACAGGCCAACTGCTCATCTCCAAATTAGGCCCCTTGTCTCTCAATTACTCTACTACCCACAACATCCTACCTCTCTTCTCGGCCTTCCACTCCCTCTACCCTCTTTAAGACAAACTAGTTTTCCACACCCTCTCATCACCTCATCTCCCTGTCACTAAGTCATTACAAACCCCTCTCCTATCTCCCTATCCATCCATGCAGCCCTTTTCACTCACCCATCATCCAAAATCCAATCGTAGAACATCCTGTAGGAATTACTGAGCATCCTGTAGAAATTCTGAAACATCCTGTAGAACCCCTGCAGACTTCCTGTAGAAGCTCATAAACTCGGTTTTTGGCAGCCAAACTTTGTGAAACTCTCTGGAAGGGTGTTAGGAACCCCTTAGACCCTCTCTGAACCTTCCCAACCTGTTCCAAGCCCTTCTCCTCCTTGATCCACCTCTGCACAGTAAAAAGCTAGTTAAAAGCACATGCATGATAATTCTAATAATTGAAACAAAAATACAAAAAATGTTTTCTTCAGATAGAGGTAGTCTAGACACATGCATTTTACCTTCATAGAAGTAATGGCATCTCTTTCAATAGTTTGCATTCCCATCTCTGCATTAGTAAGACTAGCTGGTAGAATTAGGGTTTGCTAGGGTTTGTGTTCCTTGTTGGCTTTCAGTTCCTTTCTGCAAATAGATTAGCTTCCTTTGAGTTAGCTTTCGTCCATCAATTAAAAAGCTTCTTCTAAGAGCTCATAGAAGTTGGCTTTAGCCCCTAGCGGACTTGTGCCAGCTGACCAAGTGACAGTTTCGGCAAGAGCTAGTACTTGTGCATACAGCACCGTCGCTTCCAAGTTTGTTACGAACTATCGGGTTGATAAAATTAAAGAAGGAAGCTCCAGGAGTTGTAGCATTATTGCTACAATACTGGAGCCCACCACATGGCTGCCCTTTCTCTTGCAAAAAAAGGTCTCATCGGTCAATTTACAAGTCTCTGGCCATCTCCAAAAACTGTGCAAAGATGGGTTGAAAGAAATTGGTCCGACAAAATTCAAGGCAAAATATCCATTAGATTTTGTGGGAAAGGGTATTTTACCTTCACTTTGAATCCAAAGAAGATAAGGATTTAATATTCAGAAATGGGCCCTATTTCATGGACTCCAGAGGCCTGTATCTCAATAAATGGACCCCAGATTTTGACCCTGAACTGGATGTTCCCAGTGTTGTCTCGGTTTAGGTCCGGCTCCCTCACCTCCCTCTTCACTGCTAGGGAGATGAATTGGTGCGTGCTATCGGGAATGCAGTCGGAAAATATATTGATCACAGTGAACCGAAAGAAAATATGCAAGCCTGTGTGCGAATTTATGTTGAAATGGACCTTGGCAAAGGACTCCCTTAAGCCATCAAACTCAAAGTGGACGAATGGAGCCATATCCAGCAGCTGGATTACGAGCAGATACCATTCAAATGTAAGGTATGTCATGAATATGGCCATTTTTCCAATCGTTGTACTAAACTTGTTGATGCAGAGAATGGCGTACAAGAAGAACAATGGGAAACCGTTAAAAAAAAATAAGTCGGCCTGTTAGTGTCGGTCTTGAGCCCTCCATCAGTGATCAATAACTCTTTGCATATGCATTTATAGGTGTCTCATCAGTGTCAGTTTTGCATCCCGTTAGGCATGCCATAACACTGAATGGAGGAGCTGGTCTTGGTCCCCTTCTTGGCTTTGCTGGATCAGGTCATATAACAATGTAATTGAGTCAGGCTTGTTCTTGTTTTTGTCTTGAGGTCCCATGGTCTTAGGTCTAGGGTTTTGAGTCAAAATCATTTCAAGGTCATGAGTCATGGTCAGCAAGTGCCCAGCAAGCCGGAAGGAGTTTTGTACATATGTTTCATTATCATTTTCTTCAGTTATAACTCATTTTATGCCTTGGGTTTAAAAACCCTGTTTTTAAGTCCAAGGCCATGTGGAAATTTGAAAAAATAAAGAAATTCTCAAAAATTTGTAAAAGTGCCGGAAATAACCCTGGTTCCTTCACTACAGTCCCTCAGGCGGTCAACCTGCAAAAAGAAAGGAGTCAAACGCATCAGAAGGCTCATTTCAAGACAAAAAGACTCTAAAATAGTGTTAAAGAGAATGTAAAGGTTTAAACATTATAAAGTGGGTTTTTAAAGTCAAATTTTTTTAAATATGAGCCTATAAAAGCAAATTCCCTCTTGAAAGGTCTTCATTGTGCATTTGGAGCAAGAAATTACAAGCAAAAGGCGATTAGAGGGCGAAATTGGGCAAATTGCAGAAATTCCAGTCTTTATCAGGGTGCGCGACCAAACCGCAGGTGTGCGCGACCACCTGGGCGTGCGCGACCAAACAAAGGCCAACGCGCTGTGTTAAATTACACAGGCGCGACCAAACGGAGGAGCGCGACCATTCTCAGAGCGTGCGCGACCAAAAACTCTGTCTGCCGTAAAACTCACCCAAACTTCAATTTTCTTTCAAATTTGCTCGGATTTCTTCAAGGTATGCCTCCTCCACGTTTTGTGTAATGGTGTTGGGGTTGAAAAAGAAGATTATGGTCATGATTTTATGCAAGGAAATCCATAGAAAATAGGTTAAAATGACTTGATGTTTTGCATGCATATGTATGACAGTTTGTTTGTTTTTCAAGGCAAGTTTTTTCCTTATATCCCTCCATTCATTTTCCCAAAATTAAATTACATATGTTAACATGTTATATTTGTTAATCTCATTTGCAAATTAGTCATACCAAAACCTGCCCCTTAATCCTATCAAATCCTACCCCTAAATCATGTGCAAACCCTAGTCCTTTCAAACCCTATAAACCCTACCTTTTCCCCATGTTATATGATTAAAACCCTACCCTCTCTACACAGCAAATTTGCATACGTTAATACACAGCAAATTAAAAAAGAAAACATTGTAAAAAACAAAAAGAAAAGTGATGACAAGGCATGCACACAAGAAATTGTAAAAACAGTGAAAATGTCATTTGCATAGCCTTATAAAAAAAAAATAAAGAAAAGTGTCATCTTGCTGTGTATATGTCAAAGATTCAAAGCTTTGTTAAAGTCATCACAAAATTCATCAAAAATACAGCTGCATAATTGTCAAAGGAAACAGTTTTGTTGTGTTAGGGTTTCTCAATAGCATGGTATCATCTCTCTATCCATAAAACTTTGTTTTTCCCTATCCATTCCCCATATGAAAACCTAATTCAAATTGCATTTCCCTTCATGCAAAACTCCCTATGCAATTGAATTTCCATCCCCAATGTCAAAACATACAGTGAAATCTTAATTCCCAATGACAAATGCAAAAATGGAACTGCCAGCACCATGAAATGAACTGCTGTTATGAAAATTAGTTGGCAGACTTTGTTGAGGGGTTTCATTGTCCCCTTAAACCCTAATTCCCTTTCACCCTCATCTTTCGAAATACCATCAACACATCATATCCCATTTTTCTTGCAAATTTATTACAGTAACCCTTCCCTCCCTTGGTGATCAAGCATACAAAGTCCCTGTTTCCCAAAAGCATCAATGACCATTTTAAAAGTTAGAAAAAACAGAGTATGCTCTTAATAGACATTCAAAGACAAAATGAAATGAGCAGCCTGTTAAATGTTGATAGTTGATGCTGCCTTATCCCCCTATGCCCATGACATCCTTCCTTCCATCATGATGAAAATTCTATATTGTCCTTTCCCTTGGTGATTAAAAATCACAGTTTCCCTAAATAAAGTATTGATTTGCAAATGATGAAAGATGAGATGGCATGTTTAACATTATGTGATGTTTTCCTTCAGAATTCCCTGCTTATATATATATTTTTTCCCTTTCCTATATGTAAATTCCCTCCCCTAACATATCCCTCATGATGTTTCCCCTTGAAAACAGCATACTTCACAGCATTTTGCAGGCAGGGCAACGGTCATTTTGACTTGTTTATTCCACCTTGCTCAATAACACCATGTCAACCACCGAGACTAATGAGCAAGGTGATGACTGGTCATCATCTACTGAGATTGAGATACAGCAGAGGCCTCGTAGGGGAGGCAAGGGTGGTCACCACTGGAGAGAAGAGCCCACATCATTGACAGAGTTGCAGGCTTGCCCATTGGCAGTATCTTGTTTTCAGCATATGGCTTGTTATCAGTTTTGTGAGAGGCTGTCACACATTCAGCATCACAGAGAGTTGGCTCGGTTGTTTGTCCTACATCTCCATAACAGGCAGGTCACCCTTGCAGGGGTGAATTTTGTGTTTTCTCCAGAGGCTATCACAGAGGCTACCGGGATACCCAATGTGGGTGAGGTGTGGCCGAAGCGTAAGTGGCTGGACCTAGTATACTATGAGCCATATGTCAGGCCTATCTATGTGCATAACTTGTCAAGGAACTTTCCTATCAAGTTCCTTCGAGCAGAGTATATAGATATCATGAGACTCATTATGCACTACCTCACATGCGAGGGGAGATTCTCACGGGTATTTTCTTGTCATATCCGCATGCTGATGCACTTCACCAGAGTGAGGATGATGAACATCTCGGCATAATTATTTCATGACACTCAGAGGATGGTCTCTATCTTTCGGAGACAGACCCCAGCACAGCAGCTTCGGAGCCTATGTCATCATGGTCTTATCCAGCTGGTTGTTTCTCATCAGCTGAGCCAGCAGGGCATTTCTTGGGCAGATTTTATCTCCCGTGAGTTCTTCACACAGCCACAGCCAGAGCCAGAGGCAGTTCATGAGGAAGGAGGGCCATCACATCAGCCCGAGGTTAGTATTCCGAGACATGTGGTTTCTTCTCCTCGGGTCACTTATCAGAGAGGTCATAGGACCTTATTTGCAGCAGCCCGACGAGTACTTTCTCCACAGCCAGTGGAAGGGGTCTCGTCTTCATCATTTTCAGAGAAGCGAGTGTTATCTCCACACCAGGTGGAAGGGGCCTCGCTTTCTTCATCGGCACAGGGAGTACGAGAGGGCAAGCAGCCCATGGTTGAGGATGAGGCAGTTGGAGAGGCACATGATGATTTCACTGGTCGCGCTGGTCGCGATGCCCACTCTCCCTCTTCAGATTTTGATGAGATCATCCGGCGGAGAGATGAGGAGAACCTTGTGTTGCAGCGGAAGCTTGAGATGGCTCAGTGGACCATCACTTATTTAGAGCAGCACAACCGACAGCTAGAGATGGAGAAAGAGCTGGATGAACTATGGAGAATCCGCGGTGACAGAGGCTTAAACCGCAGGAGGCCTGGTGACCCATTGCCCGATGACCGGGAGACTTGGTACATTCATGAGATTACTCGTTTGGAGAGATTGTTGGAGAAGGCAAACCATGACAAAGAGCTGCTCTGAAACATGAGGACACATTACTACGCCAGATTACATGTTTGCAAGGCGAGAATGAAAATTCTCCAAAGAAAGCTATCGGAGGCCCGGAAGAGGAAGAAAAGGACAAATCCACTCCGCATCTTGGCTGAGGCCTCCCTCACTCATCATGGTACTGATCAGCCTTGATCTAGCATCAAAATGTGAAAATTTTGAGAATTTTGGAGCATTTTGGAAATTTTTGGTAAAATTACAGGTTTTGCCCACGGTTTGGTCTCACCCCGGGTGAGACCATTTTGGAGGACTGCTCGGAATTTTGAAAACTTGGCATTTTTGGAAAGGGCATGAAAAAAGAAAAATTACCAGTACTTGGGAGCAGCCTAATTTTGAGATTTGAGCCTCCAAAAGCTCAAAATACATCAAAAAAATGACTTTCTGCCCACTTTTTGAGTTGCAGAAAGTGACCTTGGGAGAATCAATTTTTGAGGGGTCAAATCAACACCAAATTCCGAAATGCCACTTGGGATGGAAAGTAGACAGGCCAAGCTTTCCAATGAGCCATCTTGCACCTGATTTGGACCAGTGGAACCCACTCAAAAACAGCTGTGAAGGGGCGCGACCAGAACTTCCAGATTTGCCAGAATTGCCATTTTCGGTCAAAAAACACTGTTTTGACTATGGTTGACCATTTTTACTTGTAGATGATGGATGAATGTAATATTTTCATGGCAATTTGATAAGTTTTATCTTTCTTTACTCTTCTAGAAGCTTCTTTGATGTAAATAGTGAAAAATTAATGCATGGATGAGTTAGCTAAGTAATAGAGGCAAGTTGTTGGGCTGCCTATTTTCTAGTTCTTAGTTTAGAATTAGTTCAAACTGCTCCTAGGAAGCTGAGCTCGACCCCTAGAGGTGGGGAAAGGAGTTAGATGGTCTAGGAGGTCTATATTATGCTCTCTCCTTCCCATTTTCATGGTTGGACTCTTGTGTAAGGAAGCTTTATTGTATATTGTGCATCTATTTCTGCAATTGAAGGCAAGGAAAGCCAGGGTTTTACAGACATCTTTGAGGATTCTTGTGGATCTGATTGTTGATGGTGTGTTCTCTACATGTTCTTGTAAGTTTGTTTATGTGTTTCACATCTCTCTTATGCTTCTAAATTGGACAGATGAAGTGGTAAAGTTTGAACTCATGTTTTGACATGCTCAGCTTTTAGTTTGTTCAATTTTAATGTTTTCTACTGTCTAGAGAGGATTCGAATTGTGTGTTTGCCCTCTTTAGCTTCTCCTCTATCATCTCTGATCATCCATCTCAGATTAAGACATCAGCACTCATTCCTACCTTGCCCCTTAGATCCCCCTGTGAAAACTGTGCTCAATCCCCGCACTTTGAATTGCACTTCCACCAATTGCCACCAAAACCCCCACAAATCATCAAATCAACCCCCTTATCAATTTACTAGCCTAATATCTTTGATCCTAATTGGTCAGCCTAATTATATTATAAGATCTATCAAATTTGACCCGAGAGAGCCTTCTCATACCTCGTAGGGCTAGCTACGAGGTGAAATGGTTTGATGTAGCCTTGAGAGTTTGTCTATCTCAGCCTAGGTGAATTCCAAGTGCTAACACGGCCTCCTCGTCCAAATCTCCCCCTGAAATAGGCCCGTTGGAACCTAATGCATCTCGCCCCTCTCCTTCCTCCCCTATCTTATCTACCCTTTCCCCTGGTCATCTCCTCCCCTAGTCATCTCCTCTTAGGCTTCACTTGATCCTCCCCTCATCAGACTTACCAGGAGTTCCTCCAAAGACCACGGAGCTACTAGTGAATCATATAAGAAATCTGGGTCGGGTAGGAAATCGGCCAAGTAGCATAGAGATGAGAATGCACAGAAAGACATAGCAATGGGCAACCAAAACCCCATAAAATCTTACATCTTGGGGCAACATGATAAAGAGACAGTTCATAAGGATCAAGGGGGGTGAGCACCTCTCCGTACCCCAAATACCCAATGATGAAAGTTCTATCTTGGAATAGTAGGGGATTAGGGCACCCCTCCAAGGTTTCAGCCCTTAGAGATCTTATACACTGTGAGAAACCAGAATTTTTTTTGATTCAGGAAACAAAGCAAGGCCAGCAAGAAATGAGAGGAATTGTCGAACAGCAGAAGCAATACAAAGGCAGTATCAGTGAATCAAGAGGAGCATCCGGAGGAATCGCCACACTCTGGAACCACAACAAATGGAACTATAGATCAACATCTTTACATCAGCATTGGATCAAAACTGTTTGGAAAACAGAGTAGACAATCAGATTGCAATTATATATAATATTTACGTTCCCAATCACTTTAGAGAAAAGGAATGTTGCTGGGATGATCTTAAAGCTAGCATCGATGGTGAAGAAAACTCTAATATCATTTTGGGAGGCGATTTCAATCTTATTCTACATGCCAACGAAAAACGAGGAGGTTGCTTCACACCTGATCCTTTCAGAATTTGTTTGGAAAACATCATGCAAGACCACTAGCCCCAAGGGTTAGCTCAGTTGGTCAAAAACCGTGCCTCGCCATCGGGAGGTCACAGGGTCGAATCCACCCGAAGCCCTTGGGGTCAGGTCTTGCAGTAGGCCGAGGGGCGATTTAGCCTAGCTATCGCTCAGATTTTTCCGTGGACGTAGCGATCACTCACTGACCAGGGTGCTCGTGAACCACATGCAAAAAAATAAAAAATAAAAAATCATGCAAGACCACGATCTCATGGATGTGGCTCCAAAAAATCGAAGGTATACTTGGAGCAATCGTAGCCTGGGCATAGGTAACATAATGGAAAGGCTTGATGGGATTTTAATTAATGTCTCATTTCTCTCTACCTTCTCTGTTGGGTATGCTAGCATTCTTCCTTTTTCAGCCTCTGATCATTACCCTATAACCCTTACTCTGGAAACCCACTGCCCTCTTAGACCCATTCCTTTTAAATACAATCCCCTCTGGAATTGTATCCCAGCAGTCAAAGAGATTGTTCAGCATACTTGGAATCAGCATGTTGAAGGATCTCCTGGTTTCATTTGGGAAACCAAACAAAGAAGAACCAAGCAGGCTATCAAAAAATGGGCAAAAACTAGTTATAAGGAGCCCGAGAAGATTAAAAAGGAGACGAGTAATAATCTAGACTGTATTCAAAGAACAATAGAAGAGCACGGCCTCTCCTGGGAGAATAAAGAATAAGAAAGCGACCTCTACTCACAGTTGTGTCATGCAAATAGAGAGGAGGAATTAAAATGGAGGATAAAGTCAAGGCAACTTTGGTTGCAAGGGAGTGACAAGAACACAGCTTTCTTTCACAAACAAACCACTGCACGAAAAATCAGGAACAATGTAAGCTCTATCTTAGATGCTGAGGGCAATCAGCAAAACAAACAAGAGGAAATTCAAAAGGTTGCCACAAAGCATTACAGAGATCTTCTAACAGAAACAAAAGGAGAAGAGGACTATGCAGACCTGCTCCAATATCTTCCTAATGGGATCAAAAAGGAAATGAATGACAGCTTGAAAAAGGAGATTGATGAGGAGGAAATCAGAAGAATGATTTGGACTCTCCAGCCTGATAAAGCTCTAGGCCCTGATGGATTCCCCATTTGTTTCTATCAAGCATTTTGGGGAGTAATTAAAAAAGACTTGACAAAAATGGTCAGATGGATCCAGCGAAAGGGTAAAATAGGAGGATACACCAATGCCACTCATCTAGCACTCATTCCCAAAGAAAATCACCCCTCTTCCTTTTCTCGTTTCTAACCCATTTCCCTCTGCAATTCTTCCTACAAAATTCTGACCAAAATCCTTGCTACCTGCCATAAACCCCTTCTCCCCTCTCTTATCTCTAAAAACCAAGGAGGGTTCTTGGCCAGTAGACAAATAACTGATTCCATTCTCCTCGTTCAAGAAGTCATTCACTCGAGTCAATTTAGAAACGAGAAAGGGTTTATCCTTAAACTTGATCTGGCCAATGCTTTTGACAGAGTAAGACACTCCTTCCTCATAGCTGTCTTAAAGAAGATGGGATTTGATGCGGCCTTTCTAAACCTCATCAAAGCTTGCATATCTGGACCCTGGATTTCTCCTCTTGTTAACGGCAAACCAGGTGAAGCTTTCCAATCTTCACGTGGTCTTAGACAAGGTTTCCCTCTTTCACCTTACCTTTTGATTTTGATGGCTGAATCCTTTAGTAAAGCACTGGACTTCAACCGTAGGGTTGGCCTCATCATAAGAATTAAATTTGGGAATGGAGTCAAGAATATATACCACTCGATGACACCTTGCTAATTGGAGGATCTTCCATCACAATAGCTCGGCGCTTCAAGACTCTTTTAGATAAATATATGAGGTACTCTGGTGGTCTGGTCAATCAGTTGAAAAGTTGCATTTATGGATGGAATACAACAGCTCAGGTCATTCACAATATTGCCAATACCTTTGGAGTCTCTTGCAACTATGACTGGACTCACTTCACCTACTTGGGCATGCCAGTGAGTCTAGGACCTTTGAAGGCAGAAGTTTGGGACACTGTTATTGACAAGATGAAGAGAAAAGTGCAACAATGGGGATCCATTTGGCTCAATCTAGCTAGTCGCCTCATCCTTCTTAAATCAGTTATTTCTTCTCTACCTTTATATCAATTCTCTCTCCATCAAGGTCCAGCCTCCTTTCATTATAAAATGGAAGGTATCCTCCGCCAATTCCTCTAGCAAGGAAGGAAAAATGACAAAAGGAAATTCAATTTGGTCAATTGGAAGCAAGTTATTCAATCCCAAGACCGAGGAGGTCTAGGTATCAGATCCCCCAAATTCCTAAACCTTACATTCGGAGGTAAGATTGCTTGGAGATTTATAACCGGTCTTTCTGCCTGGTGGAAAAGGGTGTTGGAAGTTAAATATTTAAACTTCCCCAGACAGCAGCTATTTGACCAAGATATTCCTATCAGAGACTCTTCTAAAATATGGCGTTTATGTAAAAGAGCAATTCCTTTCATGGCTCAGAACATTTCTAAAGTCCCCAAGGGAGGTGCCAATATTAATATTGGAGCTGATGAAATTATGGGACAACAACCAATAAACAGCCATGATGGAATCAATCCTATTCTCACATTTTTTGATAGCATAGGCATCCATCATCTGGATCAAATCTCCCACTGGGATCCCCATTCCCATCTATGGTTAGGGTGGTCCTTCCCAGCCATCTCCAATGACCTCAAAGCAAGGTTATCCATTCTTCAATTGCATATCCACAGTAAATCTCCTATAAAAAAGAATGAGTTTGATGGATTTTGATGGAATCCAACTGGATCAAATTACACTGTCCAAGCTTCCCAAAAGCACATCTGCAACAGTAATTATCCCAAGCCCATATGGAATCACTGGAAAATAGTCTAGAAATCCGAGGCCCTTCCAAAAATTAAATTCTTCATTTGGACCCTCCTAAAGGGGAAAATCCTTACTACAGATAATTTGCAAAAGAGGGGCATCAGTGGCCCTTCTCGTTGCCCCAACTGTCAAGCTGCCGAAGAATCCATTCAACACCTCTTCATTTCCTATCCCTTTGCCATCACCTGTTGGAAAAATTTATCCCATATTGACAATATTCCTTGGAATAATCAGGATTCCATAGGAGAAGCTATCCACCAATGGAAAAAGGATTTTCCCTGGCAGCAAAAGAAGAACAACATAGTTAAAAGGGTCTGGGATACCCTTCCCTATATTATGTTATGGAACATTTGGCTGGCTAGAAATCGTAAAGTATTCAAGGACAAGGATTCGACCACAAGAAATCTCTACAACAAGGCAAGGAGCCTCACCCTAGAAACATTTCTGCTAAGAATAAAAGCAACATAGATATCACTATGCTTAGTGTTGAAGAGCGAAATTTTATCGGTTACTTACTGGATAAAAATAATAGTAACCAGAATGGAAATGTAGCTAAAGACCGGCATAGCAAGGATCCCCACCGATGGAAAATTAGATTAAAGGAAGTTGAGTTTGCAATATGGTTAAAAAACTGCAACAGCTACTATCTTTTTTTTACGGAGCTTCAAAGTCAAATCCTAGAATTGCAAGAGCAAGGGGAGTCATCTTCAACACCAATGGGGATCACATTCTCTTTTAAATGGGGACTTGGGCAAATTTCCAACAATAGGGCAGAAGCTTTGGCCCTATATCAAGGACTCATCCAACTTAGAAAAATTGGTATAGGTACAGCTAAGATTTTTGGAGATTCGGCGGTGGTTATTAGTCTAATGGCTCATAACAAGGAATCCCCCAATGTTCTCCTACAACAGATCATTAAACGTTGTCAATTTTTACGTCAATCAATGAAAAATTTGTGCTTCCTTCATATCCTACGCTCTCTCAACAAGCAAGCTAATACCCATGCCAACAGGGCTTGTGACGGGCCAATGGGCAGCCTTCTTTGCAACGCTGAGGAGACTCAACAATTTTTACCATGACCAAGAGCCTTTTTCGTATCAATTAGATTTGCAGCAAATCTAAGAGTTCTGACAGATGGAATTGGCTACAGGTCCTTGAAATCTGCTACAAGATCAAGATCCGCATTAGGATCTGGCATATTACTGAAACTTTCATTCTCATGATCTCCATCAGTAATCTAGTCGACTTATCTCTAATCAACTATGCCCTCCTGACTACGCAGGACTAGCCCCATGCTTTCCCGTTCCCCTCCTCTATTTCTCCCTCCTGTCCTGTGACGCCCCCTCTGCGTTCCCGCCTCTCCATATATTCCACCCATTCCTTTCATCGCACACTACCCTTCCCCTTCCCTGTCGCTCTGCAATCTTGGATTGATCTTTCTTCCCTGTGGCCCTCGCTTATTTCTTTCGGTACTGACTCTCTTCTGAGCTACGAACCTCTGGTTTCTCCTTATCTCATTGTGCCTTTAATTACTTCTACAGTCCATCTTCAAGCGCAGCGGCTCTCAACCATGCCTTGGTTTTCCCAACTCTTTCTGTTACATCCTCTTCTAAGCTGCGAACCTCTGTTTTATCCTTATCAATTTGTGTCTTTTCTTGCTTCTACAGTCCGTCTTCAAGCGAAAATACTCTCAACCGTTCCTTGGTTTTCTTAGCTCTTTTTGTTACATCCTCTTTTTGAAACAATGGCTCGAAGCGAGGACTATCTTCATTGTGCAGATCTCCAAGCCGAGCTGGATCAAATAAGAGTTCATCAGAAGCTCTTGGATGCAAAGATCGACAGCCAAAATCGCATCATCAACGAAAAGTACGAAGCTGATATCAATCTGTTTCAGTTCAACCATTTATCTAACAGGTGCAGTCATGTTGAAGAGTCCATCAAAATACTAAAGTTTATGATGGAAAAGTGCAATGCAGTAGCCACAAGTTCCTCAAGCATCAAGCAGGTCGGTGTAGATGACAATCCGAAAGAATCCACAGCGTGACACATCAGCTACATCAATATAGATTAACTATGTTTTGCAAATGTTTTTTTCCTGTTGCTCCAGTTTTTAAGAATTTACTTCCGTTTAGTTTTCCTCAAAGCCCAAAAATGCAAGACCAAGGAGGATTTTTGTCCAACCTGTAACTCCTTTGCTCCTTGCACTTCATGGCATATCATTATGTACCTCAGGAGTTTAATCTCCCTCTTTTTTTCAGAATATAATACAACAACCGACTTTGTAAAAAAAAATAATAATAATCTAATATTAAAATTACAACAAACACCAAATTGCAAGGATTTCAGTGGAGGTGTCCATATTCTACCCCCTCTAAATTTGAACAATAACCTCTTATGAATAAGTACATATCCTTAAGCTCTATAAAGTATATAAAAAATGTGAAAATGGATAGGGAACTGCATTTGGCAGAGGTCCTTCTTAAACTAAAGAAGAACCAAATACTCTTCCCACAAACAACAACATATGAAAGAATCCTCTAACTAGGATAACAAGACCATTTTCCTAAACCAAAACCATAACATTGTAATAATAATACTAAAGATTATTAGAAATTTAACAAATTTACAGACAGTGTTCGTGTAAATGCATTCCAAAAGACCACAATGGAATCTTAGTGTCAGCCCTCCCACCAACCATTGCTCTTACCAACCACATTCACACTCATGGGCATTTGAACTATGCAAAGAATCCAATCAATTATAATGGAAGAACATTGGAAATCTCGACCAAGGGGGCTTAGGCCTTCACAAGCATAACACAATTGGGGATGCAACGTAAGAAATATCCCACAAGTAGGTTGTAATGAAGTCTTTAGAAAACAATAGGGAAACTCTTAGCCTTTAGAAAACAATAAGGCAACTCTAACAATGTTAGGGATAAATTTCTAGTTTAATGTTTTATATAGTCATAATAATAAAAATATGTGATTGCATGGGATAATTAGCTCCCTATTTAATGCCTCAGATGGCAGCTAAGTGAAAATTCTTCACTCCTTCCTCTTTATGTATATGCTCCAACACTCCATTAAAGTGAATATGGATAATTATTTTAATTTATATGATAAAATGGATATTAATTTATAACTATTATTTATATTTGTATATTTCACAATTGCATATTTAAAAATAATTTTATTTCTAATTATATCAGTTAAATTTATTAAGTTTTTATATGTTTATTAATGATATATTTTGTATGAATCATTATTATTTAAGTTTATTTTACAATGATATGTATTGTGAAAAATTATTTTAATTTTATTAATAAAAACAAGATTACAATATAACAAATTGAGTTCAATCAATTTATTATTACTGCTACTTTTACTTGTTATTAATTTTTAATTGTGTTGACATTATGTTTTATTATTTTTATTTATTTGATACTCCATTTTATTGTTACTATAATATCTATTCAATAGTGTATTATAAAATATTTATGGTCACTAACCTTTTTTGAATGCAAAACTTGTAGAAAGGTTTTTATTTAGAGACATTTGATTCCTCCAAACAATTGGAACTCTAAAGTTTAAATAAATCTATATTAATTTTTAATAATATTATTTATATTTATATAAATTTCACATTTGAATATATATTAAATCTTGATAATACAAAACATTCTTATTTTAAAATTTTTAAACTTTAATAATAAAACTTCACATTTTTTTAAATACCCAATAACTTTTTCTAATATGTTTTATAGTTTTTTAATTTAATTTTTTAATATAATATGAATAACATTTTTTTGTTTGAAAACAATTTTGGAAGAAATCACATTGATAAATTTAAGCCTACACGTTTCAAACCAAAATAACATTGTTTCATTTTACAAATACTATATCTCTTCCAAACTATTGTTTTATTTATAAATATTATATCTCCTCCAAACTAAACACAGAGATATTAAAAAATTTAATTAAAAATAATACAAAGATTAAATTGCTTTTCAAAACTAATATGTATATCTCCTCCAAACTAAACACACAACTATTAAAAAATTTAATTAAAAATAATATCACAAATATTAAAAAATTAATTAAAAATAATATAAAGGTTAAATTGTTTTCAAAACTAATTAGCGAAGGGATTTAATTTATAATAGTAATAATATATAGCTTATTTTTAAATAATTTTTTTACATAATAAAAAAATAAATTAAATAAAAATAAAATTTATATATATATATAGATAGATATGAAATAAATATAATTGAAAACAACGTCATGAAAAACATTTATTTTAATTTTATTTTTTAAATATGAATTTAAAAATAAAAATAAAAATTGCAACCTATAATTCATCTTTAATAAAAGCTTTGCATAATAATAATAAAATTTACAAGCTATATACTAAAAGTATTAAAAGTTATATCCTATTAAAAGTTTTGATACACCATATCTATTCTCTTAACAACATTTATCCATACTTCTAATAACATCTATGCAGAATCTTTTATCTTTTACTTTTTACTTGACAAGGTAGAAAAGTTGAATTGCTTTATAAAACCAAAAAGTGAAGTGATCAACTCATTCCCAGTCCAAGTAAAAAATTTGAATTACTTTTTAAAACCAATTAGTGAAGTGATCAACTCATTCCCAGTCTAAGGGTTTGTGTATAGGCCTTGCACTTTTACAAGCAACGTACCAATAGGTTATAACCATTGCGATGCTCGCCTCACATAATATTTTGGCTTACCATTTCTTACCTAGTATTAGAATTATAGGATAACAATAATATATCCCTAGTTCTTAAAAGTTGTGAAAAATGAGATATCATTTCTTAAAACCCAGTGTAAATATTTTGCACTAATCCCTGATTCAAGGCCCTTCTACATTTTGCATTAATCCCTCAGAAAGCCCTTCTATTTCATAAGGATAGGTGCTCACAAAAATTAAATTCATAATGTGCCCAGAATATTGTTGTTTGCATTGTCTTCTAAAACCATTTTGAATTATGAGTGATTTATAATTTTGCAAAGTTGATGAGAACAGAGAACTGCTACTGTCATTTAAAAGACATCAAAAGTTGTAGAGGTAAAAGGAAGGAAAAAGTACAATATTTAATGATTAAAGTTACAGTTGAATTCACTTGAATTTGAAGCCTTGGGCATGCTCGACTCTATTATAGACCATACTACAAGAAGAAAATCAAGCCTAATATTTTACAGTATTCATTTCCTTCCAAATTTTATCACCTCATTGGTATAATAGCCTGATAATCACAATCAAAATTTGAGCAAGCTAGTATTTCCAAAATACCACACTTGCTAGCAAACAGATTTACCATAACATCTTCAACCAGGTTGTTTTGCCAACTACTTTTAACAAATTTAGCATAAAATCTGCAACCAGGTTGCATTCATGGAAGTCTAGTCTCTTAATGCACAAGAAGAGTGATAATCAGAGACAACCATAGAAACAAAGGCAACGTGAGCGCAGAAGTGCAGGATTTGTTTTCTGGCCCTCCACTCACATCAGCAACTTCTTGCCCAGACCTTGAAAAACACAACAAAATACCGAACACATTATTTTGCACCATAAAACCAGTTGTTCTTGGGTTGCAAAATATACTGTCATGCATGCAGAATTACAAGAGTCATTCAAGTACACTGTACCTTGACAAAGAACACTAAATGGTTTATATCAGTAAAACTTGAGCGCGGGAATTTACCTGAATGCGTAGAAGCAACCAGGATAACCTGCGTGGCCAGTGACAGAAGCACAAGCATTTTAGAAGAAGGCTGTAGAAAAATCAATTGCTCAAACAACAAACAAACTATACAATAAAATGAACATACATTCCATTTTTTTTACATTGGAGTTGCAGATTGGGGAAGGGGGAATATCAATATTATTGGGCTTACTTGGGCTGACATCTATTACCATTGCAGCACCCTAGAAATCACAGGACCCCGGTGCCTTCATATTTTTTTGATAATACCTGTTGAATGCAAATGAAGCATGGGCGAATAAAGTATTGGGTGCATAGCAAGACCCACCAGGTTGTATAGGGTCACAATCTGCATAACCAGGGCCATAGGCCCAATCCAGAGCTGCTTGCAAACTAATGGGGTCAGTACTGTATCTCGCAACACACCATGTGTTATCTTCTTCTTTGCTCTGACCCCTGACTTCTGTTAAATTTTGCCCATCAAAATGAGTCCTATTAGAGTTTAAAATGTCCAAATGTTGGACTTCACTGAAGCGATCAAAAGAAAGTAACTCGGAGGGGATTTGAATGAGGGACATTGTGAAAAGAAGCCACCAGGCTGGGAGGTCAGCGAGCACCATAAGAGCTAGGGTAGGGGACGATCAGAATTATGGCAAGTATATGGGTGGAAAATGTTGACTCAGGAATTTACAGAAGTAAATACACTGAGCCAAACTGGTAAGAGTAATTATGTTAGAATTCCAATCCCCTGTTCACACCCCTGTTGATAAACCTGAGACTCACAGAGGCCAAATACAATGCATGAGAATTGTTATTGGAATCAGCTATGGTAGGTTGATGATGCCAGGAGGCATGCACGCCTTCCCATCTACCAAAGCAATAGCCTTTCATGTGATACATAAACCCAGAATCCCAATATCCCAATGGAAACGCTAAAATGAGTTTTCTTACTAGCAGAGGCAACGATAGCCAGAACCACCGCAATCGCGATCAGCACCCAACTCCGGAAGCTCATGCTGAGCAAAGAAACTACGCCTTCCCATCTTCCATAGCAATAGCCTGTCATGTGATACATAAACCCAAAATCCCAATGGCAACGCTAAAATGAGTTTTCTCACCAGCAGAGGCAATGATAACCAGAAACATCGCAATCACGATCAGCACCGAACTCGAGCAAAGAAACTATAACTGACCAAAGCTTCTTTCAATTTCAACAAAATATGGCAGCGCAGGTTCTGAGATTCAAAATTCCAATCTGGAGCGCCATTATACAATTCAAAATTTGGTGGCAATTAATATCAGATGGTATGGGGAATGGATAGCATATGATACACGACATGCCATGATACACATGCCACTCATTTCAATGGGCATCAATACAAACAATGAGATGGATGATGGCATCATGCATATCTCCATCACTATTAACCAAAAAGTGTTTGCCTGAAAATTAAATAGATGTCAGATTGTTGGCGCCCTGAGGTCCGTAGGGAGTGCATTAATGGATCAATAGATTTGGAAATAGGCTCTGCCGTCCTTCGGCAGACTTTTGGTAAAATCGTTTGCTATCCTTGCTTACGCCTCTGCTCAAACCCTGAGTGATTGGCCCAAACACCTAGAGGCTTAACATAATTATTATTATCATAATAACTCTCGCAGGAAATTTCTTAATGCGTATTTTAAAAAGGCAGAGGAGTTGGCCGAAAACTTATGGAAATTTCAGTTATATTTAGAAAAAATCTGGCCAGGATTTTTGTAAATCCAAGTTATAGTTGTTAAACTTCAAAATTTTAGGTGTCTTGGACGTTGTTGATGGTGCTGAATCCATTTCCACCATCAAAAACACGATTCAAACACTGCCTCTACAAGATTTTTGAATTTTTTTTGCCCATATTCCAGCCACTTTTAGCCGTCCAAGCAATTCCTCCGCATAAGACGACTCCATTTCTTAAACCCAATTCAACCTAAGGCAATCATTGTCAGCCTCGGCCATCACTTCTCTAATTTTGTCAAACAGTTTGGATAGTTAGTAACCATCCTCCAGTTGCATCCACCAGTTTTCTGGTTGGTTTTAACATCTTGTCTTGTTGGTTGTAATAACAAGACAGATAAAAAACAGAAAACAAAGATTCAAGAATAAAAATTTATGAACGAAGATATCATATATTTTATATTATATTAGAGTAAAAATTTTCATCTAACTTCTAGCTTCCATGCATGATGATTAATTTAAAGTAAAGTTATTAAAGCTGATAATATTGATATTATAATATATTAATATTAATAATATATTTAATAATAATAATAATAATAATATTAATATTAATCTTTTAATATTAATATTATACCGCTTGAGTGGGCTTAATGGTTAAGTGCATGTGTTTCCTCCTAAGAGGTGGGCCTAATGGTTAAGTGCATGTGTTTCCTCCTAAGAGGTCACAGGTTCAAAACCAAAGGGGTAGAGTATGTATGCTTTCATAGACTTTTTATTTTTTAACAACGTGGTGAATTGGTAACTGTGAGGCCTAATCAAAGGGAGAACCAAGATCAGTCCTCGTAGCTGCCACTATAACACCAAGAGTACATCTAACAACCTACAAGCCAGATATACTAATATACTAATTTCTTATGATTTTGGCAAGAATCAGGAGACCCAAGATTAGTCCTCGTAGCTGCCACTATAACACCAAGAGTACATCCAACAACCTGCAAGCCAGATATACTAATATACTAATTTCTTATGATTTTGGCAAGAGTCGAGACTCAGGCGTGGGGGGAGGGGAGAAGTCTACTCCTTGAGTCACACACCATAGCAGGACACTATACTCAATGAGATTTGAACCCTAACCTCGCGGGTTTCACCTAACGAACCCAACTGTCAATATGCCTTCATAGACTTAGCAGTCATATCACTCAGGAGAGGTGGGTCCCTTGTCCCACAAAAAAAGGGTCCTCATACACCAATTTGGTGTCTCGCTTGGCCATGACCTTAAAATTGGATAATAATAATTAAATTTAATTATATTTTTTACATGGCATGATAACAAAATTTATAATAAAATTACATCAAATTAATATTTTCAAATATTACAAGAAATATTTATGTTTTAAAGATTTTAATATATTCATAAGATATGAGTTTTCTTTTTAAAGATTTATTTTACAAATATTTAATTAAAAGAAATATTAAAAGATTTTGGAGCAGGATTTTCGATTCTTTGTGTTGAATTGTATTGTAGTTTTTTTTTTTTTTGGTTATTCATTTTTGTTTTGGGCCTTTATTGGAGAGGTGATATACTTACACAGTTGTATAATGTCTCTTGGCACAATAATTACATGTGACTAAGTTATGTCAAATTCGGTTATTCTATTTCAACCAAAAACATAATTTCTCATCCCTAACTTCTTTCATTTTTCATTATCATTGTCCGTTGTAGCTATTGTTAACACGATTCAGGAGGAATAATGTATGTATTTCTTTGGTACTTTGAATTTGTTGGGATTTATACTAAAATGACAAACTAAAAAGGAAATAATGGTCATATAATGGGCCTATATAATGGTTACGGTCCTCAACATTCATTTGCTTAGCTTTCAACTCCATAAAAACTAAAGAATTCTTTGAACATTTGCCATTGGGAATGAGAGTGCTTTGGGCTTTGCTCATTCCCATATTCATAAGATTTGCTCAATACCATTGGCAATGCACAAATGTCAGCTTTGGGCTTTGCTCAACTCCATTGTCAATGCTCAAATGTCAAATTATTGGAAGATAAGTTGCAACTCACTGGAAGGACAACACTCATGTAGGGGACCGCTCCACTCACACTTAAATTCACTAAGACAAAAATCAAATATATATATAGAATTACAATCTAGTTGAACAAAATCCTAGAATATAGGATATGAAAACTAACAAAGACTAATTAGGAAAATTAGGTCAAACAAAACTCTAACAACATATAACAAATTCTAATATATGAGATTCTAGATTTCTCCATTATTTTGACACTCCCCCTTAATGGAGAAATGTGTTTTCTACCACACCTAATTGATTCCTACATACTTCAAATTTTGCCTTTCCAAGAGGATTTGTAAAGATGTTAGCCACATTTTCATTGGTATTACAATAAATTAAATCAATTTCCTTAGACTGCATCTTTTCCCTGACAAAATGATAGTGAGTCTCAATGCATTTTGATCTTGCATGGTATACAAGATTTTTGGCTAGTTTGATGGAGCTTTGATTATCACATTTGATAATTGTTGGCATTTTTTGTACTTTTCCCACATCTTCAAGAACCTGTGCCTCAACCAAATTGTTTCACAAGTAGCGTTGCAAAAAGCTTTGTACTCAACTTCAGTTGATGACAAAGAAATAGTTGGTTGTTTCTTGTTACTCCATGCCACAAATCCCATATCCAAGTTTGAATGCATATCCTGAGGTTGATCTTTTGTCATTAGGATTTCCAACCCAATATGAATCAGAATAGCCTGCTAACTCAACATCAAAATCATTAGTATATTTAATACCAAAGTTAACAATTCTTTTCAGATACTAAAGGACTTTGTTCACTACTTTCCAATGGTTTTCAAGAGGTTTGGTCGTGAACTGACTTAGGATGTTAACTAAATATGCTATATCTGGCATAATTGTAGTGAGATAGTTTAGACTTCCCACCAGCTAACAATACAATGTACCATCCACCTCTCTTGTCCCATCATCACTGTAGAGTTTGACATTTTGTTCTAAAGGTATTAATACTACCATACATTGGTCCCTTTGAACCTTTTGAGTATCTCTCTTGTATATTTACTTTGTGTAACTAATGTCTAACTAGCTTTTCTCCATATTTTAATACCTAAGCAATAATTCAATTCACCAAGGTCTTTCATTTCAAAAACCTGTGTCAATTGTCTTTTAACTTCATCACTTAACTTAGAAGCATTGCCTATAATTATAATAAGATCATCAACATACAGGGAAATCATAACAACATGTCCCTTTTGATCTGACTTGATATACAAGTTAAGGTCAAAAAACCCCTTTTGAAGAAAGAAATAGTCAATTTTCACGTACCAAGATATTGATGCCTATTTTAATCCATATAAAGCTTTCTTTAATTTGCAAACAAGGTGCTCTTGACCCTCCTTTAAGAATCTCTCTCATGGAACATGCTATACTTCTTCATTTAGTTTCCCATTTAGAACAACATATTTAGCATCTAGCTAATGTAGTTTCCATTTATATTTTTGTAGCTAATGCAATCATTAATCTAATTGTGTTTAACTTAGCTATAGGTGCAAAAGTTTCATCATAATCAATTCGCTCTTTTTGTCAGTAACCTTCTACAACCAACCTAGCCTTATTTTCATCTATGCTTCCATCAACATTAAATTTTGGTTTAAACAACCATTTGGATCCTATGGGTACTTTATTTTTAGGCAATTTTGTTAATTCCCAAGTATCATTTTTCATTATGGACTCATATTCTTCCTTCATTGCATCTCTCTATTCTTTATGCTCATTAGCTTGTTTGAAATTCAAAAGTTCTATGAGACTCATTACTTCAATCATTAAGGCATAATCTTTAAATCTGAATGGTGATTGAGTTTGACATGTTGACCTCCTTGGTGCTTCACTGCTTTCATCTCTTCCTCTTGGTGTGCTATGGTTGCTTGAGGTGTCCATGTCACTTGATTCTTCCTCCTCTTTTTGTTCTTTCTTATCATCTGTTTCCTCTTTGACATCATCATAATCAGAAGGATTATGTCAGGTGTCATACTTGTCCTCATGACCTTCATTTACATGCTCATAAAATAACACATCTCTGCTTGCAAAAACTTTATGTGTGTAGGGATCAAACAAATTATGTGTTTTATAATTAGAACAATAACTAATGAAAATACACTCCAATAACTTTTGCATCAAGTTTTCTCCTATCTAATTTTGGAACATGAAAAAAATGATTTACTTCTTAATATTCCTAAATGACTTACTATTGGTTTATAATCGTAAAGAGCTTCAAAATGAGTCTTATTATCTAAAATTTTAGTTGGACTTCTATTTTTCAAATAAACAACATTGCTAACAACTTCAGCCCAGAATGGATTGGTAAGGCTTTTACTTTTCAACATGCTTCACCCACATTCTACTAGGGTTTTGTTCTTCCTTTCAAGTACTCCATTATGTTGTGGAGTATGTGGTACCATGTATTGTTGAACAATTCCATGGGCTTTGCAGTACTTGATGAATTATTCACTTGAAGTATATTATCTCCCTTGATATAATTGAGGAACTTGATGTATTTTCCTATTTTATTATCAACTAGATTTTTGTACTCTTTAAAATATTAAAATACATCACTTTTTTTCTCATGAAGTAAACCTATGTATATTTTGTACAATCATCAATAAAGATAAAAAAAAAAGTATGTTCCACCTAATAATCTTGTCTGCATAGGACCATAGACATTTGTATACACAAGTTCAAGAATATCCCTTTTTCTTCTATCTATATGAGTAGGGAACTCTTCCCTGTGCATTTTCCCTAATGCACACCCTCCATATGCAGAATATTCATCCTTAAGTAGAGGAAACCCTTCTACCATTCCATGTTTTTGAAGTAGCAACAAATCATGATAATTAATGTGATCATACTTTCGGTGTCAAATAACTTGTGTTGTCATGGTTGTGGATGTCAATGGTTGATGGATTTTGCTTATCACATTAAGCTCATATAAACCTGCAATTCTAACTCTTGTCACAATAACATTGAAGTGATCTTGCATATCTTTCACCATACAATGTGAATTTATAAATTTTACCTTCAAACCCTGATCTGTTATGGTAGAAACTGAGATTAGATTCTTCTTAATATTAGGCACATACATCACATTGTGAATTTGTTTAACACAACCATTTGGTAATGTCACAAATACATCACCATACCCTTTAATTTGGTGTGAACGATCATCCCCAAGATATATATTTGCACCATTATTAGTTTCATGAAATTTCTCAAACCAGTGCTTATTATAGGACATATGAATGGATGCTCTAGAATCAACAAACCATGTATTTGAATAATCTATTTCAGCAGAGAGTGAAGCCTATGAAATAAATAGTCTAAATTTTTTGAAGTCATCATTCATTGCTTCTCCTCTATCAACAAAATGACCAATGTGTCTTTGTTTCTATGTTTGAACTCATGATACGTTTTTTTCATGCAATCTCTAGAATAATGTCCTTGAACTTGCCACAATGATGACATTTAACTCTAACGTCATCCTTTGGAGATGTCATACCTTGTTGTGGATTTGCAAATGGTGGCTTTCCTCCTTTATTACCTTCCCAAGGCTTCCCTTTGGAATGTTGTTTCCCTGTTGCCATTAGTTCCAAATTAGAACTTTGAGGTCTAAGGTTATTTCGCCTTTCTCTCTCCTGCATGAGTATACCTGCTAACTCATAAAAAATGGAAGCCTTCTCCCTTGTTATGAGACCTATGATAAACATCTAATACTCATCTAGCATTCCATTTAAGGTTATAGTGATTAGGTTAGTGTTAGATACCATTTCACTTATATCTCCAAGTTTATCTTTAATACCTTTAACTCTTGAAATGAAATTATTGATGCTTTCATTTTCTTCCACTTTAACAAAAATAAGCATACACTTCAGCGATAGGAGTCGATTTGTATTCATCAATTCATACAAATATTTGAGTGTAGTTAAGGTCTCGTTAGATGCCTTATAGTCTTTGATATGAGCCATATAATGTTGTCTTTTACAAACATTCTCAGCAACAATTTTGCCTTAGTATATCACCTCTCCCAATCTTGAATTGATGCAGTTTTTGGCTTCACTTCATCACCACTTGCTATTGACCAAACAATGTATCCTTCCATGATCCATCAATGTTTGCATTTTAAAATTCCAATTCACATAATTAGTACCATCCAAATCATTTTGAAACATATGTTTCTCCAACATCAAATAATCAATAGTTTTAAACTCACAATAATTCACAAATAGGCAACAATGATTGGCTACGAGGGAGGCAAAAAGCAACTTTAAAAAACAGAAATTCAAAGCAAATAGAATATTGTCGAACCAAGTTTATGCAATTTTGTGGTAGCAAATTCTATAACAGATTTATACAACAACTTTGTTTCACAATGAAACTTCGAACAACAACTTTAATTCTGCCTTGTTGATTTCACAACAGCGACTCCTCTGAAACCTCAAATCTCGCTTTTTGAAAAATTATCATAGAATTCCCACTAAAAATAATTAAAAAACGAAAAAACTTATTGATATCCATATCATCCACTTATCTAATTGTTTATATTATCCATAAAGGAGATATTTGGCCCACATTAACTGTATGACACACTTGACAAAATGCCAATATCGTTGGGGAAAAATTGACTTCTAATTCTGCATTGCAGGGCCTTAAATCTTACCTTGACTTTAGATGTTACGCAACTTCATCATTATTTTGCACAACCATTTTTCTTCAATATTAAAAAATTTGCTACACGCACATCAATTTGGGACAACTTGTAAGATTTCTCCATTATTCTGACTATTGTGGTAAAGGCCATAACAATAAATAAAACATAAACTATTAGTGATGCAGAAGCATTTAAACCTAGTGAGCAATGTGATGGTATGATCACATGTTGTGGCTAACAAAGGGTTGGAAGACAAGAGATTAATTAATTTGATTAATTTAAATGTGTGAGAGTCTTTTATTTGTTGTCAAAATCTGAGCAGAAAAGGGCATAAGTGGCCGATTGATCCTCCCTACGTGGAGATCAGGCCAAGCAGTTAGATTATCTGGTTTGAAATAGGATATGAGGGATTTGAAAGCTTAAATTAGCATTTGTTTGAGAAAAGAGTGGAGTGAAGAGATTCTTTAGGGAAGAATGAGAGATTTCTGGATATGGACTAAATGGGTTCATGAATCTGCATTTTGTATAAATTGTAATATTTTGGAATGAGTGAGAGGTTAGATTTAGATGGAAAGATAGGATGGATGAGCGAGGGGAGAATTGAAACAATCGAGTGTGATTGTTTCTTATGTAAATACTTATCAATATGAACACAGTGTCGATTGTGTATTTCTTTGTGTAATTCAATATTGGGTGTGTCAGAGTAGGCAGAGTGTGTTACACAGAGGTTAGATAGTGTAGAGAGAGCTAAGTGGAAGAGAGAACAGATCAGAGCACGAGATGTTTTGTACATGATGTAAAGACTGTTATGAATAAAAGGAGTTTGTGTACAAAGATTGTTTTGCGTGATCTTTTGTTATGTGATTGGTTTCATAGATCGTAGGTTGAATCCTCTGTAATTACAGTGAACAGTTAAGAACCTGGATATGTTTTAAGAAACCAGAGTATATAGTTTAGAGACCGACTAACTTGGCAGAAGCGCTAAGTCTTGGCGAAGCTTGTTAAATTTATGAAGAAAACCCAGAATAAATCAGGACTGTCCATTGGCTTGCAGATCCAATGGTGATCAGCAACATCGAGGAATAGGAGAGTACAGATTTCTTGATTGTGGCTGAAGCTCCGCACTCAATCCTAGTCGTCGATCCCATAGTCAACTCTTAGGTCACAGTTAACTGCGGGGGTTAAGAGCATTTTAAACCATGTGCTAGTTGAAGTCCCACGAGCCCTAGATTTGATGGCCTCCTATATCCAACGGAAATCGGGTCATAAAGTGATCGAAGTTTAATTCCAAAATTGGACCCAAACATTTATATATCCAAGATTTACATTCCTGATCGGCTCTGTAAGGGTGGGTAAACGTCATGCAAGATCCCGTGTGATATTTTTGTTAACCGTTGGATCAAATGTGCTTTGATCAAATGGTGGAGGATCGCCGATTAGGTTAGTTGATCGGGTGAATCATCAACCGTCAGATTGAAAAGGTAAGATCAATGGCGGAGAATTAATATGTTAACCTTTGTGGAAAAGGTGGACCCGAGAAGTTTATGGACGCGGATTTATTTTATTTGGGTTATGGCTGTATGCATTTGGAGTGGGACCGGCTCGTTGACAGGTGATATCTTTGTTTTTTTCATTGACCGGTTTATAGTCGGGTTGCTTTGTATTCTGTTTTTTGGTGATTGGTCGAGTTTTGTTTAAAATCCACCAATGACAGGCTTCCGTGGTAAGCGCAGGCCATAACCCATAGGTCCACATGGGAGATTGTAAAGGATGTCAGTTTTCTGGCATCATTTTTGGTATCAGAGCTAGACCAATGCTCTGTGGAGTTTGGTTGAAGGGCTAAATTTTATTCTCAGCAAGTGGCCGTGACAAAGAAGCGAATGAAGCAATTTTAGCAGAGGAACTATAAGGAAAAGTCTTGGGATTATCAGAAGAACATTGGAGATACTTGTCAGAATTCTTAATTAGAGGCAGTTTGATATTCTGTCAGAATTGTTGAAATCTGGGAATTACTACAAGATATTGCAGATCTAGTAAGAAGATTTATTTTGTAATTTTACAGAGATTTGTTTGGATGTTTGAAGAACAACAAGGGAGTGAAAATTTCCTTTAAGGAAAATGAAATTTCCAGGTAAATTGATTGAATGATTGGTTTGATTTGAAAGAAAAATTTAAGAATAAGGTTTTGAATTTAAAGTCAAATAGAAGAGTGGATTGCTATGACTGAAATCATTTAAATGATTTGAAGAATTTTAATGATTAAGGATTGCTTAAAGTATTTTTGAAGATAATGATATTGATGGTTGAAAGAACAGAGATTGGGTTTAATAGGACTAAAAGAAGAACCACTACAAGGAATGAATTTTGGAATTTGTAGAAGCAAGATAGGATTTGCTTACAACATATTATCAGAAGGAATTTGTAGTGTGTCATGAATTTGTAAATATAGGTGAATTTCAAATTGAATCTTAATCGTAAGATGAAGAATAGTTGATGACTGTGTGTAGTCTTTTGAATGGGGAAGTTTAAATGAAATAGTGAATAGATGAATCATTTGGCAAATATTTAACTGATGGAATGGGAATTAATTTTAAGAAATCTTTGAAGGAAAATTGGTAGGTTTGAAAGGTGCTTTGATGTATCTTGAGATAAGATTGTATAGGTCAATGGAAGCAACGAAATTGTTGGAAGGAAGAATGAATTGTATCAGCATCATAGCACATGAGCTATGTTAAAGAAGATGAAGCAAGAAGAGCTCTCAGATGAGTAAAGGCGAAAGTACCCAACAGTAAATGAAATTACTGAATGAAAGAAGGAAGTGAGCAATTGAAGATGCAGCAGCCTAGAGTAAGGAGTGTTTAAGAGAAACTGAGAAAAACTTCCAACTACAGTTGGGTAGAAGTTGTTGAGACAGCTCCAAAATTGTGATTGTGGGTAGAGTTGTCTTAAATATAACAGTTCCAGCAAGAGGAGTGCTAGGTAGAATTGTTAGTCAGTGAAGGGTTCGAGGAAAGAACCAATAGATACCAAAAGGCTAAACTCATAAGATTTTGGTGAGGCATGAAGGAGACTTGTTACAGATGAAATAAATGGCTAGTTGCAGCTCACCAGTGAACAAGGAAAGTTCACCAGAGGAAGAAATGGAATTAACTATTGATAGTCATAACAGGGGTACAGAGGAAAGTCACAGACAGAGGAAAAAGAGTGCCAAAGCAGTTGGACTCAAAAGGATGAATAAACAAGAAATGGACATAGAGTTGGCTGAGATGAAGGCAGAACTCAGTCATTTGAAGAAGTTGGTACAGAAGGAATCAGAGAAGATTTGAAACAATGATTTTATGTGGGGAAAAGAGTTAAGTGGCCTGTTAGAGAATTGTTTGCTGAGAAATTAATGCTTCGGAAAGTTGAAGAATACATTTGTGAAACAAAGAAAGGATCTCTCCTTGGGGAAGGAGACAGTGATGATAGTGATGAAGAGATGATATACACAGATCAGCATGAGAGAAAGGTGTTGATAGCTGATGAGCCCCAAAAATGGGCAATTATTTGGGCTCATTCAACCTCCTAATTTGACTTAATCCACCATTCTCATTAGTTTATTGCATGTTTTTTATTATATTTATGCTAATAGAGTGAATTTGGTTAGTCATTATGCCAACAAGTCTAATGGGTGCTTTGTGTAGCCTTTTTGGTCAATTTGGAGACAAAATTGAAGGTCTTAATGAGCACTTGGCAGCCAAATTCGTGGGAAGACAAGGGAGAGGATTTGTAGGAAGGTGTCCCCTTCATTTATGGGCCCTTACCTCGAATTCTCCACCATCAGCTCGGTGTTCAAGGGCCACCGAATCAATCAACACAAGGGCAACCAAGCAAGTCAAGTAGGACTGTTGTTAACTACAAGTCTTGGGCAGCCGAGTCCCTAAATTTTAGGAGGACTGTTGGGTCCTCAAAATGTATAAATAAGAAGGCTTAGGGCCTCATTTTGGTTAGCCAGTGGATGTTAGCTAGTTAGCCAGTAGATAGTAGCTAGTGGTTAGTCATTTTGCAGCCATTAGTTAGCTAGTTTGTAGTTCGATTTTTATGCAATAGATTAGCTTTGCTTTCAGCTCATTTTCAAGTCCTTCTTGTGGACAGTTTTGATGTAACTCTTCATTTCTTGATCAATAAAGATGAATCCAGCTTTGCACCAGCTCTAAATCTCTCTTGGGAGGCTGTAGCTCTTGGGGTTGGGCCCATCTCAAGCGCCCAGTACCTCCTTTGTTTATCTTTATGTGTTTGTTGCGTTCTTAAAATAAAATCTGCTATTTAGATTTAGATCTTGCTTCGTTATTTAGATTTCTTTTGATGGTTAAAGTAGTTGTTTATGTTTAGAATATATTGGTAGGATAATAACAGGAAAAAGCTCCAAAAAAGGGTCATCAAACGCTTTTGGTTTCACCTCTTCCTTATTGGATCAGGGGCTAGAGTTGAAGTAACCATGCTGTCCCAAACAAAAACACTTTCTTTGCTTCACCATGCAATCATTAGTGTTTGAATCTCGTTCGTAGAACTTGATATCAGTTTGGATGCATGCTTAGGTTTATGATCACTTAGTTTCATAGTTGTTTCACATGGTTTCACTACAAATAAATTTCTGTTCATTTCCTTTTGCTGTTAGGTCAGATTAGAGTGAAGTAACTAGGTCATAGGTTTTATAACTAGATCTTTGTTTTCTTGCATGTCTTTGTTTGTTCAGTTTGAAAAACCACTTGCAGAGTACCTGTTATCCTTCCTTACCTGCCCATACTCCATCCAACCTACCTGATTCACCCTTCACTTATAACCTTTACCTTACATTTTCCTCATCCGCTTACTTTGCCATGATTCTCATCTTCTTGTGCAACATCGTTTCATCCATCCTTGAACAAATCCAATCGCTCCTTAGCCTCATCCACCAAGTCCTAGACCTCTTCACACCCCTATTTCACCTTCATACTCATTCCTCCATCTTTTTCCCTCCATCCATGCTCCAAAATCCCATTTCGAAACATCTTGTAGAAGAATTACAGAACATCCTGTAGAAACCCCTGCAGACTTCCTGTAGAAGTCCATAACCTCGGTTGCATAGCATCCAGACTTTGTGAAACTCTCGGAAATAATGTTAGGGATCCCTTAGACCCTCTCTGTACCATCCCAACCTTTTCCAAGCATTCCTCCTCCTTGATCCATCCCTGCACAGTGAAAAGCCAGTTGAAAGCACATGCATGATAATTCTAATAACTTAATCAAAAATACAAAAAGATGTTTTCTTCAGATAGTGATAACTTAAACACATGCATTTTACCTTCCTAGAAGTAATGGCATCTCTTTTCGTAGTTTGCATTCTCTCCTTTGCATCAGTAGGACTAGCTGGTAGAATTAGGGTTTTTTAGGGTTTGTGTTTCTTTTTGGCTTTCAGTTTCTTTCCGCAAGTAGATTAGCTTCCTTTGAGTTAGCTTTCGTCCATCAGTTAAAAAGCTTCTTCTAAGAGCTCATAGAAGTTGGCTTGAGCCCCTAGCGGACTTGTGCCAGCTGACCAAGTGACAGCTGCGGCAAGAGCTAGTACTTGTGCATAAAGCACCGTCGCTTCCAAGTTTGTTACGAACTACCGGGTTGATAAAATTAGAGAAGGAAGCTCCAGGAGTTGTAGCATTATTGCTACAATACTGGAGCCCACCAATAGCATCTTCACAGGTAAGAGAATCTCATAATTTTGGGAATAATTATTTGTGTGAATGTAAAGTTGTAGGTATGCAACCAAATGAAATTCTCTGTGAAAGAGGCAAAGACAAGAAAAATAGAAAATGAGGTGCAGGAAGACTTTCAAGACTTCGATTGGTGGAGAAAATTAAAAGGTATGAGTAAATGGGTGTGTCTTCTCTTAGTGAAAACTTATTGGATCATGTTAGAAGGAATATTAACATGGATAGAAAACCAATGGAAAATGGACAAAGGGAGAGAAGCTAATGCATTGCAGGGTTGTGAAGAGAAGAAAAGCAAAGCGGACACAGAGAACTCAACTGAAGAAGTTAAGTCAAGGAAATCTTTGAAATATCAAAGTCTTATCATAGAAGAGAAGGAGACATTGTTTTCTTATTTGGATAAACTGAGTGCTGGAGAAAATTGTGAAGGACAGAGGGATGTTATGCAGACTTATGATGAAATTGTCAAGCAAAGTCAAGAAGCTACAGTCCCAGAAGTTTTCTTTGATGAAAAGGAAATTAAAGATGTTGAGGAAGAATTTCTCAATAACTTAGTGAACTATCTGAATAGTTCAAAGGAGCATGAAGGTCTGGTCAATGAGAGTTCAGATGAAGAGCCTTGTATTTTTGAAACTGACATGATGTGTATATTTTCAAGTTTGACAGGTGATGAACAACAATTGGACAATGTGCTCATGCATGTTGATGAAGAAGTGAAACTGTTTGAGGAAATAGTTGAAATAGAAGGATATTTTGAGCATGTATTTAATACTTTTGAGAATGATGGTATTGACAGGGAAATTGTCATGATTAAGGAAGTTGAAGACAAACAAATGGAAATTTGTGATGATAACCAGAATGAAGTATCTTCAGTAGAAGATCCAAACAGTGTGGAAAATGTAAAGGAATGTATGATGATGTTGACAAATACAGAAGTTCAGGAATTCTGTGATTTTAAAGAGGATTATTTTTATGAATCTGTAAACCATGAAGAAGCTTTAGAAAACTAGAATTTTGTTTTTGTTGTAGGTGAAGATGAAACAACATTAATTAGTTGTACAGAAGGTGAAAGGATGCTTCACAATGATATATTTTAGGAGAATTTAATTCTTGAATTATTGAATGACATTTTTGTGTCAAAACAGGGAATATTCTGTAATGAACAAGAAAGTGCTCAAATGAAATTTATTGACAATTTTATAAATTTTGCAGAGAATTAGTATAAGGACTTGATGGTAGAGTTATCTGTGGAGACAGAAATCCACAATAACTTTAAATCTGATAATTGCGGCAGAAATTCGGTTTTATACAGGAAAGAGGAGTCATATGCAAATAATATGCTTATTGGAGATGAGGGAAGATTCAAATTATTGGAAAAGTTATTAGATGAACCTGATAAGATAAAGGGAAAGACTATCTTTAATGATAATGAAAGGGAAGCTGTAGAGCAATCAACAGTTTGTAAATGACAGAGGTGAAGAAGAATTGGACAGAAATTTCATAATTTCTATGGTAAGGGAGAATATACAGTAGACAGATGTCAGTGGAGTTTAGCTAAAAACAAATTGTAAAGAGGAAGTTGAGAAAGTGTGGAAGATGAAGTCAGTTAAGAAGAGGGGCATCAAGGAAGAGAAATTAACAAAAGAAATTTTTAATCAGCAAGGAAGGTGGACAACAACAACATAAGATTTGGAATCTTGGAAGAACAGAAGTGACAGTGGCAGAAGAATTGAATCAACAGTGTGATGAAAGTGATGACCAATTACAAAGTAAAGTTTGGGATAATGGATGATTAGCAGAAGAAACACATGACCAAAGGTCATGAAAACTTTCAACTTTGGGAGTTTGATGCAGGAGCATTTAGACCTAGTCAGAAATGTGATGGTATGCTCACATGTTGTGGCTAAGAAAGGGTTGGAAGACAAGAGATTAATTAATTTTATTAATTTAAATGTATGGGAGTCTTTTATTTGTTGTCAAAATTTGAGCAGAAAAGGGTATAAGTGGTTGATTGATCCTCCCTGTGTGGAGATCAGGCCAAGCAGTTAGATTATCTGGTTTGAATTAGGATATGAGGGATTTGAAAGCTTAAATTAGCATTTGTTTGAGAAAAGAGTGGAGTGAAGAGATTCTTTAGGGAAGAATGAGAGATGTCTGGATTTGAACTAAATGGGTTCATGAATCTGCATTTTGTATAAATTGTAATCTTTTGGAATGAGTGAGAGGTTAGATTTAGATGGAAAGATAGGATGGATGAGAGAGGGGAGAATTGAGACAGTTGAGTGTGATTGTTTCTTCTGTAAATAGTTATCAATATGAACACAGTGTGGATTGTGTATTTCTTTGTGTAATTCAATATTGAGTGTGTTAGAGTAGGCAGAGTGTGTTACAAAGAGGTTAGATAGTGTAGAGAGAGCTAAGTGGAAGAGAGAACAAATCAAAGCACGATATGTTTGTACATGATGTAAATGTTGTTATGAATAAAAGGAGTTTGTGTACAAAGCTTGTTTTGCACGATCTTTTGTTATGTGATTGGTTTCATAGATTGTAGGTTGAATCCTCTGTAATTATAGTGAACAGTTAAGAGCCTGGATCTGTTTTAAGAAACCAAAGTATATAGTTTAGAGACCGAATAACTTGGCAAAAGCGCTAAGTATCGGCAGAACTTGTCAAATTTATGAAGAAAACCCAGAATAAATCAGGACCGTCCGTTGGCTGGCAGATCCGAAGATGATCAACAACAATGGGGAATAGGAGAGTACGGATTTCTTGATCATGGCTGAAGCTCCACACTCACTCCTAACTGTTGATCCCATAGTCAACTCTTAGGTCACAGTCAACTGCGGGGGGTTAAGAGCGTTTTAAACCATGTGCTAGTTGAAGTCCCGTGAACCGTAGATTTGATGGCCTCCTATATCCAACGGAAATTGGGTCATAAAGTGATCGAAGTTTAATTCCAAAATCGGATCCGAACATTTATAGATCCAGGATTTACATTCCTGATCAGCTCTGTAAGGGCAGGTAAACGTCACGCAAGATCCCATCCGATATCGTTGTTAACCGTTGGATCAAATGTGCTTTGATCAAACGGTGGAGGATCACCGATTAGGTTGGTTTATCAGGTGAATCATCAACTGTCATATTATGAAAAGGTAAGATTAACGGCGGAGAATTAATATGATAATCTTTGTGGAAAAGGTGGACCGGAGAAGTTTATGGACACGGATTTATGTTATTTAGGTTCGATGTTTATGCGTTCGGAGTGGGACCAGCTTGTTGATAGGTGATATCTTTGTTTTTTTCATTGACTAGTGTATAGTCGGGTTTCTTTGTATTCCATTGTTTGGTGATTGGTCGGGTTTTGTTTAAAATCCACCAATGACAAGCTTTCGTTATAAGCGTGGGCCATAACCCATAGGTCCACATGGGAGATTGTAAAGGATGTCAGTTTTCTGGCATCAATTAGGGAACTATATTCTTGTTTGCTCTGCATTAACTAGTTTCAAAAATTGAGTTGATATAATTCTCACCTATCTACTACTCTCATTGGTCTAAATTTGCTTTTAATGTCTGCATTGTAGACTAATCCAGGGATAAAAAATCATCCCAATAGGTGAAAAAAAGGTGATCTGATTTAATTTAGAGAAAAAAAATCTATAATCATAAAATAAATAAATAAATAAATTAAGTTGATCAAGAGGAATTAAATTTCTTCACTTGTAAATTTATTTATTTAGAATGCTAAATACAATGTGTTATTTTTCATTGCTTAAATTGCATTTTTGAATGCTAAATAAAGTATATATAGGACCAAATAAATGTTTTAATCATAAAACTTAATTTTTTCATGATATAAACACAATTTTTTTAAAAAGATATATAATATATACTTAATTGACCTTAAAATATTTTACATAACATGTACCTTGAATATTTTATTTGACAAATTAAAATGATTTTTTTATTAATATATTTTTAAGTATATATCAATATTAATTCGTATTAAACTAGTTTGTGATCTATATATAAATATATATGAAGTTGATATCGAAATAAATTAGTTAATATAGATCTTCAAATAATTTATTTAAATGTCTCGTATATATATATATATATATATTTCTAATTGTTAATTATTTTATAACACATTCATTTATTTTTTCATTATAGTAAACATTATTGTTTTTTCTACTTAAAACATAATTTTTATTTAAAAAAAAAAACAGAGAAACAGATTTAGACATCCCCTAATATTAAATATTATAAAATAAACCTTTAAGCTTAATAAATAATGAATATTAATTTAATCATATTTAACTTAAATAATAAATATATAATTGTAACTATTACATCTCAACGTGATGTAAGCCATAAACCAAAGCATACTGACGACGTTTGCTTCATTTGGCACTAGTTTGCTCTTCCCCAACAAAGAAAATGACACACTGAACTCTCTCTTGTCTTGCGTTCATGTCTGTCAAGAGTCATAACCAAGGCATATTGAAGATGTTTGCTTCATTGGGCACTTGTTTGCTCTTCCTATCAACCCCCCAAAAAAAATTACACATTAAACTCTCCCTTTTGTATGTCAAGATTGCTCAGAGTTAGCCACCTTCCATAAGTGGTTGTGTTTCAGGGGATTTTATGATGGCTGTGTTTGCTTGGTGTAAAGGCATATTGAAAATGTTTGCTTCATTGGGCACTTGTTAGCTTTTCATATCAACCCAAAAAAATTGACACATTGAACTCTCCTTTCTCTTGCATTCATGTCGGTCAAGATTGCTCTTAGTGGTTGTGTTTTAGGGGATTTTAGTATGCCTGTATTTGCTTGGTGTGAAACCTTTATCAGGTGACTCCAATTAATTTTATGGAGTAGAATACACAGGGCTCATACAGGCACAAATAATAATAAAATAATGAAAAATCTGTTAAAATGCAAATCTTATTTTTCATGTTTTTTTTTTTTTTTTGATCTCAAACCAACTGCATTATGTGTGAAAGTGGTGGGATTTAATTTCTTTTCTATTTATTTATTGCAATGAAATGTTGCCTTATTTTATTATCTTATAAATATTTTGAAATTACATACAAATAAAAAAATAATTATAATTACTAATTATATCAGCGAAATCTATCTTAACTTCGGATCTACTAAGTTCTAAGAGGGATCAAATCTCTCTTTTCACTCTAAAAGAGGTTTGCACCTCAAGTGATTTATTCCCTCAACACTTGGTAGATCGGGACGATGGATCTACCATGGTATTGGAACTAAAATTCATTACATAAGATAATGTTAAAATTAAAGTTGAATTTTGTGGTGAACCTCATATATCATTAAACAAATTCTCAGAATATATATAACAAGTCTCAAAGGATTTTATGAATAATTGTATCTAGTATAGTAGTGACAACTTCTATAAAAGTTACCAATTCTGCAGAGATTCCACTTGAATACCATGGGTCAATACCATGGGTCAATGCCATGAGTTCTCATAAACCTGAAGCTCAAAATAGGGTTATTTTTATTTTTATTTTTATATTATTATGTTACATGACTCTACCATACTCGTTGGAGACCCAAAAAAATAATAATAATTTGTCCATGTCTAAGCTTTGAAATAGAGTGCCTATGTTCTGAGTCTATAATGAGGGTTGGTCTAGTCCCAACAACCTTTCTATGGTCCCTCATGATGGATGGAGTGTCCATGTGTGGAAATATTCATTCTATTATAATGTCCCTCTTGCCTTCGAACTAAGAAGGTGGCCAACTTTTTTCCTAAGGTTCTACCCAATGCCCGATTTTTCTTTGTCAATTGTGGTAATCTAGGGCGGTTGTCAGAATGACTATTATTTTCCCCACTTAGGTTCAAATCCCTAGTAGCGTTATCTTCCCCGGTTAGTGTTAAGTATTGTTGACCTGGGATAAGCATAACTATGTCACATCTTTTTATTTAATAAAAGTTATTGGTTTTTCCTAAAAAAAAAAAAAAAAAAACCATAATACCTTGATAATTATTGTTATAATAATTTTATATCTATTTAATATTAGCTTTGAGCCGTGTAAACTTTTAATATTCAAATTATCTTTATTTCCCTTAAAAATATAACATTATAGTTCATAGAGATAAAAACCTTTATATTTACATTAACATGATATTACCTTTGTATGTATATTAATATATTATTATTATAATTTTTTTGGCACAAAAAATAAAAATATATTTATGTTTAAAAGTATATATTACATTTTTATATACTTACATATTTTTAATAGTTAAAAATACTTGTTATTTTTTAGAATTTACAACTATTAATTAATTAATAAAATTTAAAGAATTCCCTATATTTTTATAATTTATTAATTTTATTTAAATTCTAATTCTAATTTCAAAAGAATAATAAATATAATCTTCTTTTCACTCTTAAATACCTACCTAAGTAAAAGTCGTTATTTTATATGAACTATCTAATTATAAAAGGGGATTTCAGAAACACCACAAAGTATTTCATGTTCTCAACTCCGACAATTGTGCAGCGGATGTATTAGCTGACCAAACAGTAAGGCACTACACTTAACTTTGAGAATCAACTCGAGGCTGTCTATACAATTTGAATGCCCCAAAAAATTTCAAAACACTTAATTTAATTATGCCAATCTTTTCGTTTAATACATTGCTTGAGCTTTCAAAGTGGTTTTTCAAAACCATTTGTTTTAATAAACAAGCATACATGCGTTTGTTTACTTTGAGTTTGCATTGGTTCTTTGTTTAAATTATGGAAATATGTCAATTCTTTTTATTTTGGAATGGTTTAATTTTTTAGTTAAGTTTGTCGGTTTGTTTGTTTTTTAGTTTGGAAAATAATAATGAAAATTCTAACATTTTTTAAAGAAATTATTGAAAATATAAATTATTATTATCAAACGACAAAAACTTTTTAATCCAATTCCAACCAAAAATCCCTGCGCAAACAGTTGCTACCGTCTGCATGCAACCATTGACTGTCGATTTTCATATTTTTATTTTATATGAAAATATCATATTTAATTGCAAGCTCACAAATCTAGAGAAATTACACAATATTCTGTTGGAGTAGGCATGGGAAACATTCATGAAACATGGAGAATGAATGAATCAATCCACGGCTTACGCCATGCGGTTTGAGAGGGGAATTTCACTGAAAATCGGTCTAGATTTATTTAATTTTATATTTAATATGGGTTGGGTGTAAAAAAAATTTAAATACAAATATAATGTATAAATAAATTGATTTCCATATAAATTAAGAGTCAAATAATTTGTTATAGTTAACATTAATTTTCTACTTTACTTTATTAATAAATTTTAATTTTAATTTTAATTTTATTTATTATTTTTCAGTACGAAAAAAACTTGATTGTATTTACTAGATAATCATATAAAGTCCAAAATACATCTGATATTGTCTGATATGAGATATAACTCTAAACCTGTACAATACTGTAGAGGAAACAGAAGTAATTTTGATATCACTGATAGCCAATTATCCACCATAAGTAGTGAAGAAAGAGAAGTTTATGTGCTGCCAATAAGCTATAAACTAGAAGGTGCATCTTCTACCACTTGTGAGAAGATATATATAATGTACTAAAAGGTGCAGGATAAACAGTATCTTGAAAACATACCTGGGAATTTTGTGATGAAGAATGTAAGATTTATGTGCCGGGAAGAGAAAATTCATGACTCGAATAAGTTTTAGCTTCTATTTTTATATCCATATTCCAGTTGCCCATTTGTGAAAGGAGTCCTCTCTTTGATAAAATATCAGTTTGGGAATTTTGTGCTCTATTGACATCCTAAATAGAATAGTCATCCCTCCTCCCCCAGAGAGAAAAGAATTAATTCTTGTTGAATTGAGGCTTCTGTGATCCATATCAATTTTATGAGAGATTTTTCTGCATAAATCACATGAAATTTCATTTGTCGACGTGTTTCAAACCCACCAGTGTGGTTCATCATTAGGACAAATTGAAGAATCAGATCCAGCATGCACGTTAAATACTCAGAGCAGAACATCCAACGGTTATAATCTAACGGCTATATTGACTAATGGCTAACTTTGACCAGGAAATCGCTAATTAGACATGACCCGAGGTATAACTATATTAAATTAAAAAATAAGTCAATATGAATTTATATAAAAGTTTTAGTAATTATATAATTAATATAATTTTTATTTATAAATATATATTCAAATATATAAATATTAAATTAAAAGATCATTAAATTAACAATTATTTTCAAAAGGTGGAAAAACCTATCAAACTCAGTTTGTCAAACCAACAGTGAGGACAGCCATCTCTGGCTGCTATCCGCAAATGTCAGTTGACACATCACTGTTATCAAGGAAAACCACGCCACCTGAAATAATTAGGCTTTCACTCCTGCCAATTAACCTGTTTCCTTACGTACGAGCTCTTAGCCAAGCAGAAGCAGTTTTAGGGCATACTCCAAGCCCAAACAACAATTAGTTATACATAAGAGGTATTAACCATTTTATATTTATTTTAATATTTATTTAAAATAATTTAAGTATTATATAGAATAAAACAATAATATATTAAATTTGTAGATTTATTGACTAATAGCTATCTTGACTAACCGTTAATTTTGAAATGGCTAGTTAGACAACACCCGGGGTTTAGCTATATTAATTTCAAAATTAAAATAGAGACATAAAAGTCTTAATAATTTTATAATTAATTTAATACAAATATATAAATATTAAATTAAATCAAATGATTATTAAATTAATAGGTATTGACTATTTTATATTTATTTTAATTTTTATTCTAAATATATATATATATATATTGAAATAATTTAAGTATTATATAGAATAAAACTATAATATATTAAATTCATAGATTTATTTAGTTGTTTAATTAATAGATAAATTGCTAAATTATTTTAATTATAAATTAATAAAAATATTTACTTAGATCAATTTCAAAAGTAATAAATTTTGTTCTTATTAATTAAGTTAAAATTATTAGAATATAATTCATACAATATCTCCAACACATCAAAGACCAAAGGCTAAAGAGAGAAGGGTACGGGATAACCGGGGAATCTAACTTATATTAAACCAAGAACAAGAAAAAAAAGAGGGAGGGGAGGAAGGAAAGAAAACGACTAGGAAGAGAGGGCTAGGATCCAGCAACTACTGATCTTCCATCCGTCCTCTCTATTGAGATTGTTTCGTCTTTTTTCAATCTCAAGGGCTTCCCTAAATTTGCAGTGATAGAACTGCAAAAATTTAGCAATAACACTGGCCTCCTCGATACAAACATGATGTTTGGTATTCTCTTCATGCTCTGCTAAAGCGGAAGACTTGGTTCTCCTATGCTTGAGGTCAGTTGCGTGCTCACTAATCCTTTGATTAATGGAGCGACCAGTCTCACCAATATAGGGTGTCATGCCCCCAATTCTTTTTTCGTTAAATTGGCCGAGTGCGGCACCGCCTAAGTAACCAACATCTTTCATTGTTAACTTACTTTACGAACTACACCTTAACATTCATCATTAAACATGAATAACATATTAATGTGTGGAAACCATTAATATAACAACATCATAGAACAGCAGCATGAACACATTCATATGCAAGAGAATTCTTTTATTATATATGAAGAGTTTTTACAAGTGACCGGGAGCTTGGCTCCACTGGCGTTTACACCCAAGTCAGGCGCCCACCCGTGCAAGAGCGCACGGTGGTCTCACCACGACTTAACCAAAATATATCACAACAGAAGTTTTCTTTGCCCAAGCGAGCGGGCGCGCCCGTGCATGACCCACGCCCAACACAACCCAAAACTTGTTACAAGACTTGGCGGGCGGGCGACCCTACACGCCTTCCACCCACACTCGACCGAACTTCAAACCTGCGCAAATCTCCGTGTATCTTGCTCGGCGGGCAGGCGCATTAGCACTGCGCCTTGTTGTGGCTATACCCTTATCTCTGCGCCTTTTCCTTGTTCGAACGAAGCCAAGTTCGATGCCTCAAATGCATCGTTCGTCACATAGTTTATATGCTCTCCAACGTGGAGGTCATGCCCTCGACCGACTCTCCCTACTTCACCCAACCGCGCGTGTTCATCGACCAATGCGTGTCTTTGGTAGGTCGGCCCACCCATGGCATGGGACCGCCCCCCAATCCACCTCTTGCTCACCTTACGCCTCTTGGCCAGCTTGTGGACGAGCTCCTCCAACTCACCCTATAAACCTTCGAACGCCAATTCGTCCGCACATAACAACATGCCACGCCTTTGGTCGCTCGTTGTTCTTATTTCATGCCTTAGTCAATTTTGCAGAGCAGGTGGAGCGCGCGCCCGACTGCCTATCAACCACAGGGCATTACATCCTCCCCCACTCGAAATCATTGTCGTCCTTGACAATCTTGACTGCCTCAGTATCTTTCGTTCATACTTCGCAATCTTCTTCTTCCATCTCCAAAGCGAGTCCTTCGATTCCCAGCTTTCCTCCTCTGGTGCATTCTTCCATCTGACAAGATACTTCCGTTTCATGTGGCAACCAATCCCTATAATTCTGTAGCTCAAAATCTTATCCAACTCCAGTCCTGGCTTGTCCACAATCCCGGCTGGTCCTCTCGGCAGTTCAGCTCTCTCTGGATGATCAGCATCAAGTCTGCACCTCTTCAACTGACTCATGTGAAAGACTAGATGCTTCATGTGCATATGGTGCAGAAGCTCCAGCTCGTAAGCAACTTCCCCCACTCTCTTCTTCACTCGGAATGGTCCCTCATACTTCCGCGTCAGTTTGTTCGCAGTCCCCTTGGTTGGCCGAAACTGCTCCCCAGTAATCTTGAGAAACACCATATCTCCCACACTGAAGTGCGCATCCTGTCTTCCTCGATCATCCCATTTCTTCATTCTCCTTGCAGCTTCGTGCAAGCGCAACCGTGCCAACTCCAAGGTCTCATCCCAAGCCTTCATGAATTTCTTCGCATGAGGACTCCTCAAGAAACCTCCTATCACTACGGTATGTGGTGCAACCGGCATCTGCCCATTCACCAACTCAAATGGACTATACCCTGTAGCAAAACTCTTTTGAATATTGTAGCTAAACTGAGCAATATCCAAGAGTTCAGGCCAATTCTTCTGATTAGCCGTCACATAATGTCTCAAGTAGTCCTCCAGTAATGCATTGATCCTCTCGGTCTACCCATCTGTCTGCGGATGGTAACTCAAACTCATCAACAACTCTGTCCCGACTAACTTGAACAATGTGGTCCAAAATCTGCCTGTAAAACGCGGATCTCTATCCGACACAATGCTTAATGGCATCCCCCAATACTTCACTATGTTCTTAAAGAATAACTCCGCAGTCCGCTCGGCTCCACAAGGTATCTTTGTTGGAACAAAGACATCATACTTGGAAAAACGATCAACCACAACCATTATCCCATTATACCCCTGAACCTGTGGCAACTGATTGATGAAGTCCATCGAGACACTCATCCATGGTCTCTCAGGAATCGGTAAAGGCTGCAACAGTCCTCCTTGTTGTAGAAATTTCTCATTTCCCACCCCGGTTTTCAGTTTCTCCTTATTTCTCCCATATAGTTAAATTTCCTTTCCCATACCCATATATTTAACAAGCTGGAAAAAATAAATTTGTTGAAAACACAAATTCTGGAAATTTTACAGAATGCTGGAAATTGCAGAAATAAAAATCAGTAGTAATAAACAGCCATTAAAACACATTTAAACACTGAGATTTTTGGTCAATGTGACCCTGGAAAAACCCCCTACAACTCTTGGGGAAAACCAGTTTGAGAGCTCTTCTTTATTTCTGGAAAATGCCTTTTTACAGTAAGAGAAATATTCAGCAAAAATCAGCAAGAAAACTTTTACAACTTATCTCAGCCTTGCTGAAACTCCGCCTTGCTGAAACTCCGCCCTGCTGAAACTCCACTGTACAGACTTGCTGAAACTCCGCTGCTGAAACTCCGCTCTGCTGAAACTCCGCAGCTCATTGTCCAGAAATCTCCCTTGCTCTCTTGCTTTCCTTCTCTCAGTCTGCTCATGAAAGAATTAATGACCTTTTCCTCCTCTAATCTAACCCCAAGTGACTTTTGGGTGATCCAAGTGACTTTTGGGTGATCCCTAAATCCAATGGCTGAAATAGATTGAGATCTAAGGCTGAGATTAAATGCTCATTTAAATCTCACTTTTTATTTTTTAATTCACCCCACTTTAATAAAGACCCACTTAGTCATTTATTTCCAAAGTCACTTTTCCTTTCTAATTTTTCATTGACTTTATAAAAGTCACTTTAAAATTAGACTTAGTAACTTTATCACTTAAAGTAACTTTTAAATTAGATTTAACTTTATAAAATTATAAAGTCACTTTAGGAGAAAAATTAAATTCTTTTGGACACTTTTCCCTAGGCCAAAGATCAAAGCCTAAGGGAACCACCTGTTCTCCGGTACCAAATTTCAACACTCCCTCTTACCGAGGAAGGTGTTCCTCACCACACCCATCTTGTCTCTGAAGTAGACATGTTTGCCCCATGGTAGGGCTTTGGTAAGAATATCTGCAACCTGCTCATCAGTGGAAATATACTCAAGCTTCATAGCTCCCTTCTGAACATAGTCTCTGATGAAATGATATCTGATCCCGATATGCTTTGACCTGTCATGAAATACTGGATTCTCCGTGAGTTTAATGCAACTCTGATTATCACAGTAAATCACTGAAGGTCTCAATGGCTGACCAAATAAGCCAAACAACATCTTGCGAAGCCAGATAGCCTCACAACTAGCTAGACTGGCTACCATATACTCTGCTTCTGCTGAACTCAGTGCTACTGACTGCTGCTTCCAGCTGAACCATGACACTACTACTGAACCCAACCCAAAACAACACCCTGAAGTGCTCTTCCTATCAGAAGCACAACCTGCCCAATCAGAATCAGTGTATCCTGCCAATCTCACTCCATCTCCCTGCCTGTAGTCCAAACCATAATCCACTGTCCCCTGCAAGTACCGCAAAATGTGTTTTGCAGCCACCCAGTGAACCTTCCTAGGCTCACACATAAACTGACTCATCGTGTTGACTGCAAAACAGATATCTGGTCTAGTGTTGACCAAATACATCAAGGAACCAATCAGTTGCCTATACAATGTGGGATCCACCAACTCGGAATCCGAAGCATGAAGCTTCTTCCAGTTGGTGATCATCGGTGTCGACATGGGTCTACAATCCTCCATGCATACATGTTGGAAATAATACTGAGAGGGGGGGTGAATTAGTATTATCAGATCAATAAAACTTTTTCATTTCCATACTTAGATACATATACACTACTTCATCCAAGGGAACCCGCGTGTATACGCAGCTGTGTCTAAAGCAACTAGCGTATATCCAAAATACTTATGATTCAGTTAATCCATTAAATGTTGATCTTTAGTTAGTGCATCAAAACTTCATTAACCATATGAACAGTAAGCAGGTGCAGTAAAAACAGAACAGATCATCACACACAAGGAGCACACATGAACACCATGATATAAGGTGGAAACCCAATGTGGGTGAAAACCACCTGCTGCAATTCATTTCTATCTTCCTTTATTAAGAAACTTCTTTTACAATGTACTGGTGCAGTCCTTTACCAGCACGCAGGCTACAACCTTCTCTCGTTCTCCAGACTCTCCTGGAAGGGAGCTCCAACCCCCTTTGCTCTTGTACTAGCTAAGATACTAGAACATAGGCGCCGACCTACAATCTTCTCTCCTCCAGGTACCATGTTTCATACATTTTCAGACTGGATACTCCTGAAGCACAACACATAATTTGAAGGCCACGTTTCATCCAATTTTCATACTGAACCCATAACTATCATTGAAGCTCAAAACAATCACTACTAGCATCATCAATCTCTGAATCACTTAAACACTGAAACTCTGTCATCAACACAGTCACCAGAACACAGAGCAAACAATAGAACTCTGCAACAACAATCAGAACCAACTGTACCATCAAAATTATGCATCAGAGTGCATACGCTACTTGGAATTGCTGAACCTGCGTGTATACGCAACTTCATCAACATGAACCAGCGTATATGTCATTAATCACTTATTCATAACTTTGCTGCACTTCCTGACTTCAGACATAACCAGATCAAGGATAATATATGTGTTAGCACCCATATCTAGTCCATCAGGTCTCATAAATATGAGTCATTATGATCCTGATCCAATATTAGTTCTCATCCATCAATACTGAAGCTAAACACAATCAGCCAAACAAGATATGCAGAATACTGACACCTTTAAACTGTCATCAGAACCTTTTAACAACCAGAACCACCTGTAACCTCAAATATCATAGCTCAAAAGGTATACGCTACTACAATGAACTCAACCTGCGTACATACGCGCTTACACCAAAGCCAACCCGCGTACAGATCTATAAATATTCAATCATGACTTGCAGCGATTACAAAGTTATACCCAGTTCAGATCATTGCATGCGTCAGTATACAGATCTAGAATAAACATAATCAATCATATAGAGATAGTTCATTTCAAACCATTTGATCCCGATCTATCCTTAGATCTTGTTCTCCATCCACCGATGGATCCCTCCTTAGCTCAGATCAAGCAATGCATCATCAACCCATAACCTACATACTAGATCTCATACTTCCTCAGATATTCAAGACTTTTCGAATACACTTGCCTAATGATCTTCTTCTCCTTTTATAGTCTTAGGCCTTGCTCAATACCATGGTCCAAAACCATAATAAATCAATACCAAGAGCCCAATACTTGGGATCAACACACTTGTCGAGATACCATGGTCCAAAACCGTAGGTTCAAATACCGAGGACTAACTACCACGGACCAAAAGTAAGCTTTCCAACATGTACGCGCTTTTCCGTTCATGAAACTGCGTGTATACCCTACTTGGTATATAGCGAACCTGCGTATACGCGACTTAGTATATAGTGAACCTGCGTGTATACCCTACTTGGTATATAGCGAACCTGCGTATACGCGACTTGGTATATAGTGAACCTGCGTGTATACCCTACTTGGTATATAGTAAACCTGCGTATATACTCTTCTTTCTTCATTCTGATCATCAATTCTTTGCTCATGACCTGCTGCACTATAATCTGTCATTTTGCCATCAAGGACAACACTTGTCTCATAATGCCAACAATCTCCCCCTTTGGACTTGATGGCAAAGCTAACTTGTCATACTTAGAACTTGATCTTCTTATTCCTTTGAGCTGTCCTTCATCCCATGTATTTAGTCACATCTGTAGATTGATCCAGTTATATGTAAGTGAGATGTTCTTCTATGAGAGGGTTGCCGTCAAGTACAACACATGCATCATAATGCCAACAATCTCCCCCTTTGGACTTGATGGCAACAACACCAAATCACTCTCCTCCTTTGACATCAAGGGCAAAGGGTGGACCAAGATGTTTTCTTCCTTGATAAACATTCTGCTGTCCATACTCCCCCTGAGTACCTGCTGAAATCTCCAAATGTGCTCCCCCTTTGTATATGCCAAAGTGTACCAATCTATCCATGCTCCCCCTGAGTACATGCCGAGTCTCTATACTGCTGAAGTGTGTTGTTCATGCTCTTCCTGACTGTAGGCAAGATCTACAAAAAGGTGTTCTTCAAGAAGAACCATGACTTATACATCTTAAAAGACCTTCCTATCACCAAAAGACTCAATACATACATCCATTTCCCAACCAAGTGGGAATACATCAAAAGTTTACACATGATAAAACAAGAACATTACATCTTCATCCCAGGCATAGTGGGGAAACCAATATAGGCCGTTACATGACCTTGACACCATGAAAGAGATACCACAAAAGAGATATATGACATAGAGACGAAATATCTAGAGCAAGATTTATGAAAGTCACCAATAACTACTATTAGCAGCATCTGACAATCACTGTATATATCAGCAACCATGTTCTCCTTCTGTTCTTATTTCTGCAGCTGATCCACCTGAACCAAAACAGTTTGAGTACTTGAACCAAAATCTTCTAAGGTAATGCCAACAATGCATCATTGGAAGATTATCTGCTCCCCCTAAACCTGTGCCAGATGGTCTCTGTCAGACCCATATCAGAATCTTCTCATTCTAAGTTTGGCCCACTGATTTTATTCAAACCAACATATACGCGACTGTATCCATAGAAACTTGCGTATATACGTGGATACTCCTTATTAAACTCGCATACATCCAATTTCATATCAGCAACCTGTAAATGTCCTATGACAGGGTATAATCAATTCATCCCTTTGAACAGAATTCTGTATATACAGACTCATTCACATTTTATCATATGTGAGAAACACCATAGCCATCTAGATCTGCATGAACCAAGTATCATCAATTGGGAATATCTGCATCAATCAACATATGTACAATCTATCATCATATAGATAAGAACTCATCATCATGACTCCAACAAAGCGACTTTGAGTAGTCATCCATGTATCAGCACTATGTATCTTGAGCTCAAGCTCATTTGACAAAACTTCTTGATATGATCAACAGCAACAATCCTTATCCACATGAGTGCCTGCATCATAACTGTATGATCTTTATGCATATGACGACAGCAGCATATGAGTGACTCATCATCAAGTGAGGAAGATGTGTATTCAAGCTTTGTACTTCTCCTTATCCTTATGAAGATCACCATGTAAGCACCATAAATGCATCATCAAAGAATCAACCATAGATCTGAACATCTACTATGTAACCCCAAGAATCATATGAGATTTTATCATAGACAACTCACAATCACATCAATCCATATAAACATCATCACCAAGGCCATTAACCATAATGCCAACAATGAATTATTAAAGGCATATGCTCCCCCTCAACCTGAGCCATATGTTTACTGTTAGATCTGATCATGCATATATCAGTAATAAGCATCAAGACATCATCATCAAGTTAGAATCAAACCCTTCTAAACATCTTACAAGTATCAAGATATTTACACACATCCTCAGCAGACTGTAAATATTATCAAACAAAGAAAATAATGGACTGAAACATAACAAATCCTTTTCCTGAACCTGTCCCTACTGAATTTCTTCAGATAATCATATACGCAATTGTGTAGCATCCAACTTGCGTATATACGCGACTTCCCTTTATGGAACTTGCGTATGAGATTCATGACACTAAAGTTTTATACTTTCAGCTCCCTCTGAGTTTGTTATGTCTTTGTTGTGCTGTGTCTGAGTACATTGTGTTGTGCCACATCTTTCTGACTGTACTTCCTTCTTCTTCCATATCTTCAAGTGTGATGTTGTTTTCTCCTTTTGGTGTGATTTCTGTGCTTTTTTCCTGCATTCCTTTGCTATATGTCCAAGCTTGTTACATGCATAACATCTTACATGTTTCATATTTCTCCTGTAGCAATCAGCAACTTTGTGACCAAACACATTGCAAGCAAAGCAATATCCATTAAAGTACCTTGAATGTGATGATCTTTCTACATGATGGTCTTGAACCCTTCTTCCACATCTAGCTACAACATGTCCAAGATTATGACATACATAACATTCAACATTTTTCATAGGAGTAAAAGATTTTCTTTGAGGAGTCTCTTTCCTTGATTGTTGATGGGGTTGACCTTTCATCTCCTTGTTGATCATTTTACATTTCTCTTTAGAGTTCCTTGCCTCACCTTGTGAACTAGATTCACCTTCAACGATTCATGAAAACCAAGACCAGTCTTGATAGCAAGATACCTTTGACTACTAAGAATATCATCCAAGGCTTTAGCACTATCTTGAAATCTCAATAGTTTATCCTTTTCTTCTAATTTACCTTTCAAGATATTTACCTCAACTTGAACGTTTTCCTCCTTTTCTAGACATTGCTTCTTCATGTCTTCTTCAGCTTTCCTTCCTTCTTCCAACTGATGCCTTAGTTTGAGAATCTCATTTTCTTGTTATTCATTCAGATCCTGCTGCATTTGACAAATTCTGAAGGCACATTCCAATTGATATTTTAAGCTGATATCTTCGTTTACCTGTTTTTCAATAGCTTGGAGTAGATCTTTATTCTGCTTCTTTGATTCTTCAATATCTTCCTTTAGCGAGCGGATCGTGGCTTCTAGACTTTCATAGTAACTGGATCTATCTCTGATTTTCTTGATGGTTGTGCTTCTTTCATTGACTTCATCTCTTAATGATGTCACTTCACCCTGCAACTTTTGACATTGTTTTTCCTTGTCCTTGAGTAACTTTCTTACCTTGTTTCCTTCCTCTGATTGAGCTTTTAGTTTGGTAACTTCTTCTTTGAAAGCACATTCCCTTTTGTTCAATAGATCTTGTTGATCTTTAATTTTGTTTGTAAACCTTCTAAATACTGCCCCTATTTGATACTTTTCTTGCTCACCCATAAAAGCAAATTCAGTTGCTTCACTATCACTTTCATCTTTTCCAAATGGATAGATAGCTGGAACATCAGAGGATAGCAAATTCATACCTGATAGTTCATCTTCATTCTGAAATGATTCTGAATCTGATTCTGAATCTGAAGAGCTTCTTATACCTAATCCCCAATCGATTCTCCTACCGTCATAGTTCTTCTGAGATGTCTTCTTCTTCTTAGGTGCTTTCTTCTTAAGCTTCTTTCCCATAGTTCCACGGATCTCCTTCAAGCGATCAAGCTTCTACCAAAGGTTTTGCTCTTATACCAATTGTTGGAAATAATACTGAGAGGGGGGGGTGAATCAGTATTATCAGATCAATAAAACTTTTTCATTTCCATACTTAGATACATATACACTACTTCATCCAAGGGAACCCACGTGTATACGCAGCTATGTCTAAAGAAACTAGCGTATATCCAAAATACTTATGATTCAGTTAATCCATTAAATGTTGATCTTTAGTTAGTGCATCAAAACTTCATTAACCATATGAACAGTAAGCAGGTGCAGTAAAAACAGAACAGATCATCACACACAAGAAGCACACATGAACACCATGATATAAGGTGAAAACCCAATGTGGGTGAAAACCACCTGCTACAATTCGTTTCTATCTTCCTTTATTAAGAAAATTCTTTTACAATGTACTAGTGCAGTGCTTTACCAACACGCAGGCTAAAACCTTCTCTCGTTCTCCAAACTCTCCTGGAAGGGAGCTCCAACCCCCTTTGCTCTTGTACTAGCTAAGATACTAGTACGTAGGCGCCGGCCTACAATCTTCTCTCCTCCAGGTACCACGTTTCATACATTTTTAGACTGGATACTCCTGAAGTACAACACATAATCTGAAGGCCATGTTTCATCCAATTTTCATACTGAACCCATAACTATCATTGAAGCTCAAAACAATCACTACTAGCATCATCAATCTCTGAATCACTTAAACACTGAAACTTTGTCATCAACACAGTCACCAGAACACAGAGCAGACAACAGAACTCTGCAACAACAATCAGAACCAACTGTACCATCAAAATTATGCATCAGAGTGCATACGCTACTTGGAAGTGTTGAACCTGCGTGTATACGCAACTTCATCAACATGAACCAGTGTATATGTCATTAATCACTTATTCATAACTTTGCTGCACTTCGTGACTTCAGACATAACTAGATCAAGGATAATATATGTGTTAGCACCCAGATCTAGTCCATCAGATCTCATAAATATGAGTCATTATGATCCTGATCCAATATTAGTTCTCATCCATCAATACTGAAGCTAAACACAATCAGCCAAACAAGATATGCAGAATACTGACACCTTTAAACTGTCATCAAAACCTTTTAACAACCAGAACCACCTATAGCTTCAAATATCATAGCTCAAAAGGTATACGCTACTACAATGAACTCAACCTGCGTACATACGCGCTTACACCAAATCCAACCCGCGTACAGATCTATAAATATTCAATCATGACTTGCAGCGATTACAAAGTTATACTTAGTTCAGATCATTGCATGCGTCAGTATACAGATCTAGAATAAACATAATCAATCATATAGAGATAGTTCATTTCAAACCATTTGATCCCGATCTATCCTTAGATCTTGTTCTCCATCCACCGATGAGATCCCTCCTTAGCTCAGATCAAGAAATGCATCATCAACCCATAACCTGCATACTAGATCTCATACTTCCTCAGATATTCAAGACTTTTCGGATACACTTGCCTAATGATCTTCTTCTCCTTTTATAGTCTTAGGCCTTGCTCAATACCACGGTGCAAAACCATAATAAATCAATACCAAGAGCCCAATACTTGGGATCAACACACTTGTCGAGATACTATGGTCCAAAACCATAGGTTCAAATACCGAGGACTAACTACCATGGACCAAAAGTAAGCTTTCTGACATGTACGTGCTTTTCTGTTCATGAAACTGCGTGTATACCCTACTTGGTATATAGTGAACCTGCGTATACGTGACTTGGTATATAGTGAACCTGCGTGTATACCCTACTTGGTATATAGCGAACCTGCGTATACGCGACTTGGTATATAGTGAATCTGCGTGTATACCCTACTTGGTATATAGTGAACCTACGTATATACTCTTCTTTCTTCATTCTGATCATCAATTCTTTGCTACTGACCTGCTTCACTATAATCTGTCATTTTGCTATCAAGGACAACACTTGTCTCATAATGCCAACACCCTAGGCCAAAGATCAAAGCCTAAGGGAACCACCTGTCCTCTGGTGCCAAATTTCAACACTCCCTCTTACCGAGGAAGGTGTTCCTCACCACACCCATCTTGTCTCTGAAGTAGACATGTTTGCCCCGTGGTAAGGCTTTGGTAAGAATATCTGCAACCTGCTCATCAGTGGAAATATACTCAAGCTTCACAGCTCCCTTTTGAACATAGTCTCTGATGAAATGATATCTGATCCCGATATGCTTTGACCTGTCATGAAATACTGGATTCTCCGTGAGTTTAATGCAACTCTGATTATCACAGTAAATCACTGAAGGTCTCAATGGCTGACCAAATAAGCCAAACAACATCTTGCGAAGCCAGATAGCCTCACAACTAGCTAGATTGGCTGCCATATACTCTGTTTCCACTGAACTCAGTGCTACTGATTGCTGCTTCCAGCTGAACCATGACACTACTGTTGAACCCAACCCAAAACAGCACCCTGAAGTGCTCTTCCTATCAGAAGCACAACCTGCCCAATCAGAATCAGTGTATCCTTCCAATCTCACTCCATCTCCCTGCCTGTAGTCTAGACCATAATCCATTGTCCCCTGCAAGTACGGCAAAATGTGTTTTGCAGCCACCCAGTGAACCTTCCTAGGCTCACACATAAATTGACTCATCGTGTTGACTGCAAAACAGATATCTGGTCTAGTGTTGACCAAATACATCAAGGAACCAATCAGTTGCCTGTACAATGTGGGATCCACCAACTCAGAATCCGAAGCATGAAGCTTCTTCCAGTTGGTGATCATCGGTTTCGACATGGGTCTACAATCCCCCATGTGGAATCTGCTAAGGATGTCCACAATACACTTCCCCTGCCCCAGGAAGAAATGCCCCTCCTCCTGCCACACCTCCAAACCCAAAAAGTAATGCATCAAGCCAATGTCCTTCATCTCAAACTCCATCGCAAGATCTCTCTTGCAGTGCTCTATGAGTCTCTCTGCACCTGTAATAACCAAGTCATCCACATACAACACCAGAATGAGAGTCTCCTCACCAATCACAATAAAGTAAAGGTCGGATCTGTCGGATCTGCCTCACTCTTTGTGAAACCCATCCCCTGCAAATATGTATCTATCCTGGAGTACCAAGCTCTGGGAGCTTGCTTCAGGCCATAAAGGGCCTTCTTCAGTCTGCACACATGGGACTCCTTCCCATGCACCTCAAAGCCCTGTGGCTGCTCAATGTACACCTCCTCCTATATGAAGCCATTGAGAAATGTAGTCTTCACATCCATCTGGTGGATCTTCCAACCCATCTCTGCTGCTATCGATATAATGGAGCGGATCGAAGTATATCAAGCCACGGGAGCGAAGGTCTCCTCATAATCAACTCCCTCTACCTGGGAGAACCCTCTAACCACAAACCTTGCTTTGAATTTCTCAATGCCGCCATCTGCAGCATGCTTTACCTTGTAAAGCCATCTGGAAGTAACCACGGATTTGCCCTCAGGCCTCGGCACCACCTCCCAAACATCATTCTTCATGATAGAAGAATACTCCTCCTGCATGGCCTCTCTCCAGACCTGCTGGCTAGCTGCCTCCTCATAGCTAGAAGGCTCAGAGTCAAGGATGCTGGTAACCATCGCCATATAGCTACAAAACCTCTCAGGTGGTCTACTCTCTCTGACCGGCCTCTTCGACTCAGCAACAGATGAGGCATCTCTCAAGTTGTCCTGAAGCCACTTGGGCTTCCTCTTCCCTGAGCGCACTTCTCTCACTGGAGAATGAAACTCCTCCTCATCATCATCATCAGGAGCCTGAACTCCTGACTGTATGTCTGTTTTCCTCCTGCCTGCACCTGAACCTGTAGAAGTTGAGGTACCGTGTGAACTGTCCATCAGTGGACTCCCTAGTGAACTGCTCTGCATGCTGCCCGGAGCACCACCCCTCTGGCTCGGTGAGCCACTGCTCACTGACGGACCTGACATCCTCATAGATGTTCCTCCTGATCCTCCTGATCCCTGCCCACTGGATCCCTGCGACTGACTCAATTGCTGCTGAGGGTCTGGCTGATCCAGATACTCTAACTCCTGTGACCTCCTAAAGGCCCTGTCCTCCTCGAACTTCACATCCCGTCTGACAACAACTCTCCTCTGTGCAGGAATGTAAATCCGAAAGGCCTTTGAGGTCTCACTGTAGCCCACAAAGATACCCTTCTCTGCAGTGGGCTCTAGTTTGGTCCTCTTCTCCTTGGGTATATAGGAGTATGTAATGCATCCAAAGATATGAAGATGACCAATATCATGCTTCTTCCCAGAGAAAGCCTCCTCCGGAGTCATGTGCCCCAAGGCACGATGCGGACTCCTGTTCTGCAAGTAAACAGTTGTGTTGCAGGCCTCTGCCCACAAGAACAATGGCAACCCCTGATCATGTAACATGGCTTTGGCAGCCCCTATGATGGATCTGTTCTTCCTCTCTGCAACCCCGTTTTGCTGGGGTTGTAAGGAACAGTGAACTCCCTCCTAATGCCTGCCTCCGCACAATAGTCAACAAACTCTCCAAGGGTGTACTGTCCTCCATTGTCCGACCTCAGGGACTTGATCTTTCGACCTGTCTGTGTCTCTACAAGAGCTCTGAACTCCTGAAACCGCTTGAAGACCTCACTCTTGGTCTTCAAAAAATAAATCCAGGTCCTCCTAGAGTGATCATCAATGAATAAAACATAGTACTCATATCCACTCAAGGAAACATGAGACATCCGACCGCTCACATCGGAATGAATCAAATAAAGTATCCCAGTCGCTCTGCTGTCACTACTGGGAAAAGGGGATTTGGAAAACTTGCCCATCGCACAACCTCTGCAAGTATCAAAGTGATCAGTACTGAAATCTGGCACACCTATAGTGATGTCCCGCAATGTCCTCAAGGCTCCATGATACATATGTCCCATCCTGCGGTGCCAAATCTCACACAGCTCAGAACTGCTAGCTCTGCTGTCGGTACTACTGCTCAATGCCAAAAGGGGCTGGAATGAAAACTTGTACACCTTTGCATGGCGTACACCTATCACTCTAGCTGAATCAGCTGGAGTGCCCATAGGATACATCAACACATGTCCTCCCCTGAACAGTACTTCATATCCTTTGTCCTCCAAAGCTGAGATGGATATGAGGTTCTTCCTCATCCCTGGCACATAAAGAACATCTGACACTTTCAAGGGAGGTTTGGACTCCCTCTGAAATGTCAGTGTCCCCACCCCGACTGCTCTAACAACTCTGTCATCACCGAGTACTACCTCTATATCAGTGCCACTCTCTGAAAGCTCTGAGAAGTACTCACGGAATCCTGTCATGTGACATGAAGCCCCACTGTCCACATACCAGATACCTGAAGATGCTCCGCTAATCGAGGGAAAAGCATGCTCCCTCTGAACCTGTGTGGTAGGTGATCCTGCACTAGAGGACTCACACGTAGTGAACGCAAACTCCCAGTCAAAACGACCTGCAAAGTCCTCAATCTCTGCTGAAGCTGCCACGTCCTGGTTCTTCCCCTTCTTCTTCTTCTTCTCCGGACACACAACTGCATAGTGTCCCATCTTTTGACAATTCCAACACTTCACCTTGGAATATTCCTTCTGTGTGTTCCCCTGTTTACCTTTACCTTTTCCTTTTCCCCCACCATTGCTTGTGAAAGCCTGCTTCTTCCCTTTGCCTTTCTTGCCTCCTGCCACCAGTGCTACATCCTCATCCTACTCAACTGGCTTGGCTGCCCCAAGCTGACCTTTCCTGATCTCTATCTGAATGCAATCATCCCAAAACCTCTCCCATGTGGGAAGGGTCTCACGTGCACAGACCCCATCAGCAAAGTTCAACCATGAACGGGGGAGGCCATTCACTGCAATCCGCACCAACTCAGTGGGTGGAATGGTCTCTCCAATCACTGCCAACTCATCTCTCACATTAGTTATCTTTGTGAGATATCCAGATGCACTATCATTACCCATCTTAATGTTCTTCAGCTTCTCCTTCAGGACCATCTTCCGATTCTCATTGGTACTCTGGTAGAGATTGGACAATGCTGTCCACATCTCATGGGCATTGCTCTTTCCTCTCACATGAGGAATGCAATGGTCTTTGATTCCGTCTAGAATCAGCCTCTTACCCTTGTTGTTCTTTTTATTATAAGTTGTCAACTGAGTAGCATCAGTAGGCACAACAACAGGTTCTGTGTGGTATGCACCATGATATCCCAGACTTCTGCCTCCTCAAAGATACTCTGCATTCTCTCCTTCCAAACACTGTAATTTGTATGCCCATCTAGCCTATCCTCCACCCTCAATCCCAATGACATCCTGCTGTCCTAAAACTGAAAAATAGCACTGCTATAGTAAAGATAAAACTGTTGTTTATGAAAAAAATCAGCTTGCTGGAATTTTCTGAGTGAAAAATCAGCAACTGTAATTTTTCCTTTTGCTGTCCCAAACTGTCCTTCAGCACTCAAGCTCTGATACCATGTAGAAATTTCTCATTTCCCACCCCGGTTTTCAGTTTCTCCTTATTTCTCCCATATATTTAAATGCCCTTTGCCATAACCATACATTTAACAAGCTGGAAAAAATAAATTTGCTGAAAACACAAATTCTAGAAATTTTACAGAATGGTGGAAATTGCAGAAATAAAAATCAGCAGTAATAAACAGCCATTAAAACACATTTAAACATTGATATTTTTGGTCAATGTGACCCTGGAAAAACCCCCTACAACTCTTGGGGAAAACCAGCTTGAGAGCTCTTCATTATTTCTGGAAAATGCCTTTTTACAGTAAGAGAAATATTCAGCAAAAATCAGCAAGCAAACTTTTACAACTTATCTCAGCCTTGCTGAAACTCAGCCTTGTTGAAACTCTGCCTTGCTGAAACTCCGCCCTGCTGAAACTCCGTTGTACAAACTTGCTGAAACTCCGCCCTACTGAAACTCCGCTCTGCTGAAACTTCGCTCTGCTGAAACTCCGCTACTGAAACTCTGCAGCTCACTGTCCAGAAATCTCCCTTTCTCTCTTGCTCTCCTTCTCTCAATCTGCTCATGAAAGAATTAATGACCTTTTCCTCATTTTCCTCCTTTAATCTAACCCCAAGTGACTTTTGGGTGATCCAAGTGACTTTTGGGTGATCCCTAAATCCAATGGTTGAAATAGATTGAGATCTAAGGCTGAGATTAAATGCTCATTTAAATCTCACTTTTTATTTTTAAATTCACCCCACTTTAATAAAGACGCACTTAGTCATTTATTTCCAAAGTCACTTTTCCTTTCTAATTTTTCATTGACTTTATCAAAGTCACTTTAAAATTAGACTTAGTAACTTTATCACTTAAAGTCACTTTTAAATTAGATTTAACTTTATAAAATTATAAAGTCACTTTAGGAGAAAAATTAAATTCTTTTGGACACTTTTCCCTAGGCCAAAGATCAAAGCCTAAGGGAACCACCTGTCCTCCGGTACCAAATTTCAACACTTGCCTCTGAGTATCCGATTTGTCCTACTCACAAATGATGCACGTATGTACATACTCCTCTACATCCTCCCGCATCTTCTCCCAAAAGAATCCTCTCTCCAACAATGCCAAAAAACGATGCATCCCTGGGTGGCCAGCCCACGGTGAGTCGTGGCACTCCTTCAAAAGGTGCCTCCTGAGCCCAAATCACTTTGGAACATAGAGTCGGTTTCCAAAGAACAAGAACCCGTCTCGTAGAAAGAACTTTTGTGTCTTCCCCTCCTTTATCTACTTCACTATATTCTGTGCCAAAGTATCGGTTTCAACACTTTCCTTGAGCTTATTCTGCATCTCTTCTGACATCTGAACTCGAATCCTACTCCTAGCTGCCCGGTCTTCTCCCTCCAATGCCGCAAGTTGTCCCTTCCTGCTAAGGGCGTCTGCTACCGCATTGTGTCTTCCCAGTCTATACTCGATAGTCATGTCTAACTCTGCCAAGAAGTCCTGCCAACGAGCTTGCTTCGCAAAAAGCTTTGGTTGTGATGCAAAATAACTTGATGCAACGTTGTCAGTCTTGACAACAAACGGCTTCCCAATCAGGTAATGCCTCCACACATGAAGATAGTGAATGATTGTAGTCATCTCCTTCTCATGGATCGGATACCTTCGTTCTCTATCCTGCAAATTCTAACTCTCGTACACTACTGGATGCCCATCTTGCATAAGAACCCCTCCTATGGCAAAATCTGAAGCATCAGTGTGTACCTCAAACGATCTCTCAAAGTCAGGCAACTTTAGTATCGGTGTTGCAACCATCCTCCTCTTCAAGTCATCAAATGCCTCTTGACATTTATCCGTCCAACTCCACCTCTTGTCTTTCTTCAATAGGTCTTTCAGTGCCGATGTCACCTTGGAGTACCCCTCTAAAACCTTCTGTTGGTAGTTGGTCATGCCCAAGAACACCCTCATCTCATGGACATTCTTCGGTTCAACCCAGTCCTCGATCACCTTCACTCTGCTCGGCTCCATCCGTATGTACCCTTGACCAACTATATGCGCAAGGAATGGAATCTCGGTCTGAGCGAACACACACTTAGACTTCTTCAAGAACAACTGATTTTCCCTCAGTGCCTCGAACACCATCGCCAAGTGCTTCTTATAATCCTCCATGTTGTCACTGAACACCACTATATCGTCCAACTACACTACTACGAACGAATCCAAGTATGGTCGTAGGACATCATTCATCAAAGTGCAAAACATAGCAGGAGCATTGCACAACCCAAATGGCATAACAAGGAATTCAAAGCTACCATACCTTGTTACTATCGCGGTCTTCTTCTCATCTCCTTCAGCTATCTGCACCTGATAATATCCATGCCTCAAGTCTAGCTTGGAAAACACTCGGGCTTTCGCAAGCTTATCAAAGTAATTAGCAGCCAATGGCAAAGGATACCTGTTCCTTACCATCTGCTTGTTCAATGAACGGTAATCACAGCACATCCGTAGCTCATTCGAATCCTTCTTCCGCTGGAACAATACCGGAGCTCCATAAGGGGATCTTGAGGGTCTGATGAAACCTGCATCAGCTAACTCCTTTAGCTGTCGTTTCAATTCCTCCAACTCAGGTCCTAACAACCAATAAGGTGCTTTAGCCGGGGGTTGCTTTCCTGGCTCAAGCTCAATGCTATGGTCCACTGCACGTCTTGGTGGAAGCTTCTTTGGTAGCTCATCAGGCATCAAATCCGCATATTTGGTCAGTACCTCAGAAATCGCGGCTGGAACAGGCATCCTCATTCCATCACCTTCAACTCCCTTGAACATCACCGCATATGTTTCCATATTTGATTCCTTCATAGCCTTCTCCAAACTCAGTACAGAAACATGCTACACCTTGACTTCCCTCCTTTGCCTATGAGTCGGCAAAGTCCAAGTTTGTGACTGTCCAACTAGCACCACCTCATCACAGAAGGGGACAACAATAGCCCTGTTTCCCTTTAAGAAATCATGTCCAAGTATCATATCGAAGTCGTTCATCTCCATCACTTTGAAGTCCAACTGACCCTTACAGTCTTTTATCTGCACAGGCACTTCATGTGCCAAACCCGCCACTTTAGCTCTAGAGTTCACTGCCTTGACTTCCACATTCGAAGGGAAGATCATCAGTCCAACCTCTTTTGCCAACCGTGTCTTCATGAAGTTATGAGTGGCCCCCGTGTCCACCAGAGCTTTAATGGTCTTGCCATGAACCATCAAGTCTATGAAACCCAAACTGTTAATCCGCGATTTCTCCATAACTTTTTCCCGCATACATGTCTGTTCTCTGCGTTCATCAAGCAACGGCTTCACTACATGTGAACCTGCTCTGATACCACCTGTCACGAAGTGCAGGTGTGTATCATCTTCATCATACACTGGCTTCACTCATCGTGAACCTGCTCTGATACCACCTGTCACGCCCCCAATTCTTTTTTCGTTAAATTGGCGGGTGCGGCACCGCCTAAGTAACCAACATCTTTCATTGTTAACTTACTTTACAAACTATGCCTTAACATTCATCATTAAACATGAATAACATATTAATGTGTGGAAACCATTAATAGAACAACAGCATGAACACATTCATATGCAAGAGAATTCTTTTATTATATATGAAGAATTTTTACAAGTGACCAGGAGCTTGGCTCCACCGGCGTTTACACCCAAGTCGAGCACCCACCCGTGCAAGAGTGCACGGTGGTCTCACCACGACTTAACCAAAATATATCACAACACAAGTTTTCTTTGCCAAAGTGGGCGGGCGCGCCCGTGCACGACCCACGCCCAACACAACCCAAAACTTGTTACAAGACTTGGTGGGTGGGCGACCCTACACGCCTTCCACCCACACTCGACCGAACTTCAAACCTGCACAAATCTCCGTGTATCCTGCCCGGCGAGCAGGCGCATTAGCGTTGCGCCTTGCTGCGGCTATACCCTTATCTCTGCGCCTTTTCCTTGTTCGAACGAAGCCAAGTTCGATGCCTCAAATGCATCGTTCATCACATAGTTTATATGCTCTCCAACACGGAGGTCGCACCCTCGGCCGACTCTCCCTACTTCACCCAACCATGTGCGTTCATCGACCAATGCGTGTCTTTGGTAGGTCAGCCCGCCCATGGCGCGGGACCGCCCCCCAATCCACCTCTTGCTCGCCTTACGCCTCTTGGCCGGCTCGTGGATGAGCTCCTCCAACTCGCCCTATAAACCTTCAAACGCCAATCCGTTTGCACATAATAACATGCCACACCTTTGGTCGCTCGCTGTTCTTATTTCATGCCTTAGTCAATTTTGCGGAGCAGGTGGAGCGCGCACCCGGCTACCTATCAATCGCAGGGCGTTACATTGGGGGTCCCACAAGAACAAGGAATAATATATACCCCTTTCATGTCCTTAGGGTCGATAGGATCCTTCACAGATTTGAGGGACTTATGAATGGTGTTGAGGGGTCTAAAGGTCAAGGGGACATTATGCTTCTTAAGAATCCTTGCAATCTTATCAGTAGTCCCCTGCAAAAATGGAAGATGGACACCTGGGACCCGCTCTTTCGGTTCACGCTTAGTCAAAGAATTTTTGGCAGCTTTGAGGAAAGCTTTCTGACCCAGGTATCTACTATAACCACTCTCAACAAAGACATTAAGGAGATTGGATTTCTCTTTCTCAAAGCTCTTTTCATCAGAGATCCTTAGGGCACGAGTCGCAAGGGTGTTGAGAACATCCAACTTCTAAGCCATGAAATGGGGGGAACTGGCATGAAGATACTGCTTCATATGTGTTTTCTTTCGAAACACCTGGTGGGAGAGGGAACCGTCACTATTCTTAGAAATAAGAATATCAAGGAACGGGAGGCAACCCTCGACTTCTTGTTCCTTGGTGAACTTAATGGTCAAGGATTGACTGTTGAGATGCTCGAAGAAGAGATCTAACTCCTCTTGGCCATGAGACCAGATGACATTAGTGTCATCTACATATATTTTCCAAAGCTTAGGTAGGAGGCGGGCCGAGTTTAGAGCCTTGGATTCAAAATCTTCCATAAAAAGATTCACAACAACAGGGGATAGGGTTCATATTGACTTATTTTTTAATTTGATATAGTTATACCTCGGGTCATGTCTAACTAGCTGTTTCCTGGTCAAAGTTAGCCGTTAGTCAATATAGTCGTTAGATTATAATTGTTGGATGTTCTGCTCTGAGTATTTAACATGCATGCTGGATCTAATTCTTCAACTTGCCCTGACGATGAACCACATTGGTGGGTTCGAAACACGTCGACAAATGAAATTTCATGTGATTTACGCTGAAAAATATCTCATAGAATTAATTTTGTTCAACCAACCAGATAGATGCTGCTTTTTAATATGATTCTTCCCTGTGACATGATTAATTATTATTTTGGAATCACCGAAAATCTGTAGGGACTGAATATTTAGGAAAATGTTGAAAATAAGAAGTCTTGTTAGCGCCATTGCCTCTGCTTTGTTATTAGTTCCATTTCCCCCATTCCAGAAAATTTGGAATTGTTGATCATCGTCCATAACAATGAGGACCCCACATCCACATATGCCATTTTGTGCTGCCCCATCAAAATATGCTCTTGGGAAGACCATGAGATCTGAAGATTTCTCTTTTGACTTTTCCTTGTTGTACAGAGGAAGTTTGTAAGGGATAGAGTTATAGAGAGAGATAATGTTGTCAAAAACTACCCCAAAACCCTCCTTTCTGTTTTGAAACAAAATATTATTCCTCCATTTCCATATAGACCAGAGAACTAGTTGAGGAATTGGTCTCCAGGATTCTTTCTGGCTACTCCACCAATCAATAGCTTCTTTTATTGAAGGATGTAATACATAATTAAAACCAAAATATGAAGCAAGGTTTCTCCAAAGCTGCTGGGAGATAGAACATTGAAGAAACATGTGGTAATTATTTTCTTCTGCTATTTTGCAAATAAAACAAAATCTAGGTCCTGACCAATTCCTCTTCTGCAAGTTTTCCCACGACAGATTTTTGTTATGGAAAACCAACCATGAGAAAATGATGATTTTATAAGGACATCCAGTTTTCCATAATGATAAAGGAAAGATGGAATGAGATTGAGAACTGTTAATACTGATAAGATTTGAGTAGATATCTTTTACACTGACTGTATCCAATCCACTTGTCCCCTTCCAGATAAGGACATCATCTTCCTTGGTGCGACAAAAACCATTGTTCCTTAAACACCATTGAATCTGAGTCCATTGTTGAGCTATAGATCCTATCAATCCCATAGACGAGGCATTTTTCCAGATTGGGAAAGGACCCTGCCAGTCAGCTATGACCTGATTCCAGGTGAAATACCCTTTTCTATGAAAGAAATTCATTAGCTGATGAGATATATTGATATCATCCCCCCCACCCATAATCGGATCAAGCCCAATAAAAATATTTTTTCCCGTTTGAAAACTCCAGACCAGGTTTTTGAGAAAGATAGATTCAATCTTACGGAAGCTCATCCAAATTGCTAATCCCTGAGAAGACCCTATCTTCCCCTTCCTATACCAATATGAGATATCTCTGCTAGCCATATATTTCTTCTTGATAGTTTTTCTCCATGAGCTATCCCCAAAAACTCCCCTCCATAGAGACTTGCATAATAAAGCCTTTCCAAAAGTTTGAAGATCCAAAATTCCCCATCCGCCTTGCTTCTTTGGAAGAGTGAGATCAAATAATTTTGACAGATGATATTTTCTTTTCTCCTTATTTCCTCCCCAAATAAAATTTGCAGTCATTTTATTCAGCAGATGAATGATATTCGCTGGAATATAATAAAGATGAGCCCAATACACAGCTAATTGAACCAAAACTGATTGAGTTAGAACCGCTCTACCTGCCATTGAGAGACACTTATATTCCCACCCAGAGATCCTTTTGAAATATCGATCCGAAATTCATTGCCAATCAGATTTTGTATAGCCTTTTGATTTTAAATGAAACCCGAGGTATTTCATACCATCCTTTATGGACCTCTCTTCAATCCCAAACAGTTGAATCAGATGCTCTATAAATTCCATATTAACATATCCATGATAAAAGGAAGATTTTGATTCATTTATAAGAAGACCGGTAGCTTTTTTGAATTTATCCAAAATATCATGAAAACATTCCCAGGTAAGTCTATAGAGCATACCAAGGATCAAGATGTCGTCTACAAATAAATTGTGAGAGATGAAATTATTCCTGGTGATCTTCAAGGGCTGACATCATTTTTCCATGACCGCCCTATTGATGTGGAGGCTTAAGGAGTCCATAGCCAAAATAAACAAGAGAGGGGATAACGAACACCCCTGTCTCAAACCTCTAGCAGCCGAGAAAAAGGTGGAAGGCATACCATTTATGATGATTGCATAATTTACTTTTTCAACGCAGGCCATAATCCAATTTACCAGCTGAGAATTTAATCCAATTTTTGCAAGAAGACATCTTATAAATCCCTAGTCAAGACAGTCATAAGCCTTCTTAAGATCAATCTTCAGAATGACCGCTTCACTTTTTTTTGTATGCATAGAGAACAGACTTTCCTGGGTGTTTGCTACTGCGTCCAGAATATTCCTTCCTTGGAGAAAACCATGTTGATCCTGCGTCAAAAACCTAGACAGTATACCCCGAATTCTTCCGGCAATGATTTTTGATATAATTTTATAAGAGATGTTGCAAAGGGAGATAGGTCTAAAATCCAGGAAAGAGGATGCTTCCGATTTTTTCGAAATGAGAGCTATATAAGTAGATGAAATGAGCTGATGAATATTGCCTGATATTCTTGATTCCTCTACCATCCCCAATAATTCATTTTTTATGAGGTCAAAGAAATGAATAAAAAACTCAATCGTCCACCCATCCGGGCCCGGACTCTTGTCTTTTTTAAAGGATTTCATAACCCTCAAGAGTTCCTCCTCAGAGACCGGTTTGTAGAGGCAATCATTTTGTTCTTCATCAAACATTTGAGGGTATAAGTCAATTCCCCAAAGAATATCCTCAATCCTAACTTCCCTAGATCTTTTGTATTGATTTTCAAAATATTTCACTGCCTCTTTTGTGATGTCTTCCTGTGAATGAATATAATTACCCTCCTCATCATTTATCCCCCAAATAGTATTTATTTCTCGCCTGGAGTTTGCAAATCTATGAAAAGTTGGTGTTTCTATCACCCTATTTTAGCCAAATTACACGACTTTTCAGTCTCCAGGAAGATTCTTCAATGTCCAGAAGATTCTGTTTTTTCTTTTCCAGCTCTTTTATACGACGACTCATTGCTAATGAAAAGGAATTTTCTAACAAGACAGCAGCGATCCTGTCCAATTCCTTTTGTATATCATGAAGGGCCTTCCTATTCAAGAGTATTTTCCTGAATTACCACTCTTTTACATTCTTCCTAATAGATGAAAGCTTATCTATGAAGGACATAGAGAGAGAAGTTTGGTCCTATGAAGGGATATTGATCCAGAATTTTTGAATAAGATCATTAAATTCAGAATCCTCCAACCAAATTCTATTAAATTTAAAAGGATAGCCTTTTCTGAAACCCTGATTCCTCCATTGTAGAGAGATTGGTTTGTGATCTGAGATGAAACATTTTTCAATGTTTGATACTGGCAAGCCCAATCTATCTATTATGTTGTCATGGATAATAAATCGATCTAACCTTTTTGCAATATATGCAGCTTCATTTCTACCATTATCCCAGGTAGGTCCCATCTGTGGGGGACAACTATCAACAAAATTGCGATGAAGCATCACATTTTTTATAGGGCCTGCCAGAGAGTCATTTTTCCTACCTCTGCCCCATACTTCGTCAGAATTCAAAGTACAATTCAGGTCACCAGCAATCATTAAGGAATGAATGTCTAATAATTATTATGCCAAGAGTCTGTCCCAGAAAGGGAGCCTATCCTTGTATGGGGCATAAATATTAAAACTATGAAAGGAACCAGCATATCCCCGAAAGTTTGCAAGGAGTATCCCTGAATGAGTATAATTTTTTACTGTATAGAATAAAACAGATTCTTTAGGGCCAAGTATTTTTGGTCTTCCCCTAGACCTCTTATGTTCATAGAGAGGATGTGAGTCATGATGGCATATTCATGGCCTGGCTTGCTCTAAGAGGCCCATTTGCAAACAAAACAATAATAGGGATATCAATGAGAGAGAGGTCTCGGATCTCAATGCCAGACAGTTCCTTCCTGCCCCTGAAAGGCCTACTTCCTCTGTTATGCTTTCTCCTGATAGTTATGTTCTTTGCTGAATTAGGACTAATATGCGGAGAAGATGGCTTATCAAGTTTGTGGATTGTGAGTAGATGTAATTCAAGAGATTTTTTTCTCAAAAGAAAATCAAGGTCACTACCCACAGAGTTTATGGGAGATGAGACAGGCGAGTTTTGGGGAGTAACAAATTTGCATGGTTCTTTTCCCTTTTCTGAGGGTAAAATTTTATGGGGGATGGAGAAGATGATGGTATATATGTAATGTGAGAAGTAGATGGAATATCATAATAGGGAGGAGGAATAGGTTCATGGAGGCGTATTTCTTTATCAATAGGAGGCTCCGGGGGGAATTGGTTAATAAGATTATGATCCACCCTCCCATATGGAGTGACCGACCTTCGGGACCTTTCAGATAAGAAACTATTCTTCAGAGATTTGTTCCTAGGAGAGATATGATTCCTTACATAATTCTTAAGAGGAGATGTAGATTTTCGGGGCAGATGATCATATGGAGCAGTCTTTTTAGGTGGGCTCCTAGACAAAATGGGAGATGAACTGATAGGAGTAGATAACATAGACATACCTATAGGAGAAGACCTCTGCTTCCCTTTTGTCGAGAGTTTAGACGGAAAATTCTCCTGAAGCTTTCTCCCATATGATTTATAACCAGGACGACGAGGACAATTTCTATTTAAATGTCCTGTTCTATGACAAGCCGAGCATCTGAAAGGAACCCCCTAGAAATCAAGTCTCTGTTTAATATTTAAATCTCCCCAGAATAATTCTATATGATCAGGAAATCCTCCTCTATATACTTTTTCAATTAAAATCCATGCTACTCGTTTGTCCTTTGCCCTGAGACACTTCGGGTCCACATAAACAAATTTACCTATAGCATTTCCTATGTCAGACAGAGTTTCCTTCATCCATAATTCAATGGGTAGTCCAGGAAACTTTACCCAAATTAGATTGTTTGATGGTGTATTTTTCAGGGGGTTATATCCTATATACCATTTATGAAGAGCAAGAAAACTTTTTCCGTGAACCCATGGAAGAGTCCGGATAATTTCCAGGTCTTCAGCACTCATGAAATGAAAACTATACCAATCCTTCATTAGTTTGATGATTTGTGGAATATATCCCAGTAAAGAGTTCCACTTAGAATCAAGCCACTTTTGCATATGTTCGTCTTCCATTTCTGGAAAAAACCAGCGACCAACAAGCGCACAATTTTGCAAACTAGCTATGCAGTCAAAAAGGAAAACGTTGTCTAGGTTAATAGCAGAGGGCGCGGGATAGTTTTTATGGGTCACTGGTTACATTTACGTCTCATGGGAATTTTTCCACCACCTTTTAACTCACATCGTGTAAAATCCTAGCTACCACCATTCCGCACACTTCGCGCGAAATCCTGGCTACCACCTTCTCCCTCACGTGCCGGCAGAGTAGGAGGGATTAATACCTCCACCAGCGTGGATTGCCAATCACTTGGGGGAATGGATGCACCGTGGATCACTTCTGCTTAGATGGTGGCCCACACCATGGCTGACGAGGCAGACACGTCCAAGAAGATTGCCATAAGACCAACAAGGACAAAGATAAGGACGTCAGCAACGCTGACGTGAATAAATGATCAATATCCGGCATTGATTTCCAAGGGCAACAACTTTAAATGGAAACTAACATATCTATGTACATCCCGATAAGGAATGATATGGCCAAGTAAGGTGAGAAAATTCCCATGATAAGAGCACTAAAAAATTTAGCCTTGAAGAGGTAAATACACACCTTTCCAGAAAAATATAGGCCAAAAGTGGACTGAGGCTGACAGGAAATTAATAAGAATTGACGTTAACGGCAGGAAAGAATGTGATGCAGACTCAAAAGTTTAAAAACGCCGGCAACTTTTTGACAATTTCCCTGACATATCCTTCCAATTTCAATCACAAGTTTGCCCCGATACCAAAAAGACAGAGATTTGAATTTTTTGATCCCATAAAAACCAGATAGCGGGGAAAAAACATAATGTCAACCCTAAGAGGCAAAAGAGTCTAAAGATAATGAATATTCGCTTGATGATCAAAGACCCCCTAGTGATATCAGGAAAAACTTGGGAGACTTATACAACAATAGTAACACCCCTTACATGTACACCACCAATTCCCAAGTCTAAAACTGAAATCAACACATGGTCTAGATATTACACAGATTTCAAATATCTTAAAGGGAAATTTACAGGAAAAATTTAGAAAATATGCTTGCTTAACAAGTCTAGATTTTATATCCTCCAGGTAACTATAAGAACAAAACAGAGACATCTACAAAAACCTTTGCTTCCCCTCAGATACGATAATAAAAGGCAAGATATAAACAAAAAAGTCCAGGACTCCTGTCTATACCATAATGAAACTGTTTAAGACAATACAGTGACATATACTATTCTAAAACGTCGTCTCAAAATGGGAAGAAGTGAACATTCAAGTAGAAACCATGATAGATTATTCCAGAAATTTACTATGCTTTCTGAAACTTTCGCAGGATTTTACTGTAAAGATATTACTGTATAAACAGCTTACCTCTTTAATCACGAAGACGTTGCTGCCGAGCCTCCCAAAGAACCCACAATTCCTTTCGATCAGTCACGAGCCTTTCTCAATGGTGCCAAATGAAAAAACTTTTATACATGCCAACCAGGATCAGAAACAGGTGAAAAAATGACTTTAGGATCCCCAGACTGTAGTCAATATTCAGAGAGTGGATACAGGATTGAGAAAAACAGGAAGGTCCCAACAAGTATAATCAGTAGCTAGTTCAAAAAACCTAAGAAGAACTCAGAAGCAGACGCCCACAGCATATGCTCTAAGATCTTCAAGGGAAATATTTTGAAAATAAATCTACGACGAAAAAGAACCGTCCCGGGAGAAAAACCGTTATATACGATCAGGGTCAGAAGGGAGATAGGTGTAGTTTGATAAACGACATTTTCCTACGAAAGACATAGGTAATTGCATGTAAGATACAGGTGTTAACATTCATGAATGAAACATCCCCGAAACAGTAGATGCGTGTCAGAAATTAACTATTCTGGCATGATCCCTAGTGAAAAGAATAATAGTTGTCGCATTTAATGATCTTGTAGGCCCATCACTGATCTCATCTACAATAACACAAGTTCTCGGCTCGGCTCCAGTGAAAGAATACCAGCTGTCACATTCTATGATCCTGTATGCCCAGCACTATTCTCATCTGCAATAACGTAGGTTCTCGACTCGGCTTGGCTCGGCAGGGCAAGTCGTCCATCTCATCACTCTACTAATAAACTATGTCAACTCCATATTCAACTCCATATTGCGGTGGACAAACAAACTTACATATAAACTCAAACAAACAATCGAATTGTTAAATCAACGTTCACCCGTTGACTAGTTCCAAGTCGCCCTACTGTGCCATGCCACTGTACCTGATCTGATATTCACCCTATGTGTGACATCAGTTAAAGATTTGTCAAATAAAGGTATTACAGACTCATGTGCTGGTATGTGCTTTGTGTTATTGAAGCAACGAATCGATCAGATTTCCAATACACAGACAATAAAATGGAAAGACAACAGAGAAATACAATAACCAAACACAAAGACATGAGAAATTAATAAGGAGTTCACCCTATCCTCCAGGGCTACATCTCCGGTCCAGCTCTCAATGGTGGCCTTGTTTTATTGTGCCTTTAAGTAGAGAATTACAATACAGGGACTCAATGTGAGTTCTCATGAAGCAGGTTTTTCTTGGCAGGGTGGTTCTTGGATTCCCCAAGCCACTGGAGTGCACAGACTCTTCTTCTTCCTACCAGCTCTGTGACCTTCTGGTCTACAATGGCAAGAGCCCAATGTGGTGCTCAGCCCGGACAGATCCTCTATGGGATGGCTCGAATCTTCAAGCTCTCTGGTGCTCGATGCTACCTCTGGTCAGCTCGGCCCTCTGTCTCTTCTGCTTTGCTTTACTGTTCTCTGTGTTCCGTCCTCCTCTCGGGATTCTGGTCTCTCTGTCTTCATCTCTCGAACTGACTCTCTCAGTAACTGTCTTCTTCTATCTCTGTTCATGGCTTTTAGCCATTTGTTCCAATGCCTGTTCGGTTCCTCTTCCACCTCTGTCGATTCACCTTCTGCAGTTGTACTTGGAGTTCCATGTTCGGCATCATTATCAGCGCTCAGGGAGTGGCCACATGTCCTCCTCTAAACGGCACCAACCTACTTCGTCAATTCGTTTCTTCAGTTACGTCATGGATGCATTCTTCCTCCACCGTGGCGGTCAAATGGATTCCAAATCCTTCTAAAACGCAATGTATTCCCTTGTCGATTGCGCTTCCTCCATTGGGCGCGATCTCAGCCGTCCGATCTGGGGCCCCCAGATCCAACGCCATACGCACGTTTCGCGTGATTGACTTGCTCGACCGATAGTGCACGATCAACAATGGTTTTCTCTCACCTCTGCCTGACACGCATCGATCGATGTATGGAATCGCTCCGCTCTCATCCAAAACCTCTTACCGTTTGAGGGTACCCCAATCAATATCGTCGGTTTCTAGAGCGCGGGTCTCGCCTTTGTTCTTTAGCGCTTTTTGCTTTTCTGCCCACGGTTCTCTGGCTCACCATGCGTCCATGTTCTCAGGCTTCCTCCTTCATGGCCTTGTTCGCAATCGCGCATCAAATTCCACCTCCTTTTCCTGATCCGGGGCTCCCAGGGGCTAATTTGGCCTCCTGCTCAGTCTCCATGGGCCTCGGTCAGCATGCTTTGACCGAGGTCCTCGTCGTTCCACACTGGCTGCCATTGCCACTGGTTCAGGGGTGTTTTTTATCACTGTTTTGGAATTCTTTAGAGATTTGTCTCGACCTGATACAGTCATGGTTTCTTGACAGTTCTTTATGGATCCAATTCAGATCACGACCTTCCCACTGAAAAAGCTTTTGGACCACCAAAAGTTGGTTTTTAAGCATCGACTAAGTTAGGGTACTGCTTTCTCACTTGTCCAATCTCAATCCACTTTACACTGCTCGGCTTTGAACCTTTGAGCCCAATTTTGAGGTACTCAACATCTCCCCTGCGCGTCGTCCTCACCTTCCTGTCCAGCACTGTGTCTTCCTGCAACTCATTAAGATATTCAGGTAGCAGGTCATAGAAGGCAATTGACTTTGCTCTTTAGGGTCTTCAATCATTGAAGGTTCAAACAATCTCAAGCAATTTGCATTTACAACTGAGTAGATGTGCATGTAAGTTGGTAAATGAAGGCGAAAAGCATTTTCACTAATCTTCTCAAGTATTCTAAAGGGTCCATACTTGATAGGGTTTAGCTTTTTACCTTCACCTTGCATCCTGTCCTTGCTAATATACAACCAGACTTGGTCTCCAACTTGAAAACTATGCTCCATCCGATGCTTGTCATGCCTAGCCTTGTATTTGGCCTGGCTCTTTTCCAGCTGTTCCTGTACTGCCTGGTGGATCTCCTGGATCTATTCAATGAACCTAGTTGCCTTGTCCACATCATTATGTCCATCAACCATGGTATCTATGCCTAAGACAAAATCCAAAGGAGACCTTGGTGTGAAACCAAAACAGGTCTCAAAAGGAGATCTTTGTGTAAAAGAGTGTTTGGCTCTGTTGTAAGCATGCTACACATAACGCAAGTGTTCATCCCATAGCTTAGGATGTTTGCTGCGATAACCTCTCAGTAACTAGATCACTGGCTTGTTTATTATTTCCGTCTGGCCATCTTTTTGTGGATGAAAAGCTATGCTTTTCTTCAGTTTAGTGTCCATCAGTTCCCACATAATCGACCAAAACTTCCCCAGAAATTGGGTGTCTTGATCAGATACAATGGAAGTGGGTAATCCAAAATGAACCCATACATGTTCAAAGAACAATTTTGCAGTTTGTTCAGCTGTAATCTGTTTACTACAAGGTATCAAAATACACATTTTACTGAACCTATCCACAACAACATATAGATAATCATGACCTTTCCTAGATTTAGGTATTCCTCCAACAAAATCCATGGAAACACTTTCCCAAGGGTGAGAAGGAACTGGAAATTGAGTGTACAAGCCTAGTTTTCTATTGCTGGGCTTGCTTTTAGCACACATGGTACACCCTCTTACATATCTAGAAATTGTCTCATTCATTTTCAGCCAATAGCAGAATCTTTGCAGTTGTGCAACTGTTTTACTTACCCCAAAGTGACCTGATATCAGAGAAATGTGTGCTTTCCTAATTATCTTTATCCTCTCAGTTTGTGGAATGTAGAGTTTCCCACAATGGTACAAGAGTCGGTCCTTCACATGATAGTCCAATTCTTCTACTCTTTTGCCTTGACTCAAAGTTGCATATACATCTTTAAAGTCCATATTCTGAGCATATTGTTCTATGTAGCTTTCATGCAGCATAGAATTATGCTTAAGTGTGGTAGATGCATTTATAATGGGTCTAGATAACATGTCTACAACCTTGTTATGTATGCCCTTTTTATATCTGATGACTAAATGAAACTGTTGTAGAAAACCCATCCATCTGTAATGTCTTGATTGTTGCAACTTAGTTTGGGAGTGTAGATATTGAAGTGGTTGATGATTAGTATGTATTACTGTCTCTTTGCCCATTAAGTAATGTTTCCACTTTTTCACACTCTGAACTAATGCAAACAATTCTTTATCATATGTAGGATAGTTAACTACTGTAGGACTAAAAGTCTCAGAATGATAACATATAGGTTTACCGTGCTGTGTCAACACTGCTCCCATGGCATAGTCATTGGCATCAGTTTGGATCTCAAATGGTCTTTGCAAATCTGGCAGTGCTAGTACAGGTGTTGTACTAATCTTTTCTTTCAAGGTGTCGAAGGCTTTCTGATGTTTTCCTCCCCATTGAAACACTTTATTCAATCTTGTTAAAGCATGTAAGGGAGCTGCAATCGAGGAGAAGTTAGAAATGAACTTCCTCCAATATTGTGCTGCTCCAAGAAGTTTCTTACTTATGTAAGATCCACTCTGCTCCGCGTAGATCCAGACCCAGGAAAACCCTTAATACTTATTATTAATGTGTTGTTATAGATTAGATCTACCTTTTATGGTCTTTAAGCAAACATTTAATAGAAATAACCAGTTCGTGCACCCAGAAAAGTTATAGATTTGCATAAACTCATAACATAAGCATACGCGCATAGATCAAACAGATATATCAACCATAAATTTACCAGATCCACAATAATTGAGATTTAACACAGTATTTTAGAATCAACTTATCTTTATTCAACTCTTCCACCAATACATCCAGATCCACCCTATGCACTCAGCTGCAGGGGTCTGCGCACACAGCTGCAGACTCTACTAGGCCTCTGCGCACATAGCTGCAGAGCCTCTATCTACCCACCAACACCCTTGACTTGGAATTACAGACATTTCAAGACTTCGTTCTTCAAAAACCATTACATTCCAGATCCAAAAGTACATCCCAAAAGCTAACTTCTATCCATAGAGCCTTGCTCTATTTATACATTCCCATGGTCTGCGGACCATGGGCAGGCCGACTCACTTCCTATTATTTTACATTATTTTTGGGCAGACAACCCTTTGACTTGACTCATTTACAATTCGCACTCCGCGCACTTCGCGGAGTCCTTACCATACCTTTCCCAAAATTGCAGGCTTTGAGCCCCAAAACTGTTATGCGGGCCCTCTACTACCCAACAGTCCCCCAACACAATCATCGTGACTCGTCTCGATTCACTCGGCTAGTGCGGTAATCTTCGTGTGGAGGTTGGACAACAATTTCTATGCTTCGTTGGTACTTACAGCAAACTCTTCCGCCATATGTTGTACTCGTTCAAACGTGTCGCCGATACATCAGTCTCTGTCGTAGCTACTTCCACGGGTGCATATTCTGCCTGAATGTGTGCCACCTTGCACTCGATGGCGGTGGAAACCGTGAATGCCTCATCAAGCCATGGCTAGAGACATTCTTTAATCACTGCTTCTTTCTGGCAGGCAACATCAGCTTGTATTTTCAGGGCCTGGGCCTCCTTCATCTTAGCCAAGCGCTGCATAACAACAATTGTCTGTGTGGTCCCTCTGACATTATCATAAGCTTGCTGGAGTTCTCTTGCCTCTGTTTCCAGTCGTTGTAGGGTAGGATCTTCCTAAAGTGAAGTGAGCATAAAAAGCGATTGAGCCAACAAGTCAGTGCATTCCTTCATGGAACGTGTGATCTTTTCCTAGCCGGAGTTAATGATGCTTTTGCACTTCTCGGTGACCTCTGGTGGCATCTAAGGCTGTACCTGTAGCTTCAGCTCTACAATCTACAAACTGAGCTCCAACTGAATCTTTGTGGCCTCCTCCTTTGCTTCGCGGAACCCACTAGCCAACTTGTGGATCCGTATGCTAACAGGTAAATCAGCCACAATCTCCAGCTCAAGGGCACACGAACCCTACAAGTTGCTCCACTTGTTGACTCTGTGTGATGGCTTCGTCCCGTTGGAGGCTCAACTATTCTATATTAATTCTCTGTTTGCTAAGTACCTATTTCACGTGCCCCTCCCTAGCGCGGAGCTCCATCGTGGCATTGTCTTGGAGCTGGTACAAGCTTTCGCACGAGAGGGCAGCCAAATTGAGTCCCAGCCCCATAAGCCGTCCTACCACAGCTCTGTCCTCCGCATTTTCTGTTATCAATGCTCCTGCTGGAATCGCGATAGTATGAGCTAGTTGGGCCTTCAACAGCTACTCAGTGGCTGACATACCTGTAACCCCATGAGTAGTGGTGGTTCCCATCTGCGCTGCCCGTGTCCCAAGTTCTTGTAGCCGCGCGCAGAGCTACCGCAACACCATCTGTTTCTCTGACAAGGCCTCATCGATTGCATCCCAAGTGACTTCGTGAACTGTTTCCCCTATGTCAACTAGGTCGCCCTCAGTCAAGGTGGTCAGTTCTCTGTCCCATTTAGACACCTTGGCCTTCTTCCACGGCTTCATCTGTTTTGTCGGCGGTCGCTGTTTTAAGGGCACACCTGTGGTGGTTGATGGTGTTCCTTCCATCCCTTTGTTCATGGCCATCTCTGTGGGTACCTTCTGACGACTTTCGTCTGTTGCAGCCGCTCCAACTAGTACTTTGTCTGTCAAAGTTTGTGCTGCTTCCCAGGCCACTCGAACTTCCGCAACGTGTTGTTCGTTTCACTTCTGCTGTGCGGTGAGCTTAGCTTCAGCCTTCTATTTCATAATGGTGGCCTCATCGTGCCTATTGGGTACTAAATCGGGCCATCTTCCTGTCCATTTATATTATCCTTTTTTACCTTTTTGTACTCATTTACCTACACTGTTATGCTAAACCTACAAGGTAAAAACCCCTGACTTGTCCAATTGGAATATTTTAATTAATGAAGTAAATTCACGAAGTATTATCTATTCGCGGTACTAAAACATATGTTTGATCGTAGCTTGGAGAACAGGAACCCTTGCTTCAGCATCTCGCAACAAATCTGGTAACGGCCAGCCATAAGGAGGCCACGCAGCTGGAGTCACGATTCCCTAGAACTATTCTTGGACCTTTTTGCTATCTCGGACATCTGGTGATGGTGTCGTTCCAACTGATGTACATTTTGAATATGTGGTTACCATGTTTTAGGGAGATCTGTTAATCTCCCTTGCTGTGTATAAAATGTAGATTATTCCTGTGAATGGGGGTTCTCCCATCGCTATTGTAATCACCTGTTAAAGATTAATAAAATACCATCTATTTTGTTGCTCCAATATTCTCTGTGACTAACGCAACCCTGATCAGAGAGTTGGGCCCACTCTTCTGATCAGGTGCTATGTCTTTGTGTGTGTGTCATTTATTAGTTTATGCTTGTTGTTACAGTTCTTTCCTGTTTATGATTATTTCTGAAGTTTTGTAGTTAGTTTAATCTTACAGCCATGTTTTGAATCTTAAACCATGAACCCTTGGTTGGAACGGATTACGCGTTTGCCCCTACATATACCTTGTGCGTTTCCTTGAAAGGATACGCACCTAGATTGATAAATTAATGTTGGAATAGGGTGAATAAATCGTTCATACCTGGACACCAACATTTTGGCGTTGTTGCCGGGGAGGCTAACAAGGTGCAAACAATGATCCAAACCAACTAGAGGGTCAATCTCTCGTCCTGGGGAGAGAACGAGTTTTCTCACTCTACTTCAGGTCCTGAGCGTAGGTATTCTTTCTGCTTGTTTATTTTTGCTTTTCTGTTTGATTTTGGGCCATTCTCTTGTCCTAGGGAGGGAGGAGTCTTTTGACGCCCTGCTCCAAGCCCTGAGTAAGATTTATTTCTTTTTAACGCTTGTGTGTTTCCTTTTTGGGAAAACCATAGCTTTTACCCTAGGGAGGGAGGAGTCTTTTGACACCCTGCTTCAGATATGGAAGTATTAGGGCTTCTCGTGGCGTGTGTCTATTTCTGGTTCTTGTCCCAGGGAGGGAGGAGTCCTTTGATGGCCTGCTTCCTGCCTGAAACCCTAGATTTTTGTTTTGTTAGATTCCTTTCTTTGTGTGAGTTCTTTTATCTTGGGGAAGGAATGGTCCTTTGACACCTTACTCCAAGATTGAAGCACTATAGGTTCATACCAAGACCCTCCATCATACCAACTTTTGTATGAACAAAGAATCAAATAAGAGGGGTAGAGGGAGAGCCCCAAAGAGGGGAGGACCAGATCTGGGAAGAAAAACCTATATCCAACAGATCATAGCAAAGGCTGAATTAGAAGCATCCTCTCGTGCAGCTGTGAGACCAGGGGCAAGGAGAGTGAAGTCTAAGGACAATTAGTGGAGCAACCAGTGCTGGCTATGACATTCTTTGGTGATTCGACACAACAGGTTCCTCTAGCAGTGGAAGAAATATCTAACAGTTTACCTGATCTGGAAAATCTTGCGTTGGTGATAGAAGAGGAAGAAATTGCAAGTAGAACATCGACATGGTTAGAATACTCCAGTAAGGGAAAGGAAGTTGCAACCAATGGGTCAAGCCATTAGGCCTCAGGAGAAGGAAACAAGGAAAACTTTGCATCACCAAGAGACTAGGGAAGTGCTACTAAAACAACTCAAGTTCCAGTAGTAAAGAATCCTCAGCCACCCTCCACAAAGCCTGTTGAAATCCCCAGCGAGTATTGGAAGATATTTATGGCTCCCACAACCTCCACCATCGATTTTCCAATCGGGGATCTGGGAGCTGGTGCACCTACAAAGCCTATTCCATTGGAAGCCTTACCAAACTTTCATGGGCTCATTTCAGAAGACCCTGACACATTTCTATTTGAGTTTGACATAGTGTGTCGAGGGTATGACTACACAATAGATGCCCAGAAGTTAAAAATTTTCCCTTCTACACTAAAAGGAATGGCTCTGCAATGGTTCATGGGCCTTGGAGGAAAATCCATTTCCACATGGGATGATATGCAAAAAACTTTTCTGGAGAAATACCAGGATTACTGTAAATCCCAAAACATCAAGGAGGAACTCTTCAAGTTCACACAAAAAGAAGATGAAAGCTTGGAAGATTGTGTGGAAAGGTTCAAGTACACCTTACAGAGGTCAGGTCATTCTACCCTAGATAAGGAAATTTTAAAGATTATCCTCCTTCGATCCTTTCAAGAGGACTCGATAGAACTATTGAACATTGTGGGAAAGGGAGACATCTCCAAGGAGACATTTGAATATATTTGAAATTTATGTATTCAGTGCTCGAGGGGGCTTGCAAGGAATAAGAATGGGATCCAATCAGGAAAGGGACTTGGCGGGGGTGTTACAAAAGCATAAATCAGAAACTTGCTAGACAACTTGAGGACAGATATCCTTAGCACCCTGTCAGAACAAATGGACACTCTACAAGTAAAACAGAAGCAACTGGAACTGGACAGGACCATGGCAATATTTTGTCCGAAATGCAGGAAGAAGCACCTGTAAAGGGAATGTCCACTAAATTCCATAGAGGAATGTGTGATCTGTGAACTCAATCATGCGACAAGCTCATGCCCTTCCTTGCCAGGCCTCAAAGTAGTATTTTGAGGAACAAGGGAGGACACGGAGCAACTGTACCTCATGGGATCTAGGAAGCCATGGCAGCCTCGACCACTGATGGGAAATCAAGGTATGTACCCAAATCCATCTCAGTATTTCAATAATTGCAATATGAATCCTCAGACCATGCCTTATCCCCCCATGTGGCCGCAATACCAGTATCCACCTTGGCAGCAGTGGAACCCTCAAGCCAGTACAAGCTCTTCATGGGCTCCAACTTGGCGAGGATCCCCTCCTGGTCAGTTTCCTCAGCAGATACCACAGTAGCAGCTCCAATTACCCTCCAATGTGCCTCCTAGTAACCAGCCTGCCCGTCCTCAAGCTTCCAATGCAACCTAACCCTAATCCTAACAATAAGGGAGCTCATCAAGCTGATGTTCTTAACCTACCTTCATATAGTATCTCCACTGCAGAGTTGTATGAAATGAATCTGCGATCAGGTCGGATAGTTAACGTCCAACCTCCTCCAGTTATCATTGAACAACTTGATAGTGAAGGTAAGGAGGCAGAACCGATTAGTAAAGAGCCAAAACAAATTGATAGAAACCAGGCGCCTCCTGTTAAACAACATCAATCTGAACCACCTTACCCAGAGAGACTAATTATGAGTAAACCAAGCCCTCAAGCTGAATTTGATTTATTAGGAGAATTGCAGAACTTATTTGTTAAAATTCCCTTGTTACAAGCTATGAAGGATGTGCCAATCTATGCAAAGACTCTTAGGGAATATTGTTCAAAGAAACCTACCAAGAAAACTAAATATCCCCTCACTATACATGTTATGGGAAAATTATCGGACTTTATGATGGGAAAATCAATGCCGGTGAAATATGGAGATCTGGGGAACCCGATTTTGACAGTACAGATTAATGGGGTAGAGATTCCAAATGTGCTGGTAGACCTAGGTGCTGCCATCAATGTCATCACCACTGAAACCATGCATGCGTTAGGTCTTCACAATTTGAAGCATACACCTACAGTATTGGAACTAGCAGATCGATCTACAGTCAAACCTGTAGGGAAGTTGGAAGATGTGACAATTTCAGTGGATTCATGGCATTACCCCATAGATTTCCTGGTATTACATACACAATCTTCAGTGGGCGGTCATCCCTTGATTTTGGGTAGACCATGGCTGGCCACTGCAGACACTTACATTGGGTGTCACTAAGGAAATATGGTTATTTCTAATGGACATAACACTAAGAATTTAGTGCTATATCCACTGGTAGAACCAAATCCACCCATGAAACCAGCAAGCGGCAAGAAAGTTGTATCTGCGGTAGAGGTTGAAACAGAAGATGAAGAAGTGAGACCAGTCCTCACTATTGGACAGGCCCTTTAGTTGAAAATGGAATCAGAAGACGATATAATCACTTCCTTCATGGATGATCCTTGTTCTATTTCATAACCAAACCAGCAGATCCTAGAATCTATCCTAAGCTGCGAGACTCAGGAAACTATGGAAATAGTAGAAGGATTAGAGGAGCCACCTGCTGATACACCCCATGAAAGTGTTCAAGTGGAATTGGAACCCGAGAAAACTTTGAATATTAATCCAAACCTGTCAGAATCCTAGAAGAAGCAACTTGTAGATGTTCTGCAGAAACATAAAGAGGCCTTCGCCTGGGATTATGTAGATATGAAGGGGATCCCTACCAACTTATGCACCCATCACATATATATCAAGGAAGATTGTCGTCCTATAAGACAACCTCAGAGGAGAATGAACCCTGCACTGAAAAATGTTGTGAAAGAAGAGCTTTAGAAATTACTGGATGTAGGTTTTATCTATCCTATCTCAGATAGCCAATGGGTCTCACCATTAGTAATGGTCCCCAAGAAGAATGGCAAATGGAAGATCTGTGTAGATTATTGAGAGTTAAATAAGGCGACGCAGAAAGACCATTTTCCCTTGCCATTTATTGATCAAGTTTTAGACACATTGGCTAGCAAGAAATTTTTCTCTTTTTTGGATGGGTTTAGTGGATATAACTAGATCTAGATTGCTTCTGAGGACCAGGACAAGACCACTTTCACATGCTCCTAGGGAACATTTGCATATTGGTTCCTTCCTTTTTTCCTGTGTAATGCTCCTGCAACATTCCAGAGAGCAATTTTGGGAATCTTCTCTGACTTGATAGATGACAGTGTTGAAATCTATATGGATGATTTTACTCCATATGGGGACTCGTTTTTGGAGGGGTTGAAAATTTTGGAAAAATTTCTCACAAGGTGTATACAAGCATGTGTCTCTCTGAGTACAGTAAAATGCCACATGATGATGGAAGAGGGAATCATTATGGGACATTTGCTCTCAGCTGAAGGGATCATGATGGACCCAGCAAAGATAAAGGTAATTATGCACTTCCCAACACCTAAGATGCCCACACAGGTACGCAGTTTCATTGGTTGTGTTGGTTATTATAGATGTTTCATAGAAAATTTTGCAAAAGTAGCACACCCACTGTTTCAATTACTAACAAAAGATTCAGAATTTGTGTGGTCAGATGACTGTGATGCAACCTTTACAAAAATTAAAGAATTAGTCTACAGTGCTCCGATCCTTAGAGGACCAGACTAGGCATTACCTTTCCACATTCATACGGATGCCTCTCAAACAAAAATTGGTGTAGTATTGGGACAGCAAGAGGATAAGGTACCTTACGCAGTCTACTATGTTAGTAAAAATTTGGCCCCTGCTGAATTAAACTACATGGTGACTGAGAAAGAGTTCCTTGCTGTCATTTATGCCATCAATAAGTTCCAGCACTACATTACCAGGTATCCTACTTTTGTGCATACTAATCATGCAGCCATCAGGTATCTAATGAACAAACCTGTTACCCCTGGTCATATTACAAGATGGTTGTTGCTACTATAGGAATTTGATATTACCATAGTAGATAAACCAGGGAAGGACAATGTGGTTGCAGATTTCTTATCTAGGATAGAACATGATGGTAAGGATACACCAATTGAAGATAACTTTCTAGATGAGCATCTTTTTGCAGTTTCTGCTAACACTCTGTGGTATGCAGATATTGCTAATTATCTTGCTACAGGTAAAGTGCCTCGTCATCTATCCTATAAGGAGCAAAGGAAGATCATTCACCAGAGTACCCGATATTCATGGATGGCAGGATATCTCTTCCATACAGGGGTTGACCAGCAGATTCGGCGTTGTGTGGCAGAAGATGATATTTTTGAGATATTAAAAGTTGCACACGATGGACCCTGTGGAGGACATTTTGCAGATAAAAGAACAGGTCATAAGGTGCTGCAAATGGGATATTACTGGCCCTCCATCTTTCGTGATGCTCGGGATTATGTTCGAAGGTGTGATAGCTATCAATGGATGGGACAACCTGGGAAAGCAGATGAAATGCCTCTTCAGCCCTAGATAGTCCTTGAACCATTTGAGAAATGGGCCATCGATTTTGTTGGGCCCTTTAACCCACCTTCTCATCAGAAAGCTTACATCCTGGTCTATACTAACTATGTAACTAAATGGGTGGAAGCTAGAGCAAGTAGTGGCAGATTTTCTTTTTAAAGAAATCTTTGCCCAGTACGAGACTCTAAGGGAAATTGTATTAGACGGTGGATGACAATTCACATATCATATGATAGAAAAGTTGATGCAAAAATATGGGGTCAAACATAGAGTGACAACCCCCTATCATCCCTAGGCGAATGGACAAGTAGAAAGCACAAACAAGGTATTGGAAAATATCTTGACAAAGACAGTAGCAAGCCATTACCGGGACTGGGCACAAAAACTTCCAGAAGCTTTATGGGCATGGAGAACAACATGGCGGAATACAACAGGGTTTTATCCGTTTGAATTAGTCTATGGGAAATCCCCCTTGTTTCCGGTGGAATTTGAGATTAGTACACTCAGAACAACTCTAGAAGTAGGCCTAGATCTATCAGAAGCATAGAAACACTGGCTGGAATAACTGAATGAGTTGGACAAGATTCGAGCAGTAGTTGTCCAGAAAACTATTGTTGTTCAACAGTAGAGAATGAAATGGCACGATAAATTTATCAAAACTAAGGTGTTTCATGTGGGGGACTGGGCGTTACTGTATGACTCCCAATTTAAGGATTTCAAAGGCAAGCTCTGCACTCGCTGGATGGGTCCATATCAAGTGGACGCAGTGTTCGACAATGGAATGGTTAGACTGAGTACAATAGATGAGAACCATACCTCGTTCTTAGTAAATGGACACCATCTAAAATTATACCACCGTCCAGCCTCTAAAGATGCCTTTGTTAAAAATCTTTCTGCTGTATCTGATTTAATGGTCATTGGAAAAGAGGATACTCTCACTCTGTCCTAAATATATATATATATAATACTGTTGCTACTTACTTGTTTGTCTTTTGCAAGAATAACAAAGAAATATGGCGAGGAGAAATGTAACACTCGGTGTTGTTACTCCACCAGTGCTGTCATGAAGATATTGCTATATTTCACTGGTGTGTGTCACTAAGCGTTGTTATTTTACTAAGTGTTGTTACTCCGTAACTGTTGTTACTCTGTAGTTGTCGTTACTGTGCTAAGTGTCGTTACTCCACTAAGTGTCGCTACTCCATAACTATTGTTACTGCGTAACTACTGTTACTCCATAGCTGTTGTTACTCCGCAACTGTCGTTACACTACTGATGTTGTTACTCTACCGATGTCGTTACTCCGCAACTACTGTTACTCTATCGGTGCCGTTACTCCGCAACTGCTGTTACTTCGTCGGTGCCATTACTCTGCAACTGTTGTTACTCTGCCGGTGTCGTTACTCTGCAACTGCTATTACTCCGCTGGTGCCGTTACTCCGCAACTGCTATTACTCCATTGTTTCCGTTACTCCACTGGTGTCGTTACTCATTGTGCTGCTATTCACTATTGTTATTACTCCCTGTGTTGTTACTCACTGTTGTTGCTATAAACTATTGTTGTTACTCCCTTTACTGTTACTAGTTGTTGTTGCTACTCCGTCAGACATTTTGCTACTACTCCACCATAAGGTAGGTTTGCAGGTACATCTTCGTCGATTTTATGGATTTAATTAAATATTCCAAAAAGGACATTAAAACGTGTTGTGGACGGCTGTCATTAAGTTGGGGGGGAACTGTCATAATGAATGCCAGCATACCTCGAAAAATCATTTATGACACATGATCCTTACCTAACCGAATCTAATGATTTCGGTACTCCGTAATCATACTTTTGATGTGTTGGGATGCGTATTCATATGCGCCGAGTCGTATTAGTCACCCTCCCAACACACTGCATTAAATTTCAGAAACATCCCATAGTACCACCTTAATTTGTCATCATTTCCAAACGTACCAGTACTATTCATCCATTGTTTCCAAATTGACCATGACGTTATTTCAGTTTCTAGCAGTTTGGTGACCTGTCACTCTCCCTTGCCAGCCAACTACAGTCGTCATGCTGATTTCGCCTCTGCAACAATGGGCGGCTGATCTATTTGACATGAACCTGAGAATATAATGGGAATTCGGAATAATCAGGAGGTGTGGCAGGTTCTTGAGAACGTAAGCTGGGATAGTTATTTCGATAGGTTGAGTGGGAAGAATGAAGAAATGATGGTGAAATTTTCATTGAACTTGGGAGAAGGAGGCTCTCGGGTCCATGGAATTGAGATCCCTGTAACAGAGGAAATCATCACAGAAGTCAGTGGGCTTCCTCAAGCTGGGCAGAAATGGTTTTCAAGAAGGACTGCCCTCCCAGAATTCCCCAAGGTCTTTCTACAAGCGAGCGAGAGAAGGGTCGGGGGTATGACAGAAACTCACTACCACATCCATGGGGAGGAGTAGCAGAGTTCATCATAAAATATATGATGTGTGAAGGAAGATACTCCACCATCTTCAAATACCATCTCCGCATACTAGCTCACCTGCGATTTCCAAAGGCAGAAACTTTTTCAATGAATGTGCCCTATTTTCTACTAAGGAGCCTTCACTTAATGGCACATTCGGCTCAGGGGTCGCGACAGATATTGGCGATCACCACTCACCATGAGTTGGTTCAGCTGTTGATAATGAATTCCATTAGACAAATCTCGATTCCATGGGAGCTGTTTCGGGATTCCACAAAGGAACAAATAGCAGTTTTTGTGGCCGCCAGGGCAGAAGAACTTGACGTTATGGAGGAGGATGCAGGAGATGATGATTGTGTTGACAAGGAGGAGTCGAAAGAAATGGAGATGGAAATAGAAGAATTTGGAGATGAGGTGGGTCCCCGAAGCAAGCTAAAACTGTGGAGTCAATGGCGGATGTGGGGATTGATATAGAAAGGCCCACTAGTACCACAGCCGAGGCTATCCCACAAGAACCAGCCTCGCCTGTGGAACTAGCAAAGCAAGTTGATAATATGGAAACCACGAAAGCAGACCCACAATAGGCCAGCGTGGACGAAGCAGTCGATATGGTGACCGAGGGTACTCCACAAGGATCTCCTGCCACCATGGAGCTGATGGAGGAGGATAATACGATTGAAGAGGAGGTCATGACCACTCTGACCATAGAACCCATGGAAGAGGGGGAACAGAGACAAGAAGGGCCCAGAGTTGAGGAAACCAGGGGACCCATGGAAGAAACGCCGGGAGAACCAGGGTGTGAGGTCGACGCTGACCCACAAGAACCAGCGTCGACTTCGAGGCCAAATGTTGAGGATTCATTCCAGTTTTCCTTCTTTATCCCAAGAGGAGTGAGGGTAACTCATTCCCCATGGTAGAAAGAAGAAGAAGAGTTCACTGTTCCTGTGGCTCTGAATCTATCACAAAGGCCACAACCATACAGGGTGAATGCTACATAAGCGGCAGGCACCTTGGAGTCGGAAAGGTGAGAAGAGACAGATATTTCTAAGGCTGAAGAACTGGAAGGGATCCCAACAAGCACAGTAACAGGAGAGCATCTCGCCAGGGCATCATTGGTCGCGGTGAGCGCACACGAAGAAGAAATCGTCATTGGCGAAGAGGAGGGACCAAGCGAAGCGGTCTCGACAAATGAGCCAACAACACAGCCTGGTGAGAAGGCCGTGAAGCATGAAATAATTGAAGAAAGGCAGGTAGTGGAGGAAAACCCAACAGTGGGCACAGCAGAAGATGTTTTTCAGGATTTACCTCCAGCTACCAAAACGGAGGAAGTACTGATTAAGCAGGAATGGATAGAGCTATGTGAACAGCGAAGACTTCCAGTTAAGCAAAAGTATCAGCTGCAGTTTAGGGAGACAATGCAGCTCAAAATGGAGGTAAGGAAACTGAGAAAGAAGGTGCACAGAATGCAGAAACAGATAAAGAAGTACAAGTGGCAAGCCAAAAAGTCCAAGACCATCGGGGTTGAAGCAGAAACTCAAGTGGACCTGATAGCCACAACCTCTGCTGCCACTCAAATAGACCCGGTTGAATGAATGTTTGAAGACTAGGAATATGCCTTAACAGCCGAAATACAGTCTTGGAAATCTACTGCGGCTCAATACAAAAATGAGATCAGGAGGACTGAGGAAAGAGCCTCCACAACCATCTTTGGATATGTGGAGCACATAGATGTTATGAAATTAAGGCATGTGAAGCAGCAGCTCAAGATGGAGCAGCTGGAAAAGCAAGTGGCAGAACTAAAGGTCGATAAGGAGCAGATGTTCAATTTGGTGCAAGAGGTTATGGTATGTCGTCCCCTTGCTTCTTGTTATTCTTTATTTTTGCATGAACGTTTCCTTTTATTTTGCATGGAAAGCATCAAAAATGAGATCAGCTATGAGATAGAAGATGGTGTATCTACTACATATAGACAGAGATTTTAACCTGGTTCCGTATGTAGGGGACATTCATTTAAGGGCCCTCACCTCTTATGCTTTCAATCAGATCCACTGGCAAAAGGCTTGTAACACTTTTGAATCCAAACAAGTTACAAAGCCACTTATAGTAAGAGGAGAACACAAGAGGTCAATCACAATGTTCAATAAGCATAACAACTTTTTGGGAATTAGGGGGAATAGAGATAGAATGGTGAGGACACAAAGATGGTGTCTTGATCTTTGTGTCAAGCAACTCACCACATTTCAAAAATATGCCATTGATTGCTGTCAGAGAAGGTGGATGATGTCACCTACAGCTGTCTGGAACAAGGAACCTTTTGGGGCACCAAATTTTGCATGAGTACTCACTAGAGTGCCCAGATATGTGGCATGTGTCCAGACATGTGGGACCCAGTGGATGGGGATCCGGTTTCAGTTTCCTATTCTTTGGTTGCCTGCTGAAATTTACACTCCAGCTTATGATGTTCCAAGGGATTGGTGGAAGGAAGTTCTCCTTTCAGATGGGTTTAAAGTTCCAGGAATAGAGATGGCCTCAAAATATGATCTTGCCAAGCTTCATGAAACCTACAGTCTGCAAAATCCAGACTTGCGAAGGCAGCGGACTGCATGAGGACATGCAGAAGGCTAGTTGGGGGGAGATGTTGGGTACCAAATCGGGCCATCTTTCTGTCCATTTCTATTATCCTTTTTGACCTTTTTGTACTCATTTACCTATGTTGTTATGCTAAACCTACAAGGTAAATACCCCTGACTTGTCCAATTGGAATATTTTAATTAATGAAGTAAATTCACGGAGTCTTATCTATTCGCGGTACTAAAACATATGTTTGACCACAGCTTGGAGAATAGGAACCCTCACTTTAGCATCTCACAACAGATCTGGTAATAGCCAGCCATAAGGAGGCCGCGCAGCTGGAGTCACGATTCCCTGGAACTATTCTTGGACCTTTTTGCTATCTCAGACATCTGGTGATGGTGCCATTCCAACTGATGTACATTCTGAATATGTGGTTACCATGTTTTAGGGAGATCTGTTAATCTCCCTCGCTGTGTATAAAATGCAGATTGTTCCTGTGAATGGGGGTTCTCCCATCGCTATTGTAATCACCTGTTACAGATTAATAAAATACCATCTATTTTGCTACTCCAATCTTCTCCGTGACTAACGCAGCCCTGATCAGAGAGCTGGGCCCGCTCTCTAATCAGGTGTTACGTCTTTGTGTGTGTGTCATTTATTGGTTTATACTTGTTGTTACAGTTCTTTCCTGTTTATGATTATTTCAGAAGGTCTATAGTTAGTTTAATCTTATAACCATGTTTTGAATCTTAAACCACGAACCCTTGGTCAGAACGAATTACGCGTTTACCCTTGCATATACCTTGCACATTGCCTTGAAAGGATACGCACCCGAATTGATAAATTAATGTCAGAATAGGGTGAATAAATCATTCATACCTGGACACCAACAGTGCCCCAGCGCATCGGGTCTGCGCCATTCCGGTGGCCAAGTATCCAATAATGCATCGATAGCTTCGTCAATGGCAATGAAAGGAAGTGTAGTCCACATTTGGTCGGGGTCCTTGCGTGCCTGGATGTAGACAAAGTGGATGTCTGCTTTAAACTCAGCTATATGCTTCACACTGTCATAGATTTCAGTGGACAACAAGGGTTGTTGGGTGACCCAGTGTCAAAAGTCTGTGTCCATCAATATCCAAAAAATCTTGATGCCTAGGATTCTGTCAGCATCCTTGGTCACCCAGAGTGACGCAAATTTGGCTGCTTCTGGCCAATCCTGGTTCAAGGAGGGAAATTGACTGTCTTCAGGTAGGTCAGTGGTAACCATCATGATGGACACTAGCAACCATGCATAGTGGAAGGTCTTTCCCTCCTCTTGGACCTCCCTACAGTTGGTCAGGAATTCTTCACAAAGGAACTGCACCCAATTGAACCATTCTCCAGTTGTGCATTCCTCAACTAGTGCAATGAGGATCACTGGAACCTCGGTGCTGCGGCATTTCCGCATCACTTTCCCTGCAAGCAACTGGGTAGCAACACGAACTGCTTTGTCCGAGATACTATCAATAATGTACCCTCATTGCCCTTTCTCCAGCTTATATTTCTTTTTTAGGGTTTCGATCATCGTCACATCGCCACTCTTATCAACAATTTCCCTGGGGTCTCTTCCTTCGCAGGGAAGCAGTGAGATCTTATGTATGAGTTTTTCCATGATGTGGATGGGTTTGTCGAGCCATAAGTATCCGTCATGTACTAGACAAAGCAACTATCTGATGAGCAATATTGTAATAAGGGGCTGAAGAAAGTGGGAAATGGACAGGAGGCAGAGCAACCCAGCGTTCTCCACCTTTCGCAGCCATTCCTTTGGCTGAAGTGTTGCAACCGTCCCTTCCGCACTCTGCTCCATCAATTCGCTAGTCACCAAATGGGGAAATTTTACTGTATCTGCAAGATCCCAGTCTTCAAATTTCACCGTCAAAATACGGCCAGTCACCGTGCTTTCAACCGGAACCCCTTTCGGAAGAGACGGGGTGATGAGTATATTGTCAACGTCATCTAGATTGGTAGGGACTGTTAGGACTTAGAATTGACCATTTTTGACCTTATATTTTTGCCATAATATTATCCTTTTTCAGTTGAAAGCTTTGATTACATAATGACTTAATCACCCCAAGGTATGAAGTAACTCTCTGCATGTCTATATGTTTAATTGTTCATTACATATTCATGATATCTTTATATTTATCTTTGGAAAAGCTAACTAAGTTGCCAAGTAACCGTTGAACTGTCTAAAGTCTGCAGGAATTATAATTCATAGTTGCTGTAACACCAGAAACAGCAACTACGCAGTTGCTGCAACACCAGAAACAGCAACTACGCAGTTGCTACAGCCAGCAACAGCAACTATCTAAAACAGGGAAATGTTATTTTGCAACAATACCGAAAATAACAAACGGCAACTATCAGAAGATTGCCAGAATTCCATGCTGACGCAGCATGATCAGCAACTGTCCAAAAAGGATAAAACACAGTTACAGTTGCTAAAATATCAGGAACAGCATGGGTTTACTAAATCAGCAACCATGGGGAAGCGGCAAAGGATAGTGCGAGGATTCCAAGAAGACGGTCGAAGTTCGGTTACCAGCTGTGTAACAGTAAGAGACCCAAGAAAGAATACACTGTCATACTGTTGTAACAGCATCCTGTAACAAGGATGGATTTCTTATTTTTGACAGAAAGGTTTAACCGTATGAAATATGACAATCTATTGTAATAGATGTCTCCTCTATAAAGAGGAGACATCTACATTAGAGAAGGGGGGGAAAAGAGAAATAGTTTGTAAGGGAAATTTTGAAAGACAACAGCAAAGTCTGAACTTTTATTGTAACTGGATCTTTTGGCAGATGAATAGAAGATTGTTCTGAGCACCTAATCTAGCATTTGTGTTCTGGGGAATCTTGTGAGAGGGACCGGGCCCACCTTCCTCACAAGATTCACCCATTTACTTTTCTGTCAAGTGTGTAAGTGTATTTGATAATTTCTTTTTGCTGGTACTTTGTTTTGGATTCTGTAGCATTACCTCTGATGATTTCCTTTTTGCTGGTACTCTGTTTTGTTAATTGCTTGAAGCTGTAAAAGGATATTTCACCGGTGAATTAGAGTTGCAGTGTGTATTAGCAATCTGGTTACAGGGGCAGGTGTTGAACGTCCTTACCTGGAGGATAGGGTCCTGATCCTCTGCTAACAGAGCATCCATCACTTCTCTTTTTAGATTTGTATTCTTAGTCAACTGCTTTCATTTTACTTTTGCAATGCACTGTTATAACATAGAGTGAGAAACAAAATCGTGTATACTACAGCTCTTTAATGCTTTTAAAAATTAAGTACATACAGTACGCGGTAGCCTTTGAAATAAAAGACTTTCCCAGGTTGACAAATTAATGTGGTACTTGACTGTTTAATTGATAAACAATTCAACTAGCCAACAGGGACCTTAGCCGTCCCTTTGCTTGGAGGAACATACTTGGGACATTGTACTTGGGATTTTGTGGACTCTCCATGGTAGGGTTTATTGACCTGAGGAATGACTCTCGATATTCCATTGACAATGCCTGAAACCACGGGCTTTCCTTCAATATTTTTTCATTCATCTTGCTCCTCTTGGCATGAACCCAGGGCGTCCTATTCTTCGAAGGATCAAACTTTGTGGTATGCTCCTTTTCTTGCTTGATATATATGATTTCAAATTCAAAGTCGGTCGTTCGCCCTCCTCGTGGCTCATTAATGCAATTTTGGTGGCTATCCTTACGCCTTAATTGCCCGCCGCCCGCTCCTTTGTGTCTTAAATGGTACATCTTATCATGAACAGTATTTGCAATGGTTGCCTTCCATCCCATCCCCGCGGCAGCACAGCCCCTGGTGCGCAGGTGTGTCCTATGCATTTGACCGTCCATGCGCAGCTTTTTTGCAGCCTGTTTTATAGTCCCATGCCCTCTTCCAACTACGTGGAGTGCTAGGACTGGGCCTCCTATGGATAGTCAGGTGGTTGCACCCATCGTGCGAGCCTTTCGCTTCCCTACTAGCCTAGGATGCGAGCACCATTTGCGTTCCTTTGAGTCTGATAACATAGCGCAGTTTGTGTTCCCTTTTGCCCTAGGGTGCAGGCACAACCATACTAGCAGGGTCACGACTTTTCCTAATAGTGTAGGAGAGTCGGCCATGTCTGGTCCCTTCAATAGCTCTCGCGCGCGGTCCATGTGGGTGAGTTCTAATTTGATTTTATCAATTTCTTCATCAAGCTTTGCACTTTTCTTTCATAGTCTGGCCCTCATTTCCGCTAACTCGCAAAGTCTCATTTTGCCACGCCGAACGGCTTCCCATAACTATCGAATCCCATCACGCAGGTCTTTGGGTGTAGGTCAGACCATAGGGGAAATGGCTCATCCGACCCTAGATAGAGTTCCCTTGGCATACCCTACTTTGGGTATGGTCGTATTGGCCCAGCAAACCCTTGCTACGTGCAGATTCAGTTGGTGCGATGGTCGTGCAACATACGGTCGTGCCCTTTGTTGTAAATGGATGACTGCCCTGCTCCAGTGCGCACGTCCTCCAATCCGTACATGGAACCATCTTCTCCATCTCAGCTTCCTCTGTGCGTGCGGCGCTTCTTCCGATGTACCATGATGCTTCTGAGCGACAATTAAGGTGCCACAGTTGACGAACTGCCCTCACTGGTTGTGCCATTATCTGTTGACCATTGCCTTAATTCAGTGGTTACGCATCGCAATGATCTAATCATCATATTACAATTGAGTGTGGTGACTTCCTGCAATCTATTCTGCCATCTTTCCATCTCCTCATCTGCATCTGATGTGCATGAACTATCACGCTCCCATGAGAATCTTCCGTCCGCTGAGGGATTCACCCGACCCTAATCTTGCGTTGTTATTTGGTATATGTAGTCCAGTTCATCGTCATTGTCCTCATTGTGCACTGGTTCGGTGTAGTGCTCTCCTTCAGCCGGGTCCAGCGGGACTATTACCCATAGTGACTTCTTTTCGAACGTCATTTTCCGCCTTTTCAAGTTGATGACCCCATTCATGTTTGTGGCCCAATCAATTCCTAGCAACGCAGGGTAGGGATTAGTGTCATCCACAATTTCTATTACCTCGAAGTCAGTCTGCATACTTACGCCTTCAATGTCCACTGTCACCCCTTGCAGTCGGCCCATCAGTAGGATCTTTTGCTGGTTGGCCATCCTTAGTTGAATAGGAGACCACTGTAGTGCGGGCCTACCCATGCGTTCCCATGTTTGCTTAGGTAGCACATTCACATCCGACCCTAAATCCAGAATGACCTGGTCCATCTCGTACTCACTGATTTGTATTGTCATACGCATCTCCCATATGGTACGCAGAGCATGTCTTCCCAATTTCCGGACTACGTGTGGCTTTCCCGACCCTACGCACTTAGTGATCAGCTCTTGTAGTCCTTTAACGGTTGTACTGTCACGCAACAACTTCATACATGTCTTTAAAAAGGTAGTAAGCATAGAGGGATCCATCCCTGGCTCAATTGGGTCCCTCCTACCTGGAGTAGAGACTTTCGTGAAGCTCTTCTGAGCTTCCTTAGGCATCCTCTTCCCTTGTTCCATCTCAAATTTGGGTTCCCTTGTAGGGGTATTGCAACCCTTCGCATCTTCTGTAAACTCTTTTCGCGCATCTCCTCCCGTGGGCGCGCCACTCCTCAGTACGATATTTATGTTGGGGTCTTCTTCGTGTGGTTCCAACCTCATCATTTGGACATTTTGAGTTGGAATGGGCTCTAATACTCCCTTTTCACGCATCTGGGCAATTAAAGTCGGGAAATCTACCATTTCATGGTCGAACTGCTCACAGTATGGGAAAAATATCCTCGTCGGGTTAGTATAGTCGCGAGCGTAGTGTCCTGGCCCTCCACAGTTATAATAGATCAGCTATCCGCGCCCTCACCCAGGCCCCATTCCTCTTCCTCGGCCGCGTCCTTGAAATCCCCCGCGTGGCCCTATGGCTGGGTCGAAACCTCACGCTTCAGTCTACACTCGATAAGCTGGGGTCCTTTCCATCATTAAGTCGTAGCTCCGACATGTTCGCTCATCGTGACCCACTGATCTACAAAAGTTGCAATACAGTTGTTGTGGGGTCTGGGTATACTTCTGCAACAGGTGGCAGTTGTCTGTTGCATGCTTTCCACCCACTTGACAAATCACGCACCAGAGCATGGGTGCCACACTTGACCCTGCTTGTACCTCCAATTTTAGTCGCATCGGGCCCCCTGTTGCCACATAGTTCGCAAAGACTAGGCAGTGTTCCTTATCGTGGCCCTGGCCCTTACATTTGATACACCATACTTCTTCATGCCCTTCTGACTGAGGTGCCTGTCCTTGTTTCAAACTTCGCATCTCTAAGCATAGGTTTTGTATTTGCGCATGGATTTGCTGAACTCCCAACCCTGGATCTTGTATTGGGGTTTTGTGCAATCTCATCGCGGTCTCTAATGCTTCAGCTTGGGTTGAGATCTTTTGTTGTGATAGTGCCATCCTTAGATGTGGTGTCAAGGACGCCACAAACCACGCACAGTGTTGTGCATCCGTCAATGTCATGTTAGCCTCGTAGATTGTGCTCTTTAATCTCTGATCCAGATCCCACGGGTTTCACCCAGTAACATCGCGATCTCTTTGAACCCAATGACCGACTGTGTCTCTGATTTTGGCCGACCAAATTCTTTGTTCAAGGTGTCCTAGATCGCCATTATTCCCACATTTGGATGATCACTTGAGTACTTTATATACCACATCAACGAATGGTCCTGTAGCGTGCTAACTAGGGTAGCCTTTTTGATGTTATCATTTGTTATGCCTTGGGCTTCCCATACAACCCTTACCAAAAACCAGAACTGACCTAGTTCCTCATTTCCTACACCCTTAAATACCGGCAACTTGACTGCGCTCGCCATCCCAACCTTCGATGGTGGCGGAGGTGGCGTTGTTGAAGATGGATTTGACATCGGTGAAGTAGGTGATGATGTAAGTGAAGGTGGTATCAGTGGAAAGCACTGCTTAATCAACCGGACTGCGCTTCTTAGAGAGAACCTCGTGAGCTCCTCCTCACTTTCCCGTGAAATAGAAATTAGCGGACTATTCTCTAACCCTTCAGTTCCTCAGTAGCCTCTTCCACTCCACGATATGCCAGACATAAATAAATGTGCATAATCTATTTTCACACAACAGCACCTTAATCCAAGTATTCAACGATTTAATATACTTACCCCGCAATCCTTGGAGGAAGTGCCTTTCTGCGTCACTATAACTCACAGTTGTGTCTATCGCAAACTTAGTAATAAAACCTCCTATTACCCGATCCAACCAGTGATCTACTGTGCAGGCGAATTTATCTTCGGATGCTGCTATCCTGCGCACCAATTCTGGAGTCCACACAATAGATTGATCTAGTTTGCACCTTCCCACGTTGTCAGCTAACCTCGCGATCCACTCGTACAACTCTATCGGGAATTTCGTGAAGAAGATCTCGTGGATATCTATGTATATGTAATGATCAAACCACCCTTCCTTTGATATCTGCGGGTTTCTATTTTCCTAAACCACGAACTCGTGAAGCTTCTGATCTAGCCAATCTTCAAGCTCTTTCTTTGTAGGATTCTAGTGTTCTGACATCAGACATCCCTTAGGCAGATCCCAGTCCTAGCAACGGAACCATTTTTTGGCTTATAGGGGCCTGACCCAGGTTCAAAAGAGTTATTTAGCCAAACAAATCCCGCAGCTACCAGCCCTTTCGGCAATAGCCCGCAGGGCGCGGGCTAAGGTCTCACCTGAGGTAGCAAGGGAGGGTGCTGGAACCAGGTTTCCACACCCTTGGGATGTCTTGATGGGGTATGGAAGGTTTGTGCGCCGTTCTGTGGCTTCGCGCCACTCTGCTCGGTGTAGATCTGGACCCAGAAAAACCCTTAATACTTATTATTAACGTGTTGTTATAGATTAGATCTACCTTTTATGGTCTTTAAGTAAACATTTAATAGAAATAACCAGTTCGCGCACCTAGAAAAGTTATAGATTTGCATAAACTCATAACATAAGCATACACGCACATATCAAACAGATATATCAACCATAAATTAACCAGATCCACAATAATTCAGATTTAACACAGTATTTTAGAATCAACTTATCTTTATTCAACTCTTCCACCAATACATCCAGATCTGCCTTGCGCACTCAGCTGTAGGGGTCTGCGCACACATTTGCGAACTTTACTAGGCCTCTATGCACACATTTGCAGAGCCTCTATCTACCCACCAACACCCCTGACTCGGACTTACAGACGCTTCAAGACTTCATTCTTCAAAAACCCTTTACATTCTAGATCCAAAAGTACATCCCAAAAGCTAACTTCTATCCATAGATCCTTTCTCAATTTATACATTCCCATGGTCCGCGGACCATGGGCAAGCCGACTCGCTTCCTATTTTTTTACATTATTTTTGGGCGGACAACCCTTTTACTTGACTCATTTACACCGCGCACTTCACGTAGTCCTTACCATACCTTTCCAAAAATTGTGGGATTTGAGCCCCAAAACTGTTATGCGGGTCCTCTGCTACCTAACATGAACCTAGTACAATAATCCTGAACTGACTCATTATGAACTCTTCTAATGTTATCATATTCAGAAAGTATTTGTAGAGGGTTTTTCTTTCTTTCCCGTCTATCAATGAATAATCTATGAAAAGCAGCTAAATCTGCAATATGATTAGCTGGTAAAACTTTGAACCATTTCTTAACATCCCCAGTTAATGTTTGGGCAAACAACCTCATTTGGACATCTAATTCATCTATCTCATGCAACTCAAAATAGTCAGTCATTTTGTTCACATGTTGTTGAGCAGTGTACTGACCAGTAGCATCAAACAAAAATACTTTGCTTTGATAATCTTGGGGCATGGTATGGAGTTGTGCAGGTAAAACCAAAGGTGCATATCAGTCTGCCATGGCTTGGATTCTGGCTTGATTAGGGGGTAAAGTGTTGGTACTTGAGGAAGGGCTTGAAATGGATGGAGATGAACTAGATGAGGATGTGATGTTTGGCTGATGAATAACTAGTTTAGGGGAATGGACTGTGGTGGATACTATTGGTGAGGTGGTGGTAAATGAAGGTGTATTTACAGTGATTGAAGATTGTGCAGAAATTTCAAAGGTAGCAGCAGTGAGGGCAGATAGTTCAACAGATTGTTGAAGGTAAGAATCATCTATATGGCTTATCAATGTAGAGGTTAAAGCTTCTAACTTGTAAAAAGTGTGTTATGCTCTTAACCTGCAAAGTAATACCGAACATAGAATATGCGAAGAAAAGATACCCAGAACACAGAATATGCGAAGAAAATATACCCAGAACACAGAATAGCAATGATTTTATTACTCAGAGAGAAATGTTCACAGGCCTCTTCGAGGGGGCAACCTCCCATAGAGCAGAGCTCGATTACAAAACAAGACACGATACTCCTCGCAGGGAGTCTCTATCCTTTATATATGACTCATACATGCAATACCACGGGCCAATACCGTGGGTTTTATTAATACCATCTATCTAATACTACTGCCCATTTACCATCTATCTAATATTACCGCCCATTTGCAACTAACTGTGGTCCCGTCATTGCCCACGGGGCTTTGGATTGATGGTGAATGGGTGCGCTGTTAAGGCACTCCTTGCGATAGGTCACTGGTTCAAATCCCCCGTGGGTACTTAGGTTAGTCTTAACTAGAAAAAAAAAAAACTGTGGTCCCGTCATTAATTGCGGGTTAATCACTTACAAATATTAATATGGGCTTTATTGACTCTTGACTATGACGTGATCCCATCACATAAATAAGGGGGTTAGGGTGGGACCCTAACATGCCCTCCCCCTTAAGACTAGCCTTGTCCTCAAGGCTGAAGCTGCGGAAACTGCTGAAGAATAGTGGCTGGTTCCCAAGTTGCATCTTCCGAAGAGGTGTCTTTCCATTTGACGAGGACCTCCTTAATCATGCGGCCTCGCAGGTGCTTGTCTCGTGTGTCTAGAACCTATTCAGGTTGAAGCCAGATTGACCCTTCTTCGTCCAATTCAGGTAGACTAGTTTGAACTCGGCAATTGTTCCCAATCACTTTCTTGAGGCACGATACATGGAAAACTGGGTGGATTTTTGCTGTAGGTGGCAAAGCCAACTTGTAAGCCACTTCTCCAATGCGCTGAAGTACTTGGTATCGTCCGTAGAATTTTGGAGAGAGCTTTTGACAACCCTTGTCTTTGAGTGATGTTTGCTTATATGGTTGCAGCGTCAAAAAGACCTGATCCCCTTCTTGAAATTGGCGCTCTGAGCGATGTTGGTCAGCCTGTTGCTTCATACGGTTCTGAGCTTGATGAAGATTCTCGCGCAGATGGGCGAGCATGGTTGCGCGATGTTGTAGGAGTTGATCCACGGCTTGTACTTTGGAGCACCCCGTGAGATAAGAAGTAGGGGAAGGTGGAAGTTGACCATAGACTGCTTCATAGGGAGTCATTTTGGTGGTGGCATGATAGTTGGTGTTATACCACCATTCCGCCAGAGGTAACCACTGTACCCAAAGGTGTTTCTTTTCTGAAGTGAAACACCTAAGGTAGGTTTCTAGACATTTGTTGACGACTTCGGTTTGACCATCTGTTTGCGGATGATATGAAGTACTGAGTTTGAGTTGAGTGCCTTGTATTCTGAAGAGCTCCTGCCAAAAATTACTGGTGAAGATTGGGTCGCGGTCGGACACAATAGAAGTGGGCATGCCATGCAATTTGAAGATCTGATCCATGAAAGTTTGAGCAACCAAAGTTGGTGTAAATGGTTGGGGTAGGGCGCAGAAATGAGCATACTTCGACAGTCGGTCCACAACCACCATGATGACTGACTTGTTCCCAGACTTTGGAAGACCTGTAATGAAATCCATGGAGACCTCTGTCCAAATTGACACCGGAATGGGCAATGGTTGTAATGTGCCTGGTGTGTTAACGGTTTCCCCTTTGTGGCGTTGACAGACGTCACATTCTGCTACGAAAGTAAGGATGTCCTGTTTCATGCCGGTCCAAAAAAATGATCTTCTGGTGTGAGCATACGTCTTCTGAAAGCCCGAATGTCCTGCAATGGGAGATGAGTGCAATTCTGCCAAAATGCGACTTTTGAGGGTGGATGTTGGTGATATTACGACTCTGTCCTTGTAGCGAAGAATATCATTCTGCCACGAGTAGCCCTTGCTGGAATTAGGATCTACCTGCAATTGAGAAATGAGTTGGGAGAGCCCGGGATGTGAAAACCATTCCCTGCGAGCCTCTTCAATCCAGTCTGGAATGGGGAGGGAAATTGCGAGCAGAGTACTTTCCTCCTCAAATTGGCGCGACAATGCATCTGCTACACTGTTGTCTTTCCCTTTCTTGTAAATGATCTCATAATCATATCCCAGCATTTTGGCTAACCATTTGTTTTGTTGTGGGGAAGATAGGCGTTGCTCCAAAAAGTATTTAAGACTGTGATGATCTGTGCTGATTTGGAAACGTCGCCCCAACAAGTAAGGTCGCCAGGTCTCGACTGCATGTAAGATGGCCATCATTTCCTTCTCGTAGGTAGATTGGCCCAGATTCCTCCCACTTAGTTGTTGGCTGGTGAAGGCCAATGGTCGCCCTTCCTGCATTAATACCGCTCCAATACCTGTTCCCGAAGCATCACATTCAATGACAAATGATTTGGTGAAGTCCGGTAGTGCTAAGACGGGAGTGGAACACATGGCAGTTTTGAGAGCGGTAAATGCCTGATGTGCTTCCTCGTTCCAGAAGAAGGAATTTTTCTTTAGGAGTTGCGTTAGGGGCTTCGCTATGCGGCCATAGTTGTGGACAAATTTACGATAATAGCCCGTGAGACCCAAAAATCCTCTCAAGCTTTTCAAGGTCTTAGGTTGAGGCCATTCTTGCATTGCCTGGATCTTTTTGGGGTCCACCTTGACACCTTCACGCCCCACAATGTGGCCCAAATACTCAACTTCTTCCATGCCAAACGAACACTTAGACATCTTGACAAATAATTTATGCGTGCGGAGCAGTTGCAAGAGTAGATCTACATGCTGAAGATGTGCCGCCCAAGTGCCACTATAGATGAGGATGTCATCGAAGAAGACAAGGACAAATTTTCTGAGATATGGTTTGAGGAGGTGATTCATAAGGCTCTGAAAAGTAGAGGGGGCATTACAGAGACCAAATGGCATGACTAGGAACTCATAATGGCCTTCATGAGTTCTGAAAGCCGTCTTGGGAATGTCGACTTCCTTCATGCGAATTTGGTGGTAGCCTGAGCGAAGATCCAACTTAGTGAAGAATTGAGCCCCATTGAGTTCGTCCAGCAAATCGTCAACCACCGGGATGGGAAATTTATCTTTGACTGTTAACTTATTGAGGGCCCTGAAGTCGGGACACATCCGCCACTCCCCATCTTTCTTGAGGACCATGAACACTGGGGATGAATAAGGACTAATGCTGGGACGAATGACACCTGCTTCCAACAATTCCTTGATGATTTTTTCTATTTCATTCTTTTGGGTGAACGGATATCTGTATGGCCGCACATTTGGGGGTTGGGCCCCTGGAACCAATGTGATGCTATGATCATGTTCCCCTCGTGAGGGTGGAAGCTCATGAGGCTTGTCAAAGACTGTCCGATGTTTATTTAAAATCTGTTGCATCTCAGGATGAATTGGCAGAGACATGGTGTCGACTACCTGGATGGCATTGAATTGAGCTACCACTCCATGATGGCCCTTTTTTAACAATTTTTCCATCCTATGCGAGCTGATGATAGAGGGGGCTCCCGCCTGTAGTCCACGGAGGGTATGTGTGGAGTTGTTCTACTTAAAACTCATATATAACTCCTGGAAATCCATTGTGATTGGCCCAAGAGTGCGGAGCCATTCCGCGCCTAGGACAATGTCGCAACCCCCCATGTGTATTGCAAACATGTGGGTTTTCAATTGATAATCCCCCATTTGAAGTTTGACATTTTCACAGCGACCTTCACATTTCATTGTGCCCCCATCTGCAATCTGGACTTGGAAGTTAGAAACTACCCTGATGAAACAATGTGCTGCTTCAGCGATCTTTTGATGGATGAAATTATGGGTACTTCCACTATCAATCAAGACTACTACTGGGCGATGTTTAAGAAAACCCCTGATTTTGAGAGTTTGAGGGGAAGAAATTCCTGCCAATGCATTTAGCGAAATAATTGGTTCATCAGATACAATCTCCTTTTGGTTATCTTCTTCGATCGCCTCCGGTTCCTCAAGTGGTGGATCTTCCTCGGTGGAGCTGTAGTCAGTGGCATCTATTTGAAAAAACCTGGGCTCTTTGCATTTATGACTCGGGGAATATTTTTCATCACAGTAGTAACATAGTCCTTGCTTCCTTCTTTCGGCCATTTCCGCAGGTGACACCTTTTGAATCTTAAGTGTCTGAGTCGTATTGGGAGCTTGTGAGGGACGACCTTTAGCGGGGAAGTTGGGGCGGCTGGATTGGGCTATTAATGCACGTTCCACCTTACGAGCTACCTGGCAAGCCTCTGTCCATGTGGGAGGGTGGTGGAGTAGAACCTGAGCTTTGATGGCTTCTTTAAGACCGCTGATAAAGCATTCCATGTAGAACTCATCTATGAGACCCCTAGTGCGGAAGGCTAAGGCTTCAAAAGTAGTAATATATTCCTCCACTGTACCTGTCTGTCGGAGCTTAGTGAGACGCCCCAAAAAAGAGTCTTCCTGTTCAAAGCGACTTCGAAGAGCTTTGGAAAATTGGGCCCAATTCTGAAAATGTCCATTGCAACGCTGATGCCATTCCTTCCATTTCCATCGTTCATTGTCCAAGTACATGGTGCCCACCATAAGCTTAGTCCCCTCATCTATGATATGATTCAATTGGAAATACTACTCCATTTGTGCTAGCCATGCAGACGTGTGAGAACCGTCAAATTTATGCATATCCAACTTGGGAGGTCGCTGACTGGGTGGTGGATGGGTGTGCCAGACGTGATGAGAGTGGCTAGACTCACCCTCATGGTATTCATGGCCATTATACGCCTCCTCGTTGGCTGGCTCCTTGCCCTTTGGGAGTGCATCATGTATCTGGAGACTTATTCCTTTAAGCTCAAGTTCGATATTCTTCACCGCAGTTTGGAGGGAGTTCACATGGTCTTCAATTTTGTCTATCCTTTCATTGGCCATCGCTTGAGCGCGAGTTTCTACCACACACCAACCTGATGAAAAATTGGGACCGCCTAAAAAAATTTTACTAAGAAATTGAATGGTACCACCTTGCTCAGCTCGTCGTCCTGATTCTGATGGGCTAGGTCACCAATAAGTGCCCCACTCACCAAATCCTCAAATGTCAATGCCAAAAGTCCTGCGAAAATTATATCCAGGGACAGGAACCCTTCACAACTACTCCGATCTAGTGGAACAACTGCTGCTGCTGATCTGATGGAGCTGCGGGACTGATGTCGGCTGCTGCTGCACTTGCTGATCTGGAATAGGTGATGTGTGATCCCCCGATAGAAAGGGAACTATGGTCTTGAGGAGTGTCAGGTGCTACAGATCGCAATATACATAAGGGTCTGACAGTAGTACTCGGCCCAATGTTTCAGGGCTCTAACTAAGGAGGATTGACCGTACCCTTAGCCGTACAACCCGACTACCCTATCGTACGGGAAAGTAATCTCTCCGAGTGCTGTTCTCGATGTACTGTAGCCACAAGACAGCCGAAGGTTTATCTATGGCGAGGCTTCAAGGGAGCTAGGGGGCTTCCTATATACCCAGAGGGTATGTGGAAGACAGTCCGTGCGCGGTTCTGTCTAATGCGCTACTACTCGAAGGGGTACCCACAGGGGTTACAAGGGAGTCCAACAAACGTGACCACCTCTTGTATTTCCTGCATGCATGCCTCCCCAAATCCGCAGGTTTATGCGCTTAACGACAGATCCCGTGGTTTAAAGACGCCGGAACACGTCTCTAGCCAAAAAAAAAAAAAAAATTGCTAAAATTTGGAGATCCCACCGAGCCCTAGAAAGTGCTTTGATACCACTTGTTATGCTCTTAACTTGCAAAGTAATACCGAACATAGAATATGCAAAGAAAAGATACCCAGAACACAGAATATGCGAAGAAAATATACCCAGAACACAGAATAGCAATGATTTTATTACTCAGAGAGAAATGTTCACAGGCCCCTTCGAGGGGGCAACCTCCCATAGAGCAGAGCTCGATTACAAAACAAGACACGATACTCCTCGCAGGGAGTCTCTATCCTTTATATATGACTCATACATGCAATACAACGGGCCAATACCGTGGGTTTTATTAATACCATCTATCTAATACTACCACCCATTTACCATCTATCTAATATTACCGCCCATTTGCAACTAACTGTGGTCCCGTCATTAATTGCGGGTTAACCACTTACAAATATTAATATGGGCTTTATTGACTCTTGACTATGGCGTGATCCCATGACATAAATAAGGGGGTTAGGGTGGGACCCTAACAAAGTGTCCAAGACAAATTTATCTAAATCTGGATGGATATGCACCTTCTTTGATTCAATGAGTTGAATAAAATTAGGGTCTAACACAATTTCATGAATTGCATTTTCTGATTTAGTTCTAAATAATGAGAGGTCAAATGAAAAATCAAATGGAATTTCCTCTAAAGTTGACAACTCCTGAGGGAGTGGATTTGCTTTAACTAACTGGCTACTACTTCCTTGAGTTCTACCTTTTTTGGTTTTCTTAAAATGTTGTCTGGGTCATCAACTATTGTAGTAGGGTTTAGATCTAGGTTTGCCCTGGTATAGTGAGTCTTCTTAGGAGCCAGAATTTTAACTTTTTAATTGTTTTTTATGAAACTTTTTAAGAACAACTTATAAAAATGACCTTAAGGGGCTCAAGAAGAAATATTAATATTTCCTTAAAGTTTTATCAGACTGAGGATCGAGGTCCCCAGTATGGTCACCAATTATGTTATCACTCCAAAATTTCTTCTAAGTTGTCAGAAAAAGAAATGATAGAGGTAACCACAGACCAACTTTGGAGATCAGGATCTAGCCTTCCTAATCTCAGAGAGGGCTCTCTCTTTTTTATTTAACTGTTGGGTTGTGTTATATTCTTTCCACATAGTTAACAGGGGGTTTGAAGGGCACTTGTAACCCCACTTTATGGGGTTTGAGGCAGCACCCTGGAAAATTTTGGTTTTGGACTCTATGTTAGGTTGGGCGAACCCACCTATGGTTTTGTGCATGATTTTCGCAAATGTTTATTGGACGTGATGGTTTTTCGGTCCATGGTATTGGACGCGATGGTTTTCGGTCCATGGTAGTGGACGCGATGGTTTTCAGTCCATGGTATTGGATGCTTTGGCATGTATAAATATGTATTGTAACATTGAAAGGAACATAATGAAAAATCAAGCTAGTAGTCCTGGTTTTGGGATCTAGGGGAAAATCTCTGTGTATATGTGTTTTATGTGTTATGCTCTCGCATTGTTTATTTTCTGTGTTTTAGAATTCGTATGCAGGTAATTTCTGTACGGGGTTAAAACCTACACTTGGTATCAGAGCAGTTTTGGCTTCAAGGGGATGTTTTTGTTGCTGAGGGGTTTCGCTCGAGCCTGTGGTAGACCCTATTCAATGGGAGATCTGCGAGATCGATTCTGGTGGTGAAAGAAGATGGCGAGCAGTGGAAAGATATAGATCGAGAAATGTAATGGTCAGAGTTTTGAGTTGTGGAAACTCAAGATGGAGGATCTATTGGTGGATAAAGATCAGTGGATCGCGGTAGATCCGGATACTAAACCAACGGGAGTGTCTGATGAAGAATGGAAGAAGTTGGATCGAAAGGCAAAGAGCACAATACGATTGTGTGTCTCAGATTCAGTATTTCTGAATGTATCAGGGGAAGCTACGGCGAAGGCTTTGTGGGACAAGTTAGGGACTTTGTACCAATCTAAGTCTCTAGTGAATAAACTGTTCCTGCGGAAAAAGCTATATAACCTGAGGATGAAGGATGGAGACTTGGTGACAGAGCATCTGAATGCATTTAATACTGTGGTAAGTCAATTAGCATCTGTTGATATTAAAATTTCAGATGAAGATAAGTGCATCAGTTTGTTGTGTTCTCTACCAGATTCGTGGGATAGTCTAGTTATTGCAATAGGTAGCAATGCAACTGCCTTGCAGTTTGATGAAATAGTCTCATCTTTGCTGACGGAGGAGATGAGGCCAAAAAATATGGAGAGCCAGAATGGTGATGCCTTGTCTATATGAGGATGGTCCCAGAACAGAAACAAAAATAAGTCATCGAGTGGGAGATCTAAATCTAGAGGGAGATCTAAATCTCCAGGAAAACATGTAAAGGTGGTGTGCTGGAAATGTGGAAAGGAAGGCCACTTTAAAAGGGACTGTAAATCTAAAGTTCCTGACAAAGGAAAGGGATCTGATGAGGCTCCTTCTGTAGAGGTGAAAACCACCTCAGATGAAGGTGGGGATGTGTACTTGGCTTCTTCAAGTACACATGTAGATCATGAGGCATGGTTGATTGACTCAGGTGCATCCTTTCACTTCACTCCCCATAGAGAGTGGTGATGTCTTCTTGGGGGATGACAGGAAGGCTAGAATCATTGGTCATGGAAAAGTAAAGTTGAAGTTGCGGAAGGGTTAGAACACTTCTGGGTGTTCTACATATTCCTGCATTGGCCAGAAATCTGATTTTTGTAAGCAAGCTACATGATGCAGGTGTAAAAACAGTGTTCGAGAAGGATACCTGCAAGATGGTTCGGGGAGCACTGGTATTGGTGCAGGGAGTTCGGATTGGAACTCTGTACAAGCTACAAGGTAGCACTATTATTGATGGGTGTAATAGTTCTATGGTTTCTAAAAGTGAAGCAAAAAATCTAGTGGTCTGTGGAGAGAAGGCCATGCTGTGGCATCAAAGGCTTGGACACATTGGAGAGAAGGGCCTTCGAATACTTCATGGTAAAGGTATGGTAGAAGGTATGAGTAATAACTCTCTGGAATTTGATTTCTGTGAAAATTGTGTATATGGGAAGCAGAATCGGGTGAGTTTCCCCTCTGGTGGTAAGAGGGCAAAACGGATATTAGAACTTGTGCATAGTGATTTGTTTGGACCTGTGAAGGTTCCATCACTGGGTAAGTCTGTGTACTATGTATCATTTATAGATGACTTCTCAAGGAATACATGGATATATTTCCTTAAGAATAAATCTGAATCCTTTGATAGGTTTAAAGAATTTAAGGCTCTGGTGGAAAACCAGACAAAGAAGAAGATAAAGGTGTTGAGGATAGATAATGGTGGAGAGTTTTGCAGCAAGTAATTTGAAGAATTTTGTAAGAAGTGTGGTATATCACGGCAGAAGACTACTCCATATACACCTCAGAAAAATGGAGTTGCAGGAAGAATGAACAAGACGTTGATGGAAAGGGCAAGAAGCATGCTCAGTGGTGCCGGGTTAGGACAGGCATTCTGGGCAAAGGTGGTAGACACTGCATGTTACCTAGTCAACAGGTCACCTTCATCAGTGTTGGAGGATAAGACTCCACAAGAGGTATGGACTAGTAAGAAAGCCTCTCTTTCACATCTAAGGGTATTTGGATGTGATGCATATGTACATGTTCCAAAGGAGAAAAGAACCAAGTTGGATAGTAAATCTAAAAAGTGCATCTTTATTGGGTATAAGGATGGTTTAAAGGGTTATAAGCTTTGGAACCCAGTAACAAAGAAGGTTGTGTACAGCTGAGATGTGGTGTTCAGAGAGGTGAAAGATGTTATTAAACATGAAGCCAAACCAAAGGAACCTGAGAAGATAGAGTTTGAGCTAAAGGAGGAAGAATCATACTTTACAGCAGAGGAGGAATCAGAAGATGAAGAGCCACAAACTCCGATTGTAAGAAGATCAGTTCGAGAAAGAAGGCAACCAGAAAGGTATAGTCCATTTGCTTTCTATTCAAATTTTGCTTTGTCTGTTACTGATGATGATCCCAGAACTGTGAAGGAAGCAGTGGATTCAGAGGATGGAAAACTCTAGAAAGAGGCCATGGTTGATGAAATGGCATCTTTGCACAAAAATGAGGCTTGGGATCTGGTGGAGTTGCCGGCTGGAAGGAAACCCATTGGCAGCAAATGGGTTTTCAAAAAGAATACAAATGTAGAAGGAAAAGTGGAGAAATACAAAGTTCGGTTGGTAGCAAAAGGCTATTCCCAGGTGCCAGGAATTGATTTTGGCGATATTTTTTCTCTTGTTGCCAAGGTAACTTCTATTAGATTACTTTTATCTGTTGCTGTTGCTTTTGATTTTGTGGTAGAACAGATGGATGTAAAGACAACATTTCTTCATGGGGATTTGGAAGAGGAAATCTACATGAAGCAACCTGAAGGCTTTGCGGTGAAGGGTAAGAAAGAACTGGTATGCAAGTTAAAGAAGTCTCTGTATGGGTTAAAACAGTCACCAAGGAGGTGGTATTAGAAATTTGATACATTTATACGGGGACTTGGCTTCACCAGAAGAAAATCAGATCACTGTGTGTATTTTAAATTAATTGGTGACCGTGTTATTTATCTGGTCTTGTATGTGGATGATATGTTGTTGGTTGGAAATGACAAAGAAATTATCTAGGATTTGAAGACCCAATTGTCCTCGAAATTCGACATGAAAGATCTTGGTGCTGCAAACTATATTTTGGGCATGGAAATTAAAAGAGATCAGGCAAATAGGAAGCTCTGGTTAAACCAGAGGAAGTATGTCGAGACAATACCTCAAAGGTTTAATATGCATGATAGTAAACCAGTGAAGGTTCCTATTCCTGTAGGTGTGAGGTTATCTGCTGAACAATGTCCCAAGACACAAGAAGAGGAAGAGGACATGTCCCATGTTCCATATGCAAGTGCAGTCGGTAGTCTGATGTATGCAATGGTTTGTACTAGACTAGACATTGCACATGCAGTGGCAGTATTGAGCAGGTTTATGTCAAAACCAGGAAAGGAGCATTGGACAGCAGTGAAGTGGGTTTTCAGGTATTTGCATGGCACTAGTGATTATGGTCTGTGCTACCAAGGAAGACCAAGATTGGACAGAGTGTTGGATATTTGTGGCTTTGTTGATGCAGACTGGGCTAGAGATTTGGATCAAAGAAGATCTACAAGTGGGTATATGTTTAACCTACTTGGAGGTGCAGTCAGTTGGTTGAGTAAGAAACAATCTGTAGTGACAATATCAACTACAGAGGCAGAATACATGGCAGCCACTCATGCAAGCAAGGAAGCAGTTTGGTTGCAGATATTGTGTTCAAGTATGGGGTTAGTACAGGAAGCTATAAGGATAGAGTGTGACAGACAAAGTGAAATTTTCTTGGCAAAGAACCCTGCATATCATTAAAAGACAAAGCACATTGCTGTTCAGTATCACTTTGTGAGGGATATGATAGAAGACAAAAAGGTGTTGTTGGTAAAGGTGGACACTTTGAAGAATACTGCAGATGCATTGACAAAATATGTGAGCTCTGAGAAGTTCTTTTGGTGTAGAGAGACAATGGGCATTTCAAGGTTGGGAAAATGACTAAGCTCTCTTGTGGCCCCCTGTGGAAAGAAAACAACAAGTGGGAGAATTTTGGGTTGTGTTATATTCTTTCCACATAGTTAATAGCAGGTTTGAAGGGCACCCGTAACCCCACTTTATGGGGTCCGGGGCAGCACCCCGGAAAATTTTGGTTTTGGACCCTATGTTAGGTTGGGCAGACCCACCTATGGTTTTGTGTATGATTGTCGCACATGTTTTTGAGACGCGATGGTTTTTCGGTCCATGGTATTGGACGCGATGGTTTTCGGTCCATGGTATTGGATGAGATGGTTTTCATTCCATGTATTGGATGCTTCGGCATGTATAAATATGTATTGTAACATTGAAAGGAACATAATCAAAAATCAAGCTAGTAGTCCCGGTTTTGGGATCCAGGGGAAATCTCTATGTATATGTGTTTTATGTGTTATGCTCTCGCATTGTTTATTTTTTTTGTTTTAGAATTCGTATGCAGGTAATTTCTGTATGGGGTTAAAACCTACATTAAATTTGTTTAGTTATTTGATTTTAGGCTAGTTATGATTCTACTTGGGTTTTTTATTTGAATTTGGGTGGTGGGATCACGTAATTAGATGAACAAAGGGTTGGTTTAACCATTGGGCTAATGGGGTCAAAATGCCAGACAAACAGGACTGGATCAAGTTCTAAAAATAGTGTCTACAAAGAAATATAGAAAAGTTATTACAGATCTTAAAGGATTGATTGTGAAATGGTTTCCAATCAGATCCAGGGAGCAATTAAGGGTTCCTTAGGCTAGATTATGAAGAGAAATGAAAGAAGTCAATCAGGATGGGAGAGAAATTAATGGTTCTCAAATCCGAATATCAGAGGAAAACATATAAATGATTAACTGCACAAAATAGAGTGTACTTAAACAAATTCTGAGTTAAATTTCCAGTTAATTCATTCAAATTTAGATAAAATTTAAGTTTATAAAACACATAAGAAGGTACCAAAATCATAAAAAGAAGATACTTCACTGCAATAGCTCATCTCATGAATCCTATAGTGCAATCTTTTTATTACTTGCTCCAGTTTGTTGACTTGAAAATTGGTACAATAACCCTTAGGTTTAAGATCAAAATAACCCTACAAATGTATAGCAATCCACCCTCAATAGTTCGAATTATGAAGTATTTATACAAAATATCCCAAACTGTCTTGGGAATTAATTTAGAAGAAAGAAATATGTTCATGCAAGAAGATAGAGACAGCTATTGAACTATTGCTTGTTGTCCCTGTTATTTAGGTTCTATTGGCTTTGATCTTTTGATATTTTGCACTTTAATCTTCTTTTTTGTTTGCTCATCACGTTGGATGTTCTTTTTCTTTAACCTTTCATCTGATACACTTTGAACAGGCTAACCTATCAATATCCTTTCACTGTGCCCTTTTACTTTTACTGTGTATTTTACTTTTTTACTGTGTATTTCTATAGTAAATCATTTAGTTTTTCCCATGTCTCAGCATCTAGTAATTGGATATTGAGCATCTTCATGTAGATCTCATCTTCCTCTATATACTTGGAAAAAGTAGGCTTATTGACAAAAAGGTGTTTTACCTCATGCTGGAGGTAAAACAAATTCTCAAAAGTTTGATACAATACTTTGCCAGTAGGTATACCCTTCATGGATGAAGTATTTACCTGATCTCTGGCCATTTCTCTGATCTTTTTATTATAGTCTTCCTGGGTCATTAATTTGTCGTTTATAACCAAGGGATTTGGTAAACCTTTTTGTCTCAAAATTTCAAACTTAATCATGAAATTGCCTATATCCAGTTGCATGGTTTGGCACTTATCTTCAAGGTTTAACATTAAATTCCTCTTGGTGAGGACCATTTTAACTTCCAAAATTGTACCTTTTCTATCAGGTATCTCTAATTCTTGTAGCTCATACTTGTTCTTGGAGTTGAGGAAGTGAATGATCCTTGCAACTTCCTCTGGCATGTCTCCAAGTTCTGCTTTAACCCTCTGAATGGCTTCTATAGCCTGCTTTATCAAATCAATTTGTTCAAAAATAACCTGGATGGATGGCCAAATATCATTGACAGAGTCAATGATATTGGTCCACAGTTGCTCCTTAGCTTGGCCTAAAGGTTCATTGAGTGTTAGTTCCTTCTCCAAGCTTTTGATTCTTTCAATCATCCTTGTATATTTATGTTGTTCTTCTTTGTGCATGATTTGGGCAAGTTTGTAATCTGTCTCCAGGCTGGTCACTTTCTCCTTAAGCCTGTTCATCTCAGTGGTCTGAATGGACATTTCTTCCATTGCCTTGACCAGCCTGTTTGCTTCATCACTTGTAGAGCCTGTTGTTGTTGATCCTATTGCTGATGTAGTTGGTGTAGATGTTGGCAGTGTTGTGGCCATTGGAGCAGAAGGAGCTAAGGATGCTACCAAAGTACAAGGTACAATAGTGGTAACTATTGCGATGACAGTTGTAGGAGCATCATCAAGACTAGCTTGTTTGAGTTGAATCAAGCTAACCAATTCTTTCTCCATCTCCTTTAGCTGATCATTCAGCTGCAGCACTAGCTCCATCATCTCTTCATGATTGGTCTGACTCTCTAGGACCTCCTTTGTTTGTGGGTGTTGTAAATGAGGCAGCTTAAGCTATTTTTTGAGGGTTGCTATGTCCTCGTTCTTCTTTTTTATCAACATTTTAGCAGCCTTAATGTCACTTGAATCATCGTTGAGTTCAATGACCAAGTCCTCCAATGAATTTATCGTGTTATCTTTGGCCTATGAGGAGGCCTTCTCCAATTTGTATTGGTCTATCACATTATCTAATGAATCCTGCAGCTTGTGGACAGCTATGACCTTTCCTATAAGGGTGGAGTAAATCATTTCTCCAGCCTGTTTATGGAACTCTATTTGGCAGTGGGATGAACATCCCTAGCCATCACCTCAAAATTAGTCTTCTTATAGTCAGCCGAGGTCTTTGGTTGCTGCATAATGGGCTGCAAAAATGACACCTACATCTTTCCTGCTTTGATGTTAAATGTTGACATCAATATGCTCTAGTTGGGTGGTGTACGTTTGAAGTATTGGGCATATGTCTCTACCTTCAACTTCTCATTCCTCATCTTTATTTCTTTGAACCTGTCTTTGATATCCTTTTCCCTATTAGCTAGCCTGACAAAGGAAGAAACCTCAACACTTTGTTGTCTCTCTATCATTTGGGTGTTGGAGGTTGATGGTTGTTGTGTTTCACCTGATGCAACTGTATCTTTGCTCCTCTGCCCCATTGTTTCAGTGTCAGTTATTTCCACTGATTCAATATTCTCCTCCTGTTCAGACACAGGATTCAACTTGGGCCTTTTCCTTAGCTCAAACAACTCATCTGTAGTCTCCATGGCAGAGCTGGATGCCTCTTCCCTGTTCCTCTTTGGATTCTTCTCCTCATTGGCTGGGGTCTGAAGGACAGGAGGAATGTTCATTGGCTCCCCTAGTTCTGGGACCTGTAGGAAAGAGTTCTGGTCAAATTGTTTTTCAAGATCAATCAGTGTGTTTTCAACATCCACAACTGTGTTGTCCATATCAATCAATGTGTTTTCCACCCACTCAGATTGGTTGGAAAATTGTTCAATGTTAGGTCTTGGGTGGTGGATATAAGGTCCCAACTTGACCCTGAGTCTTAGTTTATTTATAACCCCATGAGGGTCATACTGCCACATGAAGTTGTTGTTGAATTTCATCTGTTGTAGTATTTTGTCAGCCTCTGGTCCAACCTCTCTGTTATTGCAATTGAATGGGCCCAATTGGTTCTTCATCTTAAATTGGGTTTTCTTCCTAGCAGATAGGAAGTGGACCTCATAAGAGTTGATGATTTTTCTGAAGTACTCAAGTGCAAATATCCTCATAGGGAGGTATTTTGGAAACTTATAGGGGGCTAATTGGCATCCATAAACTCTGATTTCAGTGTGGTTCTGGTACAAGTACCAGTGTCCCACCTTGTTGTTCTTAGCCAATTGTAACACCCTTTTGATCTCTTGGTTGATCCTAGGTTGAGTATTAGAAGTCATCATGTTCATGACTGGGTATACAAATGAGTCTATGAAGTCTTTGTAGATAAATTCTATGGAAAATTTTTGGACCAAGGGTGTCCAGTAGACCACTGATCTCTCTTTTCCCTTGGTATCCAGCTTCTAGATGCATATGTTGGCATTATGATACAGGTGTTGTCCTTGATGGCAACTCACTCAGATGAAAGATCATGGTGCAGCATGTCAACAACAAAGAATTACAAATCAGACTACAGAGAATGAAGAAAGAGAGGTATACGCAGGTTCACCTTAACCAAGTTGCGTATACACGTAGGTTCACCTTAACCAAGTTGCGTATACACGCAGGTTCACTGAACACAAGTCGCGTATACGTACACACACACTTTCACAGAAGGAAAAGTGCGTATATGTTGGAAAACTAAGTTTTTGCTCCGAGGAGTTTGGTCCAAAGTATTTTTATCCATGGTATTGGTCCAAGGTATTTGGTCTGAGGTATTGACCCTAGGTATTTGGTCCAAGATATTGGTCCTAAGTGGTTTTGATCCATGGTATTGAGAAAGGCCTAAAACTATATAAGGAGGAGAAGATCATTAGGCCAAGGTGTGCAAGTATCGAATATATGATGAAGTGTGAGATCTAGTATGCAGGTTATTGGCTTATGGTGCTTTACTTCATCTGAACCAAGGATGAACCTTAACAGTTGATGAGGGATAAGATCTAATGATGGATTGGGATCTTAAGGCTTGAAATGAATTATCATTATATAGTTTGATCATGGATAGTCTAGATCTGAATACTAACACATGTGTTATTATGTAAATGTTATGATATGGGTATAACTGAACTCTGGAATAGCTGCAAAATTATGAATTAATATTTACATATGTGTATGCTAGTTGGTTTCGATAAAAGCGCGTATACATGCTAGTTCGACACATGGAAGTAGCATATACCTTATGAAGTATGTTTCAGTTGTTTCTGTTTGCTGTTGCAGAGTTTTGGGTTCTACTTTGGGTTTTGGTAACCATATTCTTGTGACAGTGTTCTGAATGATCGTATTCAGGTTATGATTGGTTGATGCAGATGTACTTGATGATTGTATTGCAGTTATGATTTTGTTTATGGGTCTAGTATGAAAATTGAATGAAACCTGGCCTTTAGATTGTGGTGTTGTGTTCCAAGAGTATCCAGTCTGAAAATTTATGAAACACCGTCCCTAGAGGAAGAAAGAAGGTTGTAGCCTTCTGTAGGTTGGCACCTACGTGCTAGTAAACATATCGGCTAGTAAACAAGCTAGGTGGGTGCTTGCGTACTGGTATGAGTCTGCACCAGTACAAGATTGTAAACAAATTTTCTCATTATTAAAAGAAGATAGAGACGACAATAGCATGTGGTTTTTACCCACATTTGGTATCCACCTTATATCTTGGTGTTCATGTGTGTTTCTTATGTGTGATGCTTTATTCTACTTTTATTGCACTGTCTAATAAATCTTTGATATACTGGTTAAAGTCCAATACATGATAAACTGTCTAAATCAAAAGTTCTCTGCATATACGCTAGTTGCTTTAAGTATAGTCGCGTGTACATGCTAGTTCTTTTAGCTGAAGTAGTGTATATAAATATGTTTGGGAAATTAAATTATTGATCTAATAATACTGATTCACCCCCTTCTCAATATTATTTCTAACAATTGGTATTAGAGCAGGTCCTTTAGAAGAAGCTTGATCGCTTAAAGGGAGATCCATCATTATGAGTAATCAAGAAAGCGTGGGATCCATCAGACCACCAATATTTGATGGGAGCAACTTTGTTTATTGGAAAATAAGAACCATAGCCTATCTACAATCACTTGGAATAGATTTCTAGGAAATTGGGGAAGGAGGATATACATTTCCAACAACGATTCCTACAGATATGGTAGGTAAGAAGCAATATGAAACCAATGTCAGAGCTATCAATACCTTATTGGGAAGTCTGTCACAATCAAAGTTTGTCAAAGTCATGCAGCTCAAATTAGCCAAATAAATATGGGACAAAATCGTTCTGAGCTACAAAGGAGACTCTCAGGTAAAACGTGCTAAACTTCAAACTTTCAGAATTCAATATGAAACTCTTAAAATGCACAGTGATGAAAGTATATCTAGTTACTTCTTACGTATAGATGAGGTTGTTAATTGTATGAAGAACCTGGGTGAAGATATAAAGGAGTTGAGAAATTTTTGAGATCCTTGTCTACTAAATTTGAATCAAAAGTGTCTGCCATAGAAGAAAAACAAGATCTGCAGACTATCACTATGACACAGCTTCAAGGAATCTTAACTGCCTTTGAGATGAGAAAAGGAGGTCCATCAGATGTGAGATAAGCCGCATTTAAAGCTTCAACAAAAGGAAAGGAATAACACAATGAATTAGGACATATTTCAGAAGAAGAAGATGAGGTAAACTTTGTCAAGAAGCTTCAACGGGGTTCCGTAAGATTTAGAGGTAAGCTACCCTTCAAATGCTTTGCCTGTGGCAGAGTCAGTCATTATGTTGCCAAATGTCCTCATAAAGATAAAAATGAAAAGGGAAGGAATATGCAAAATGGAATAGAAAACAAGTTGTAAATAAAAGAGTTACTATACTCATGAAGATAGCGATGGTCTATCAAATAGTGATGAAGATGAAAATAGTAATGACTATAGACTTCTAATGGCTTATGACGATGATAATTTTTGGGATGCTTTAGAAGAAGATGACCTTCATGAAGAAATTTCTAAACTCAAAATCCATTTAGAAGAAAATAATATGATTATAGATACCTTGGCATACCAACTTGTTGAAAAAGAAAAACACAATGAAAAACTAGAATGTGAAATTGTAGGTATAAGGAAGGATCTTGAGAAAATGAAATTTCTCAATATTAGATTTGCTAAAGGATCAAAAACCTTAGATGAAATTATCAAAGTGCAACATTCTCCTCTGATAAAGATAGGTCTTGGATATACTAAAGAAGCATCTCAATCACAGAAGCCATCAACCTCCACTAAAATCTATTTTGATGCAGCAAAGACCAGTGAACAGTATGACAATCATCAACAAAGGCATAAAGCAGATCACCAGGTAAATCAGACTCAATTTATTCCAAGGATGAATAGAAGCCACAACCAATCTCGGGTAAATCATACTCAATTTGCTCCAAAGATGAATATCAATAGAAACTACAATCACGAGGTCAATAGATTCGATAGTCGCAGGAACTTCTTTAATGGACAATGTTTTTCATGTCATAATTTTGGACACAAAGCTGCTCAATGTGTTGCTTACAAAACCATCATGACTATAGAAGCACAAAATCAAAGGAATGTAACAGGGGTCAAGAAAAGTTCCTATAATAACTTTTCTCTTCTTGAAAATGAAATAGAATGCTCAATCTATAACAACTTTGGTCATGAAGACTCTGAATGTAGGAGAAAATTTCTGAAATCATCTCAAAAGGATAAAAATACCAAGATATGGAGAAGGAAAGAATCTCAAATAGAAAGATGTGGTATAGCCTTGTATGCAAAAGGACAAGAAAATTAGTGGTACATCGACAGTGGATGCTCAAAACACATGACAGGTGACAAAGAAAAACTTCACTCATATAATGCATTAGAAAAGGAAAGAATGTCTCATTTGGAAATGACACTCCTACTGTCATAAAAGGTAAAGGATCTATTTTCTTGAAAGAAAAGGTTAAAGCTGGAAATGTTATGTATGTATACGGTTTAAAGCATAACCTATTCAGTGTCAGTCAAATGTGTGATCAAGAAAATGAAGTGGTGTTTCGATCAAATAGATGTGTTGTTCGTGAACTTAATACAAGGGATACCATGATCAAAGGTACAAGAACTCCAAACAACTTATACATACTCAAGGGAGGACAACAATAGTGTTATCTAAGCAAAAATGATGAAAACTGGCTGTGGCATAGAAGATTGGGACATCTAAGCTTTTCTCAAATAAGAAAAGCATGCAGATTCAAGGTTGTTTGTGATCTTCCAGATATCAGCATCCCTAAAAATACAATATGCAAACCATGTCAATTCGGTAAGCAAACTAGAGCTCACTTCATTGAAAAAGAAGGGTTAGCTAGTAAGCCTCTTGAGCTTGTTCATACTGATTTATGTGGACCATCAAGGAAAAAGTCACCTCATGGAGAAGAATACTTTATTTTGTTCATTGATGATTTTTCCAGAATGTGTTGGATAGGTATGCTAAAGCATAAAGATGAAGCATTTGAAAAGTTCCAAGCCTTCAAAGCTTTGGTTGAAAATGAATCAGATCGAAAAATCAAATGCCTCAGATCTGATCGAGGAGGGGAATTTACCTCGGATGAATTCTTTGACTTTTGTGAACAACATGGAATAAAAAGGCAATTCTCCACTGCAAGGACTCCTCAACAAAATGGAGTGGTAGAAAGAATGAACAAAACTGTTCAACAAATGGCTCGAGCTATGCTAGATGAATCTGGAACTCCTGCAACCTTCTGGGGTGAAGCTGCATTCACCGCTGTAACTATTCTCAACCAAGCAAATGTTCGGGTAAATAGCACTCAAACTCCACATGAACTTTGGTATGGTAAGACTCCTACGGTAAAATACTTTAAAGCTTTTGGAAGAAAATGCTATATCAAAAGGACTGATGAAAAACTTGGTAAGTTTGAGCCCAGAGCAGATGAAGGTATTCTTCTTGGTTACTCTTCCCGAAGTAAAGGATATAAATGTTATAATAAAAGACTTGGGAAAATTGTTGAAAGTATTGATGTTGTAGTTGATGAAGCATGCAAAAATCCAAAACAAACAAAAACAGAAGATTATGACAATGAAGAAGATGGGGAGTATTTTCCCACATCAAATCACGATGATATTGAAGAAGAAACCAATGAAGCACCAGAAGAAGAGATAACGGTAGAAGAAAAGACTCCATCCAGGTATGTTCAAAAAAATCATCTAGAAACTCAAATTTTAGGGGAAAAAGAGGAAGGTGTACAGACAATAAGAACTATTAAAGAAACCTCAAGCTATCTAGCCTTACTATCCTCCATTGAACCTCAAAATGTAAATGAAGCATGCAAAGATGAATGTTGGATCAAGTCCATGAATGAAAAACTTGAGCAAATTGAAAGGAATAATACTTGGGAATTAGTTCCTAGACCTCATGATAAAAATATTATAGGAACTAAATGGATATTCAAAAACAAGCTGAATGAAAATGGAGAAGTCATTAGAAACAAGGCCAGACTTGTTTGTAAAGGGTATGCTCAACAAGAAGGTATAGATTTTGAAGAAACTTTTGCACCTTTTGCTAGACTTGAAGCCATAAGGATGTTTCTTTCTCTTTCTAGCTTTCAAAAATTCAAAGTATACCAAATGGATGTAAAATCTTCTTTCCTTAATGGAGATTTAGAAGAAGAAGTTTATATTGAAAAACCAAAATGATTCATTCTTGGAAATGATGAAAAACTTGCATGCAGACTCAAAAAGGCTCTCTATGGTCTGAAATAGGCTCCAAGGGCCTGGTATAACCATCTTGACAAATATCTACACCAACAAGGTTTTTCAAAAGGTTCAGCAGATAGAAATCTATATACAAAGATTGACACTGATAATTTGGTAATTCTTGTTGTTTATGTTGATGATATCATTTTTGGTAGCAATGAAGAATCCATGAATCAGAATTTTTCTTCATAATGCAGCAAGAATTTGAAATTTCATTGCTCGGTGAACTTACCTATTTTCTTGGTCTACAAGTTCAACAAAATAAAGATGGTATTTTTCTTTCACAAACCAAATATCTCAAAAAGATCTTGAAAAGGTACGACATGGAAGATTCTAAACCTGTATGTACCCCAATGGTAATAGGATGCAGTCTCAGCTCAAATGATGAATCAGCAGCAGTACATCAACCAACCTACAGATCCATGATTAGCACTCTGCTTTATCTAATAGGTACCCGACCTGACATCATGCATGCAGTAGGAATAGTTGGAAGATTCCACACAAATCCAAAGGAATCACACCTTTAGGAAATCAAAAGAATTTTCAAATATCTTCAAGGAACATTGAAATTTGGTTTATGGTATCCTAGAGATACAGATCTCACTCTTCATGCATATACAGATGCAGATTGGGCAAGAAGTGTTGATGACATAAAAAGCACTAGTGGTGGTGCATTCTATATGGGTTCCAGGTTAGTGTCTTGGTTCAACAAGAAACAAAGTTCAATTGTGCTATCTATAGCTGAATCAGAATATGTGGATGTTGCATCTTGCTGCACACAACTACTTTGGATGATGCAAACCTTGCAAGACATTCAGATCATATGCACTCCACCCATCTCCATTCTATACGATAATACAAGTGCCATCAGTGTTTCAAAGAATCCAGTCATGCACTCCAATACCAAGCACATACCCATCAAATACCATTTTCTATGTGAACAAGTGCTTGAACAAAAGGTCAAATTGGAGTATGTTCCCTCCAAAGAACAGGTTGTTGATATATTCACTAAACCACTGCCCAGAGAGACATTTGAATATCTCAGACAAAAGCTAGGAGTAGTTGCTGCATCATCTTGTTGTTAAATCCAATTTTTCTTAGAAAAAGGCTATTATATGCGTGTTTCATGAAGTAGAGTCGCGTACACACGTGGGTTTCTATGCATAAAGGAGCGTATATGTGTTTCATACAAGAAAAATAGTGGGGCAGGATCTGATATGGGTGCTCTAACTGATATTGATGATTAATGTCTATATGCTCTGTTCATTAATTTTATTTGACTGACAAAGATGCCTTGATCCTTGACCTATTAACAATGCATAGGTAGCACAGGTTCAGGGGGTGCGTTAGCCTTCACGTACATTCAGCATTGTTGGCGTTATGGTTGCTGAGTCTAGCTATGGCTTAAGATATTGATACCATTTGTTACTCAAGTCATGTAAAAGTCTAGGAAGTGATATGAATCCTCTTGGACAAATGATGTAATTTGTATCCCCACTTTACATGGGATGGATGATGTAATATTTCTTGTCTCTGTCATGTATAAACAATTGGTGTATCCCCACTCGGTTGGAAGATGGATGTATGTATGAGTCATTGGTGATAGGAAGGTCATCCTCACATAGTTGAGTTATAGAGTCATGTTATTCTTTTAGAAAATATTTTTTTTTGCAGACTCTGCTTGTACTTGGGAAGAGCATGGACGATTTCAGTGCATATCAACATGTAAAAATGGAAGCTCAATCAGAGATTTCAGCATATACTCAGGGGGAGCATGGCCAGCATAATGTATGTCAAAGGGAGAAATTATCTTGGTCCACCCTTTGCCCTTGATGTCAAAGGGGGAGAGTGACTTGGTGTTGTTGTTGCCATCAAGTCCAAAGGGGGAGATTGTTGTCATTATGATACAGGTGTTGTCCTTGATGGCAACTCACTTAGATGAAAGATCACGGTGCAGCATGTCAACGTCAAAGAATTACAGATCAAACTATAGAGAGTGAAGAAAGAGAGGTATACACAGGTTCACCTTGACCAAGCTGCGTATACACGTAGGTTCACTGAACACAAGTCGCGTATAAGTACACACGCACTTTCACAGAAGGAAAAGCACGTATATGTTGGAAAACTAAGTTTTTCGTCCAAGGTATTTTGATCCATGGTATTGGTCCAAGGTATTTGGTCCGAGGTATTGACCCTAGGTATTTGGTCCAAGGTATTGGTCCTAAGTGGTTTTGATCCATGGTATTGAGAAAGGCCTAAAACTATATAAGGAGGAGAAGATCATTAGGCCAAGGTGTGCAAGTATCGAATATCTGATGAAGTGTGAGATCTAGTATGCAGGTTATTGGCTTATGGTGCTTTGCTTGATCTGAACCAAGGATGAACCTTAGCGGTTGATGAGGGATAAGATCTAATGATGGATCAAGATCTTAAGGCTTGAAATGAATTATCATTATATGTTTTGATCATGTATAGTCTAGATCTGAATACTGACGCATGTGTTATTCTGTAAATGTTATGATCTGGGTATAACTGAAGTCTGGAATAGTTGCAAATTTATGAATTAATATTTACAAATGTGTACGCTAGTTGGCTTTGATAAAAGCGCGTATACACATTGGTTCGACACATGGAAGTAGTGTATACCTTATGAAGTATGTTTCAGTTGTTTCTATTTGCTGTTGCAGAGTTCTAGGTTCTGCTTTGGGTTTTGGTGATTGTATTCTTGTGACAATGTTCTGAATGATCAGATTCGGGTTATGACTGGTTGATGCAGATGTACTTAATGATTGTATTGCAGTTATGATTTTTTCGATGGGTCCAATATGAAAATTGAATGAAACGTGGCCTTCAGATTGTGGTGTTGTGTTCCAAGAGTATCTAGTCTGAAAATTTATGAAACGTGGTCCCTGGAGGAAGAAAGAAGGCTGTAGCCTTTTGTAGCCTTTTGTAGGTTGGCACCTACGTACTAGTAAACATATTGGCTAGTACAAGAGCTAGGGGATTGTAGCTCCCTTCCAGTAGAAGTTGGAGAACAAGAGAAGGTAGCAGCCTTCTGCAAGTGGGTGCCTACGTACTAGTATGAGTCTGCACTAGTACAAGATTGTAAACAGATTTTCTCATTATTAAAAGAAGACAGAGATGACAGCAGTAGGTGGCTCTTACCCACATTGGATTTCCACCTTATATCTTGGTGTTCATGTGTGTTGCTTATGTGTGATGATTTATTCTGCTTTTACTGCACTGTCTAATAAATCTCTAATATACTGGTTAAAGTCCAATACATAATAAACTGTCTAAATCAAAAGTTCTATGCATATACGTTGGTTGCTTTAAGTACAGTCGCGTGTACATGCTAGTTCACTTAGCTTAAGTAGAGTATATCAATCTATTTGGGAAATTATAGTATTGATCTGATAATACTGATTCACACCCCTCTCAGTATTATTTCCAACAGTGTATAGGGAACTTATCTATTTGGTAATACAAAAACATATAAAACAACACTGGAGAGTATTTGAATACTCTTTCAGTGGGCAGTCTGGTGAATTGTTCATGCATTCTGTCTGCAATGAACTTAGCATAATTGTACATGATAGTAGGAGGCTTGCCTGGAGTAAAAATGGACAGGAAGGCCAAGATGACCTCATCCACATGCTCATCTGAAGTGTATCCTAGGATGAATGAGAGCATGGTGATTATGTGTCTGCCAGTCTCTAAGAAAATGGTAGCAGCATAGGGTGGAGTATCTGTAGGAGTATGACAGTTTTCAATGATGAAATTCTGGAATATTTTCCTTATCTTAACCAGGTCTAGTGTGGTGTACAAGTCCAACAGGTCTCCATGTATGGAGGGGTCTTATTAGGGCTACGCTGGATTTATAGCATTTGGTTGATGGATTCTGGCGTAATGGTAAATAACAATTGTTGGTTTGAAGCAACAATAGCCCTTTGGCTAGGGATATAACAGGAATGAAAAAAATGTACTATATCAGGGAATGGGTGAACTTCTGGAAATGTGTATTTGGGTAAATTGGATTCCCAAAGGTGGATGTCATCTGCATGGTTTAGAAATTTATCCTTACTCCAATAGTGGAGCTTCAGAAGGTGGGCTGGAGTAGCAGTGTCTTTTATTTGGAAATCCCTGTCTACTAGTGCCAAATGGTCTATGTCCAGGTGAGGGGTTGACAGAGGTCTCACATCTAGAGAGGTCTGGGCAACCATTTTTTAGGGGGAAAGGTGTGAATTAGGCTTATACAGGTTGTAGAAGTGAAACTTTGAAAACTCTGGTGGAGTAAAAGGATAATTTGCAGTTGCAAAATGGCAGTTTGGGTATTTGGGTGGAAATACTCTCAAATTCATGGTTTGTTCTCAAAATACCTGGAAATTGGTGGTTCAGGCTGCAAACTAGTTTCAAAGGTGACTGTAGGGTTGCTTTAGTTGTGCACTGGATGGCTAAATTGGGTGTCTAGAGCGTGTTCGGAAGGTAATCGGCTGTCAAATTTAGTTGCAAAGGCTCAGGGTGGTGCGGGAAGGCTTAGGCAGCTTTCACAGTGCAAATGAGCAAAAAGAATCAGAATGGGCATCTTAGGCCTTTTAACCAGCAACGGTTATGATTTGGCAGGGAACTCATAATGAACAGTGGATGGTTTAACTTTTGGCAGGGAGGTGGTTTCAAGGGCCATCGCACCGCTTTTAGCAGTCAGGCAGTATTTCCCCGAGAGCACGCGATTTCGCCCAGAGCTGCCATGTAGCCGAAAAGGGGCTGAGCAAAACCGCAAATCTCGTGTGCTCTCGAGCTAGTAAAGATCCGAAAAAGAATCAGCGTGATATGGATGCATGCCGTCAGATCAGGGGGTGAAAGATCTAATTGTTGTCGTGTGGTAAAACAGCATAGAGGGAATAAGGGTGGAGATTTGTGGGGCCCGAGGAATTAATTACAATTAATTGTAATCAATTAATGAATAAAGTGGGGATTAAAATACAATGAGCGGGATTAATAAAGTGGGGCCAGGGTTGAAGGTGGCGGGGTTTTCTTAACCGCACCAAGGGTGGTGGGTTAAAAGGGTTTGTGTCGGGAAGCTAATTACATAATGCGGGGGGGGAATAAAACTTAGGATAAAGGGTTTTTATGGGGTTTTAGGGAAATTAATGATGGGGAAGAGGATTTTGTCGATGGGGAGTGGGTTTCACACCAGGGAAAAGGGGTTTAGGGTAGGGAGGTGACCTTTATAGGGTAATTTGCTACGGAAATGTGTGAAACCAAGGGGTAAGGGTCAAAATGAAGGGAAAAGGGTATATTCATAAGAAATGATGGGATAATGGGAAAATTAGTAAGTATGTAGCGGGGGATGAAATGAAATGAGGGGAAGTTTATTAAATCAGCTTCTGAACATCCTTTCACTCACATAACTGCTCTTGTACACTGAAACAAAGGATTAAGCATGGTAAATGTGCTTATGCTTTAACAACCTTGTACTTCTGCAACCTTTCTTCTACCTACCCTTTACTTATCCTAACATTTTTTCTTCATTTTAATGGGTGCATTTAAGCTAGCAAACCCTTTCTTTCCTTTTCTTTTGACAAGCAAACTATCTAATTCTAACCTTATAACTTCCAATGGCTCAGATTAAGCTTATGAGCACATTTTATTTCTCTACCTAACTATTGATCTGCCAAGGTTAAACAGTTTGGCTAGATCTTTATTCTCTATCTATAAACATGAAATTTAAAGCATGAATTAGTCAAGATTAAGCTATTTGACTATCATGGGTTGTGGCATTTATGACAAGTTGCACACAACCATTATTTTGCACATAAAAGTAAAAGCAGTGGCACTTGAATTTGCACACTTTCATGATCTGTTTTTGTTTGGGGTTCATATTTTTCACTTTTTTTATCTTTTCTTTTTCTTTTTGTCCTTTGATTATTCTTTTAGGACATACCCTCTTTACATTTTTTAATTTTTAATATGGAAAACATTTTGCAGAAAGCAAAAGTATGTACAATATTACAAGACTAACTATAGCCAATTCAAAATTATGAATCCTATTATTATAGGATCCTGACACAATGGAAAGAATTTGATGCTTTGAAGTAAAATATAAGTTCAACACTGGTATTGGCACTTCCGGATCTTAGACATCCATTCGAGATTCGAACGAATGCAAGCGATTATGCAATGGGATCATTTCTATTATAGCATGGTAAGCCCATTTCATTTCATTCTAAAATCTTTAATGGAGCTTTATAATGCAGGCAGAGCCTGCAATACCCAGGATTTCCATATTCATGCATATAAAAACATGCACCTCAAACAATTACCCAATTCAACTTCAATACACGGCAATTTTCACCCACTGGCAATCTCAACTAATATGCAGAAACTTATCTTTTAATACCTTAAACTTTATAATTTAAACTCTTCTTGGAATTAAGTTTCAATCTTCAATGCATTCTCAACTCACTCAATCCAACATCAGTCCCACACTTACAATAGCATTTAAGTTCACCTCACATATTCAGACCAAATGCCAATAACCTTTGATTCATCATATTATGATTTATAAAAACTATTTCCTCATCACACAAGGTTCTTCATCTACATTCCCAATGTTTCAACACCCAAGTCCCTCTGCGCCTAACTCAACATTTTGAGATCATCGATTCTGCTTTTCAACATTTGAACCAGTGTAAAAAATACACAACCAATCAACATGCAAATACTCACCTTCACCGCCTTGCGCTCTCAACAAAATGTATTTGCAGCTTACTCAAATCAGTTCAAGAATAAACGCCCACCAAACATCTTGAATCCACATTCATATAACTCAATACAGTCATGCTCACAAATTTCCAAGCAGTGTGTGAATCAATTCAAATCCGGTTAAAAAGATTATGCAGCGTACAATAAAACACAGACATGTTTAAATATATAATAAAACAAACCCAAGTCATTGACTGGTTGAACGCCCAGCAATCCACAAGCGCTAATTGCAAATCTGTATTCCCTTTGGCATCGACTCTTATAATAAAACTAATCACAGTCGATACTATCAACCAGCATGCAAAGAGACCAAACCTGTATCGATTATCACAGCAAACTTCAAACAACTATCTCAGAAAACCGATGACTATATATACCGGACACAGCGCCCAATCCATATTCAGCATTTATCGCTGCCATACTTCGATTTTTCCCATTTTTGTTCCATACTGTAACTGCCTTCAATTCATGTTAAACCAGCGTTTCAACGCATTTCATCTATCAATATAATTCTTACTAACAGGTTTCCAATGTTAATTCTGCGCTTTTTCACACAATTTTTCCAGATCTTTATTAAGATGATTGCGCCTCCATGAATTCGACTTGTCAATTAAGTCAACCAACTCACAAAATATCTCTTGGTGTGCCTGAATATAGTGCATAAGAGAGTCCATCTTTTGCTGCATCAAACATACGACAACCTTGCTAAAACATCCAGCTAATAATGTACTGTGAGAAGATCATGTTCAAAAAAAGAAAACCACAGGTCCATCAACTCTTCATCCTCTACAAATCTCTTGAATACAGCATTAATTTCACAAGCAAATATTTCATAAGCAATAAATAGAAACTTGAATGTTCGTCTATTCTCTGCATCCTCTGTTGGATGTTCCACAATATAATGCAGCGTTTATCCACGGCATCGACTCATCAATTCTTAATCGATTTTTTTAATGCGCCATCAACACAGTTCTTGGGTTCCCAGGAATGTGTTCATGACCCAGAAACGCCAATCTTCAATATTCAATTGCGCCTTGTCCCACGCATTGATGCATGAATTGATCTTACTCTTGAATTTAACATTAACCCCACAAGTTAATGATCGATAGCTTTGGAATTGCCAATTAAATTCTTGGCAATCATTACGTCTGGCACTTCACTTCAAATGGTGCGTTCTCTTCAAAATCTACAAACCTTCAAACAGTATAAAGTCGATATTACAACATCAATCCTTTCAACTACGTATAGAGACTCTTCTATTAAAGAGTTTATCATAAGAATGGATTCAGGACTCAACATCTTCCTACCAATTCGACCAGAATTACAATGCGAATCAAATTCTTCATAAATAAACCCAAATGAGATCAATTACAAAGATCCTTTACACAACCAGATTTTCAAATCAATGGTCCTCTACAAAAGCCCGTAGGCTTGCTGTCCAATCCACACTCTCTCTAATTATATAAGGAAAACCTAATTGATACAAATACATGGTTTCATGAATCAATTCTGATTCTAACCAGAAATCTCTCAACCTCTCCTAAAAAATCTCTTCAATTCCTCAACAAACCCCTAAATCTTTCAACATCCCTAAAGGATATATCTTTATCCCTAAAACCCTTCAACTAATTAAATTCCCTCATATCCTTTTATTAAATAAAAATATATTTACAAAAATCCTCACCTTCTCCTATTTTATTCAAATTAATTAATAAAATATTAAAAATTATCACACCCCCCTTTTAACATATTTACAAAATAAAAAACACCCTTGATGCTCCTGCATGAAACTCCCCATGTAAGAAAATTCATGACCACCTGGTCATAAGTCTGGATATTTCCTCCTAGATCCCAAATTTTATTTTGTAATCTTTCCGTGCTTGTCAATTGATTTACTGCTGTTGTTATCTGCTGTTGTCCTCCAGGCTTCCATATTTTGTGTTGTAATGCTCCACTTGCTCTGCCTTCTAAGTCTACTATAGTCTTTCTTTTGTTGCTTCTCTTTTGTCTTGCTACTGCTGGTCTCTTCCGGGATTCTTTCGTCATCAGTCTTCTGATACTTTCAATCTCTTGGTCTAATAAATCTCACGGCTGTTGATTTCTTGTTGCCTGCTGAGCTAAGACGGCTCGCTCAATTTTTACTTTCTCTATCTGTATTGTCACTTGCTGACATCTTACTTCTTTGCTTGTTTCTGTTCCGACTGCCACCCAATCATCCATGCCCTCTTGTCTTCTGGAACAGAAAACTTCTTCTTCCTTCATTTGACTGCTCAACTGAGTCAAATGTTCTGCAACAATACCTGCATTCACAAAACACTTGTTAGAATAAAAATCAGAAGGCATCAGTTCCTTGCCCTCCTTTGCCAGCACTTCAGTATGCTGTTCTGAATTCTCCTCCACTATCAGCACATCAGTATGTTGATTCTCTTTGCCCAAAGAATCCTCTGAAGAATTCTCAAGACTGTCAACCAGTCTTTCTCTCACATCATCTGCTTCCATGATATCTTTCTGCACTCTTTCACTGTACTGAACTCTTTCTTCTGCCATCTCCCTGTCATACTCCGAATTTTTCAACAAATATTCTAGCAATGCAATTTCTCTGTGACATTGCTGAAGCACAACATCACCATCACTTACAGTCCCTGCATTCATACACAACTTGTCAGTTTGAAAACTACAAGTCTCAACAACTTTAATCGTCGGTTCATATACCAGCTCTTCCAGCTGATCATCTTCTTCATTCACATGAACTTCCTCTTGTATTGTAACAGCAAAAGCATCACTACTTTTTTCTTTAAAGTACTTATCTCCCGAGAGATTCTTTTCCATGCTTATGACAGTTTCACAAGATTGTGCATCCTCTTCAACAAAACCTGTAATCACATCACAACTGTCATCTATAAAAACACAAGAGTTCACATTATCCAGCTGATCTGGATCTGCCCAGTAATTCAAGAAATCATCAATGATCTCCTCCTCTGTTTGATCAATGGAAACCTCCTCTTCCAACTCAGCTGCTCTGAGTTGCGTACACTTCAACTGTACATCCATCATCTGCTCAAGCTTCTTCAGCTCTTCCATTAACTGCATGTTTATCTGTCGATCTCTTTTCTGTTGTAGCTTCTGCCACTTCACTTTCTTTCCCTTCAGTGGAAAGATCCATCCTCTATTCTGGTTTTCCTGCTCTTGTAGCCATTCTTCTAGTACCTGCAATTGTACCTTTATTACTGCAATCTCTCTTTCTCGAACTTCTGCAGTCATCTCATCTCTGTGGCATTCCTCTGAACCTCTTCTCTGATCCTCCATGATCATTTCTCCATGAGTTTCTCACTCACCATGAGTTGTACTAGCCTTTACGACAGCAATCTCTTCTGCTGTCACTTACCTCACCAAGCTCTCCTTACTCAGTCTTTTGGTAAGTACTTGGTTCACTGCCTCTGGAACCTTTTGAGCACTTTCCTCTGCTCTCTCTCTGGGTGTTACACTAAAATTTGTCACCATGACTATTTGCAGTCAGTATGGCTCCATCAATAACCATATTGTCCTCCTTGGCAAGTCTTATACCTCTGCTCCTCATGTCAAACTCCAAAAAGAGAGAAAGCCTTTAAAAATCAATATAACTCTGGTTCCGCACTTTCTCTTACTCTTACCTGCGTGCACGCACCTCAAGTACATAATACATGCATACTTGTACACTCTGTCTGTAAAGGGGTGGGTGCGTACCCCTGTAAAAGTCAAAAGGCGCAAGTTTTACTTCAAAAACTTACTTGCGGTCGATTCTAGAGCATTCTAGAAGATGGTTTGACGTGGATTGAGCGCCTCCAGATGGTTCATGCATCCCAATGAAAGAGGAACTTATCCCATGAAGAGGGGAGCTATCCCTTTGAAAAAGGGACTTATCCCATTGATGGTGGACCTGTTTAACTTCCTCCAAAGCATTATAAATACAGGCATTGGGCCAGAGGCAAGAGAGGTTGAAAGCTGAACATTCCTAAGGGTAGATGCTGTTGAAATTAGGACTCCCTTATAGAGCTTGAGAGGAGAGATCCCAATCCTTTCTTAGCTTCATTTGGAAGTGGGTGAGCTGATCAAAGTAGAGGAGAACTCTTGCTGGACCTTGGGAGGGACCTGCACAACACCAAGGCACTGGTTGTAAGGTTTCTTTTGTTTCCAATTAATACAATTAAGTTCATTTTTCTCAACAAGTTGTTATATATAATTTGTTTCATAAACTCCTTGGTCTTTATGATGAATATGTTTTATTATATGAGTTATTCAGGTGCTATGTAATCGTTTGCTTGTTTGTGTATGCAGGCTTCAAGGAGAGGAGCTCATCTGGATCCAAGAGGCTTGGCCCCTACAAACAGCGTTGGACTAAAGGTAAGCCTTAAACACCTGGTTGCTTTTATTTTAAATGCATATTTAGGGAAAGATAGTGCTTGATTGTTTTGTTTGTCACTAGAAAAGCCTTGTTTTCTAGGGAGGTCGGTTTTGTCCGCAAAATTGACTCTTTCTGCATGACAAAATGGCGACTCCACTAGGGAATCCATGGATTTGATTGATTTCTCTTTTGATTGATACTTTGATTTGAGAAACGTTGATTTCTTTCTAGTTTTTGACTGATTGACTGTGAATTTGGGTATAATAGCTTAGGTTTGAGTTAGTTTTTTATTTTTCTTGTTTTTGAGAGAAGTACGCACCCTCTGAGTTAAGCACAGTGCGTACCTGTATGCACTTCTGCTTTGCGCACAGAGCGGGGCCGCACCTGTGCAAACGGGCTGCCTGCGTACCCTGTCAAAAGTTTAGAAAATTTCAATTTTTTTTCCTTTTACCTATTAGATCTTGTTTATAGCTTATTTATTGCTGCCCAGATCCACTGATTACCTGTCAGAAGTTTTCATCTAGGCTTGTTTCATTAGCATCAAGCGTTTTAGTGAAGTTCATAGAAATTCTAGCCCTAGGTTTGATTTTTGTATTGGTCTTGTAGTGACTCTGGATTTAGAAATTGTAAAAAACTTGGATATCCCTGGTCTTTTCAGTCTTCTTAGGAGTCAGTCCATTCGTAAAATCCACCTTTGTTTGAGAAACCTACCGTTGTGTTGTCTCTTTGTGGAATTTCGAGAAGGCTTGTTTGTTAAGCTGTGAATTTCATTCTTAAGAAAAAGAACAAGAGCTTTTTATTTTTGTTTTTGACTGATTTATGATTCTGCATGAATTAGTCCTTGGTTGAATTGTAACTGAGTAAAACAACCTGGAATTATATTTTGTAGGCTTTTACCTCATTAGCTTTGCTTTTAGGTAAATTTCTCTTAGATTTTCATAGATCTTAAAATTGATTTTTGTTAAGTAGTTTTACATGCTTTGTTGAAATAGGAAAAATACAAAATCTCTTTTAAATCTCTTTTGAAGAAAGTTTGTTTTAGTAACGTTTGAAGTCTTAGAAAAGAGAAATGAAGTTTTTGTGAAATAATTAGTGGTCTTGTGTTGTGTGCTTTGGAAAAGATAAAGAGATTTTTTCTTTGATTTTCATTACTAAGAAAGTTGTCTTTATAAATTTTGCATTCTCCAACTCTCTTAGCTAGGGAATTCATTGAAAAGGAAAGATTGTTTTTTCATCCTAGGTGCATCTTTTTAGTGGATTTGAGTCGAGTCTACACATCATAAGTTTCATCTCCGCTACCTTTTGTCCTAAAGAAAAGCCATAAAAATTAACGCTTAAAGTAAAATTCACTTAGTAACTTTTTATTTACTAGGGCTCTGATACACCAACATAGATCAGGCTAGTGTCTTGGAGTAGGAGAGTAATTAACTCTCCAAGACAGTAAAAACAAACAAGTAGCTTATCTTGCGGTAGGATAAATCCAATTGTTACATTTATGCTATGGGAAAGCTCCTCTTAAAGGAGAAGCACGAGATCATGTCCGAACCAGTGAGGGGATCAATCCTCCTTCATTGGGAACGACGCCAGATATGCACATACTACAAACGGTAAACCTCGGATTAACCATTGTCGAGGAGCCTGGGGTCACTTGTTGGTAAACCTTTGATTATTGTCAAGGAGCCGGCAAGGGGATTGAGCTTGTTACTCTGCCCTTGCGTGCGTATCGGATCGTAGACTGTTCCCCTAGGTGTATTTGTCTCAGTTGGTAGCCTTAGTGACCATTATCTTTAGGATTCTTCCTAAGGTGACGGTGGAGGGAAGATCCCACTGTACCTAGAGCAGACGTCGGCTAGACTCACTTGGATTTTCTGGGGGGTTCACTTCACTCGAGACGGTTAAATTGAGGAACTTGGTCCAGTCTATTCATTAAGCAGGTTGCCGGGGTAACTGTTCCACCCGCCATTTCTGTACTGAATTCTGCGATGTTGGATTTCATCACCAACTAGTGTTTTCGGTCCGGAAAGTTACTGTTTGTGTGTGGTTTGACGCCCTAGATTCTTTAGGCGTGTGATTCGAATTTTTTGGTTCTTTAGAGACTTTAGGCGGTTTGCTTTGAGATTTTACTTTGTTTGCGTGTGCAGTAGTTAAAAGTTTTTAGCTGTGGCTGAATTACCAAGACAGTCCCGTAGACTTCGGGGCCAGTCTCCTGAGGTTGTAACCGTGGCTGATTTGTTGAGGAAGTCTTGTAGACTTCGGGGCCAACCTCCTGAAGACGTCCCGGGCCATTACGAAGGTTTGAAAGTCCTCGTAACTCCTAGTGGTAGTAAAGTAGGGTCACCTGAAGAAGGAGAGTCTTCATTGGTCGTTCATCCTGATTACCAAACTCTAGAAACAGGTTATAATCCTGAAGCTATTTTGGTTTCCGAACTTGCTGGTAGCTTTTCATCTACTAGTGATATAGGCGAAGAACCTGAGATATCTGAACCTGTTACTCCAACATCGGGGTTTGTCTCTCCAACTTCTAGTGCTCCTAATTCACCTAGGGTAGAAAGAGTAATCACCGAAAATCTTCCTTCTGGTTTGATAGCTATTGAAGAACTTGCTCTGGAAGAAGAAATAGGCATCCCTATCCCTAAAAATCAACCTACTATTGATCTAAGGGAGCGTGAATCAATTTTTTACAGTCCACCTAGAAGTACTACCTGGTATCTTTCTTTAACTAATTATTTGGACAACTCAGGGTTAAGTTTTTCACCACCTCGTGCTCCTTATCCACCTAGGGGTTTTTATACTCCCGTAAATATGTCAGGTCAGTCGTCCATGTTTACTCAATCGCCTGAATATTTTTTGTACGGCGGTCCTTCTGTTCCCTCTGGGTATCAGTCACTTTCTGGTACTTTTTCGGGAGTATCTCCTCAACCCATTGAACAAAGGATATTCACTGGAAGCAATGGTGAAAAGCCGTTGAGTTTAGAAGACATTCTTATGATGTCAGGTTCTATTCCCAATTCTCAACCTCAAGGTGGCCAGTTACCGCCTGGGGGGCAGCCTCAATTAACGCCTGGGGGGCAACCTCAAGGTACACAATTTGCATCTGGGGGGCAACCTCAAGGACAGTACGTACCTATGGTACAATACATTCCTCAAGGTCAACCCCAGACTCAATATGTACCCCAAGGTCAACCCCAGTATCAATTTATACCTCAAGGTCAACCCCAGTATCAGTATATGCCTCAAGGGTATCTACCCCAAGGTCAGTACTCAAATCAAGGTTTCCAACCACCCCAAGGTCAATCTTATGTTCAAGGAACGAGAAATGTACCTTTCAATTATCAATCCTACCCTCAACCCGGTTTTGGATCTCAATATTCTCAACCTGTTATGGGTCAATACCCCGGAATAAACATAGTGTGGGATCCATCGCAAATTCAACAGGTGTTACAGCCAAATGTACAGTTGTCATCTCAAACTGGACAACCTTAGTTTTTGGTTCACCCCAGCAACCAGTCCAGTCTAATATTCAAACTTCTGTACCTTCGGTAGTTTCTCAGTCTGGGCCTATTTCGCCTCGTACTCCATCTCAAACGACTGCTGCAACTACCACAACATCTGTTCAATCTACCCCACTTACTTCTGGAGTATCGACAGCTCCATTTCTACTGTTCCTGTATCTACTCCTCAGACATCTTTACCACCGTCTGGATCCACGATTCAAACTACGGTTCAGATGCCTGTAGGACAACCTGGTTTAAGTACGGTTGTCACAAGTCAACCACAATTCACTTATCAACCGTACCAGGGACAGTACCAATTCGATCCTGCTGTCCAGCAGCCAGTTTACCAGTATCAACCGTATCCTGGGTACACTTATCAACAACCCCAGTACGGTCCAGTTAATCCTGGTTTTCCAGGAGGATACAATATCCCGAACGCGATTCCCATTCCTAGTTATCCTGGATATCCTCCTCCTGGGGCTGGTATAATGACTCAGAGTTTTAGGGATCCTAATCGGCAGCTACCGTTTATCGCAACTTTGGACTTAACAGACTTGTCGTGCCTAACGAACGATCCAATTAATTATCTTCCATTTTGGCCGCCAATGCCAAATAAGTTGCCCAGTGACATTCCCAAGTTCGAAGGTAAGTCTGGAGAGGACCCGTCGAATCATGTGATGACTTACCACCTCTGGTGTGCCTCTAATTCCATCTCGGATGATTCGATCCGCTTACGTCTTTTCCAGCGCACTCTCGTTGGTCTTGCGGCCAAGTGGTATATTGAGTTACCACGGGCCACTTTTTATAATTTTAGCCAGTTAGCTACCTCGTTTTTAACTCATTTTCAGTTGCCGGTCAGATATGATAATGGCACGGAGTTACTAACTTCGTTAAAGCAATCGACGTCCACTTATATTTCCGATCATATTCATGAATGGAGACGTCGAAGGCGGTTAGTGAAAGTTTTTATCCCAGACCAGATCTTAGCTGAATGGTTTGTTAAATCATTGTTACCGAAGATTACTGAAGACGTAGCTAAGGCCGGAGTGGTTACTAAGGAGCAAGTGATTGCTCAAGCACAGTACCTTGATTTAGTTTATACTCAGTCAGGTACATTACACGAAAAGATCCCCGATCTTCCCAAGTCAAATCAAATCGCTGCAGCTCCTTTGGGGTCTCATGCTGCTGATGGCATGATTGGTACGGTGAATACTAAAAGTAAGAAGAAGTCTTCCAAGAATTCTTCTCCTATCATAACCTTGCCTGATTCCCCGACAGGAGATTCTTCTGCAGAGGTTTCCGCCGATATTCACGTTGTGGAGTCATCTACGACTAAATCAAAATCCGATGGAAAGAAGAAAGGAAAGAAGAAGAATAAAATGGACAAGAGTTCAAAAGAGAAGTCTGAAAAGTCGGAATCCAATGATGAAAAGCGCAAGCCTCGTTATCCATGTCTTATTTGTGAAGAGGAACACTTTACAAGAGACTGCCCTCATCGAGCAGAGGTTGCGAAGATCGTCAAAGGTTCCCAAACTCCTGCTGTTTTGAAGGATCCATTTCCAAAAGACAGCAAGATGATAGGTTCTTCCTCGAGTGCCAATGAAGAACCCATATTGATGATGTCCCATGTAAGGATTGCGACTCGATCGCAAGATTATGGTAGTAAAAGTCCTGTTGATGGCAAAGAAGCAGAATCTTCTCATTCTAATCCATCAACCTCAGCTCCCGGTTCCGATCCACTACAGATCGAGAAACCTAATCCAGACTTAGTAATCAAACCACCCGCCAAGGGTATACTTCGAAAGTCTGCTTTCAATTCACATGCGAGAGCGGCTCAGAATTATAACATTATTGAGGACTTAGTTGTTTCACCCTCAGCAATGTCGGCTTTGGAAGTGCTGCAATCATGCCCAGCACAGCGAAAATTACTCTTGTCGGCGATAGGAGCTGTTGACGTTCAGGACCCGAACCTAATAATCTTTGATCTAGAAAATAGTACACCGCGTTTACCTCATCAAATGGCTTTCCAGATCCCAGTGATAGTCAAAAACAGGCCTATTCATCGGACTGTAATTGATGAGGGAGCTTCAACGTGTATTATGTCGATACAGTGTTGGAGATCGCTTGGCTCTCCTTCACTAAATCAATCCCTGACAATTCTTAAGGCCTTTGATGGCCGTGGGTTTCATCCTTTTGGCATTCTACAGGATTTGCCTATAGGGGTTGAAGGAAAAACCGTTAGTCTAGATGTGGAAGTGGTTGATGCCCCTCTAGACTACAACCTTCTCTTGGGTCGAAGTTGGTCTTACGCTATGACAGCGGTCGTTTCGTCGGTCTTCCGAGTAATAAAGTTCCCACATAATGGAAAGATCGTAACAATAGACCAGCTGGCTTACTTTTCATCCGACCCAGCCTCTTTAGAGAGTATTCAGCATGTCGGTAAAACGACTATCCCATATAAGGATGTTGGTGTAGGATTAGTTAAAGATTCCGGTTTACTGGGAACTTTTCCTTTTCCTCCACTCAACGCATCATCTTCATTTGCAACCATTCATATGATTACATCAGACACTATTTATTATGACGATCCTTGGATCGTTCCTTCTGAATCTGAAATAGACTCATTTGGTAATTTTATGCCTTTGAGTCCATATGAAATTGCCTATGAAGCCGTGCAGTCTTTTACCGACCCGTGTTCAACCAAAATCGACCTAATGAATGTGGTCCGTGAGGAATCAATTTTCACATCAACCTCGGAGTTAATAGCGTTTCCCGAAGTTGTTTCATCTGACGAGCAACTTCGTGAAGTCCTGTGTATAGATGATTTACCATGGGACGATCTCCATCATAGATCTTCGTTTTTACCCGAGGATGATCATTTTGAAAATGATTTCTCATCAATTTTTACGACTGAATATGTCAAGGAACCTCAGAATCCCATGAAACATCCTGATTCAGAGTTAAATTTGGGAAACATCTCTCTAACTATTCCCATTGACATTTCGGTTAAGCCTGGAATTGTTGAGAACATTCATATAGGTGCCTCGTGTACAGATGACGAAATTCAGACATACAAGGCCCTATTTCAAGAATTTCGCGACGTGTTTGCCTGGTCCTATGAGGAAATGCCAGGAATTGATCCTGCGATTGTTGTTCATGAGATCAAGACTTACCCAGACGCTAAACCCGTCTGGCAACGTTTGCGTCAGATTCACCCACGAAAAGCTGCTGCAATTAAAGCAGAAGTTGAGAAACTGTTGAAAGCAGGTTTCATTTATCCGATCCCGTTAACGGATTGGGTATCGAATATTGTTCCGGTTAACAAAAAACAAGGAACAATAAGAATATGCATCGATTATAGGGACATTAATCGAGCTTGTCCAAAAGACAACTACCCAACTCCCTATATCGATCAAATAATTGATGATTGTGCCGGCAGTGAAATATTTTCCTTTATGGACGGTTTTTCCGGTTACAATCAAATCAATATTCTACCTGCCGATCAACCAAAAACGGCTTTCATTTGTCCATGGGGGACATTTTCTTATTGCAAATTACCTTTTGGGCTCAAGAATGCCGGAGCAACTTTTCAAAGGGCGATGTCTTATGCGTTTCATGATATCAAACACATTGTGCAACCGTATCTCGATGATTTGCCCGCTCATTCATTACATCGAGCTGATCACCTCATCCATTTATGTGCAATCTTTATGAGGTGTAGGCATTATCGGATACGGTTGAATCCACACAAATGTGTCTTCTGTATAGAAGCGAGACGATTGCTGGGATTTGTAGTTTCGAAAGCCGGCATTCGCGTCGATCCCTCGAAGGTAGAAGCTATCATCAAATTGCCTCCTCCTTCGAGTCTTCGCCAACTCCAAAGTTTGCAGGGGAAAGCAAACTTTTTACGATGATTCATTCCTAACTACGCCGAGGTTACAAAGGGTTTCACACGGTTGTTGAAACAGAACGCTCAATTCTCTTGGGATGAGATAGCTCAGAAATCTTTTGATGCACTCAAACACGCGTTGACCCATGCACCGTTGTTGCATCCTCCCAACTACAACCAGGATTACTTTTTGTACCTCGCTGCCGCTCATTCCACCATTGGAATGGTTTTAGTTCAGGAAGATGAATTCGGAACGGAACATGTGATATATTATCTTAGTCGAACGTTAAATCCTACTGAGCTAAAATACTCACATGTGGAGAAATTGGCATTGGCAGCCGTTCAAGCTGTCCAACGTTTTCGTCACTACATTTTACTACGTAAAACTACAGTCATTTCGGATTGCAACCCTATGATCTACATTTTGACCAAACAATTGCTAGGGGGCAAGTACTCTAAATGGATTGTTATCCTGCAGGAGTTCGACTTGGAGTTTGAGAAATCTAAGTCTAAGAAATCTTTAGTTTTTGCAGAGTTAATGTGTGACTTCCCGCGTGCTGACACGGAAACTGTGGCAGAGGAGCCCATTGCGGACGAATCTTTGTTTCTAATCAGCACTTTAGATCCGTGGTATGGGGATATCATCGTCTATCTCCAGACCCAATCCTTTCAGCCCGAAGTTTCAAAGTCGGAACGTCAGAAAATTCGATTCCAGTCCCAACAATACAAAATTATTGGAGATACTCTTTATCGCCGTGGGGCGGACTCTATTTTTCGTCATTGCTTAACTCACGAAGAGGCTGAAAGGGTTCTAAATGACTGTCACTCTGGAGCGTGTGGCGGTCATATGTCTGGGTACGCCACAGCCCAAAAGATATTGCGCACTGGCTACTTTTGGCCGTCCTTATTTAAAGATTGTATTATTGCGATCCGAAAATGCCACAACTGTCAAGTGTTTGATCGAAAGATGCGTGCTCCACCTGCTCCTCTCCACCCCATAATTGCCGTTGGTCCTTTTGCCAAATGGGGTATCAATTTTATTACATGTAACCCTCACTCGGCCGGGGGCATGCGTATATCATCCTTGCGGTAGATTACTTTACTAAGTGGGCCGAGGCGATGCCTACATTCGAGGCAGATGGCAAGACAGCTGCAATTTTCATGTTCAATCATATAATTGCTAGGTTTGGTGTCCCACAAGCGATAATCACTGACCATGGGCGCCATTTTCGAAACATTATGATGACAGAACTTACAGGCCAGCTTGGTTTGCGCCACGATAGCTCAACTCCTTATTATCCACAAGCGAATGGTCTGGTTGAGTCCATCAACAAAGTTTTAGTTATCATGATCCGACGAATCATTGGTATTCATCGGTCGAATTGGCACAACATGTTATTTTCAGTGCTTTGGGCATACCGAACCTCAGTGAAAACATCAACAGGGTTCACTCCTTTCCAACTAGTTTATGGTTTGGAAGCTGTGCTACCCATTAAATGCGAAATCCCGTCACTGCAAATGGCCATCGAGTTACTTCCAGCTACTTCCGAAGAGGAAAAGCGTTTATTATACTTAGCTCAATTAGATGAGAATCGACGTGATGCTGCATTGGTGATCGAGACTCACGCAAAACGTATGAAAGCTTAGTATGATCGAAATGTGACCCCTTGAAGTTTTTCGGAAGGAGACCTAGTGTTATTATATGATCAAGCTAATGATAAATTAGGTGCTGGAAAATTCGTTCCTATGTGGCATGGGCCCTATATTGTCAAGTGAAAGCTAGCAAAAGGGGCCTATGAGTTGGTAGACTTTGACGGGGACTCTTTAGGTAAACCCAGAAATGGTCTTTACTTGAAGAGGTATTATGCTTAAAAGAATGGGTATGGAGATTTTTTAGTTAGGTTAGTGTCCCACAAGCGATAATCACTGACCATGGGCGCCATTTTCGAAACGTTACTTGAAGAGGTATTATGCTTAAAAGAATGGGTATGGAGATTTTTTAGTTAGGTTTGGTGTCCCACAAGCGATAATCACTGACCATGGGCGCCATTTTCGAAACGTTATGATGACAGAACTTACAGGCTAGCTTGGTTTGCGCCACGATAGCTCAACTCCTTATTATCCACAAGCGAATGGTCTAGTTGAGTCCATCAAGCAGACTTTGACGGGGACTCTTGAATGCGAAATCCCGTCACTGCAAATGGCCATCGAGTTACTTCCAACTACTTCCGAAGAGGAAAAGCGTTTATTATACTTAGCTCAATTAGATGAGAATTGACGTGATGCTGCCTTGGCGATCGAGACTCACGCAAAACGTATGAAAGCTCAGTATGATCGAAATGTGACCCCTCGAAATTTTTCGGAAGGAGACCTAGTGTTATTATATGATCAAGCTAATGATAAATTAGGTGTTGGAAAATTCGTTCCTATGTGGCACGGGCCCTATATTGTCAAGCGAAAGCTAGCAAAAGGGGCCTATGAGTTGGTAGACTTTGACGGGGACTCTTTAGGTAAACCCAGAAATGGTCTTTACTTGAAGAGGTATTATGCTTAAAAGAATGGGTATGGAGATTTTTTAGTTAGGTTAGTGTCCCATAAGCGATAATCACTGACCATGGGCGCCATTTTCGAAACGTTACTTGAAGAGGTATTATGCTTAAAATAATGGGTATGGAGATTTTTTAGTTAGGTTTGGTGTCCCACAAGCGATAATCACTGACCATGGGCACCATTTTCGAAACGTTATGATGACAGAACTTACAGGCCAGCTTGGTTTATGCCACGATAGCTCAACTCCTTATTATCCACAAGCGAATGGTCTGGCTGAGTCCATCAACAAAGTTTTAGTTATCATGATCCGACGAATCATTGGTATTCATCGGTCGAATTGGCACAACATGTTATTTTCAGCGCTTTGGACATACCGAACCTCAGTGAAAACATCAACAGGGTTCACTCCTTTCCAACTAGTTTATGGTTTGGAAGTTGTGCTACCCATTGAATGCAAAATCCCGTCACTGCAAATGGCCATCGAGTTACTTCCAGCTACTTCCGAAGAGGAAAATCGTTTATTATACATAGCTCAATTAGATGAGAATCGACATGATGCTGCATTGGCGATCGAGACTCACGCAAAACGTATGAAAGCTCAGTATGATCGAAATGTGACCCCTCGAAATTTTTCGAAAGGAGACCTAGTGTTATTATATGATCAAGCTAATGATAAATTAGGTGCTGGAAAATTCGTTCCTATGTGGCATGGGCCCTATATTGTCAAGCGAAAGCTAGCAAAAGGGGCCTATGAGTTGGTAGACTTTGATGGGGACTCTTTAGGTAAACCCAGAAATGGTCTTTACTTGAAGAGGTATTATGCTTAAAAGAATGGGTATGGAGATTTTTTAGTTAGGTTAGTTTTTTTTTTTTTCTTTCTAGCAAGTGTGTTTGTTAGTTTAGACAGTGTGCTTAGCTTGAAGAGTGTGTTTTCATCATTATTCTGGCTTATCTTGGTTTTACTCTTGATATTGCAGATATCGATGCCTCTCCAAACATACATTGGTTTCGCTGATGGTGCTTGTCGTAGTACACGGAATATCTCTTCCGCAGCCTGGGTTATCTATTCGCCCTCTGACGAGTTAGTATCTGTGCATGGGGTGAGCCTCGGTCAAACAACAAATGACATTGCCGAATACAATGCAGTGATTGAGTTATTGTCTGAATCTATTTCATTTGGGATTCGGAGTTTGATAGTGAGGTTAGATTCTGAACTCGTTGTATTACAGCTTAATAGAGTGTATGCCATTAGAAATCCAGTGTTATTAAGATTATTTTTGAGAGTGCGTCTCTTGGAACGTGAGTTTGATTATATTGAATATCAGCATATTCCAAGGTCTTTAAATACATTAGCAGATGCAATTGCCTCTCGAATGTTAAATAGACATTTGCAATAATCATACATGTAAATTTAAAACCATTTCATAACATGATTTACAAGATAAGCCGGTAATAATGATATATATATATATATAGGAGTGTGTCAAAAAATACATCGTCTTCGATCATAGGTTGAAAAACACCTTATGATCGGCAAAAATGATAAGTACAAAAAACCAAAATGTCACATGTGTCTACAAAACGACCATCCAATCACTGGTGATGATCTCTTTATGACACCACTGCACGGGCCACCCTACACAAGAACCTCCTAAAAGGTCCTGGGACCCCGACTACATAGCGCTGAAGCCTGATTGGAATGTCGTCTATGGTAGTCTCCGGTATATCTGCTGTAAGACGCTCCAGGTCACTTTCCAACTCAGCCAAAGTCTCTGTGGCCTCGTCCTGTGGGGCCGGTGCCGCTGCAACTGGTAGTATCCTCTCGTAAGTGTTGGAAATAATACTGAGAGGGGGGGTGAATCAGTATTATCTAGTTCTTTTAATAAATCTTCCTTATTTATACTTTGAATTATTTTTTCATGTCAGTACCGTAAAATAATGAGCATGAACAAGAAAAACAGATAGTCACACCAAAGAACACCAGATATAAGGTGGAAACCCAATGTGGGTGAAAACCACCTGCTGCAATATGTCTCTATCTTCTTTCAAATTAGCAACTCCTTTTACAATGGTTTTGTACTGGTGCAGTCCTTTACCAGTACGCAGGCTGCAACCTGCAGAGAGCTACAACTCTCTCTCATTTTCCAGTCTCTTCTGGAAGGGAGCTGTTATCACCCCAAGAAACTCACCTAGGTTGTAAATTGGTGATGATCAGGAACATTAAAAATTCAACAGCTTTTTTGGATAAAATGATGGACAAATGAAGGATGTGCAGCACCTTTAAGCCAGATAACCACTTCTACTATAATTTACCCCAGACATGGGTGAAGAACCCCAAACTACAAGGCTTTCAACCACCAACTACTCACGGTTTAAGGTAAAAGTGATGATGGAGAAGACTGATTGCACCAGCAGATGCACAAAGCTCTGTGATGGCCAGCTGCAATCAGTTAAAGGATCTGCAAGACTATTATTCAATAGACAGTGAGGATGACAGCTCTCTGCTATCTGAACAACAGCAACCTGCAAACAATTTCAATGAGCCACTAAATTATAATACAGAGGTGGGATGACAGCCCCTCTGATATCAAACATTCACAGCACATCAAATAAATGCAAGCAGGCACAGCCTGGAACAAGAAGAAGAAGTAGAAAGTGAGCAGGTGACAGCAAAAGAAGCTTGTATTAATGGAAATCAAGACTAGAAGCTGCAGGTCTCATAGTATTAACAGTCTCCAGAAGTTAAAAGGCTACAATAAGCTCTCATTCATCAAACACTCATCAATCCATTACATCTCTGTTCTGAGTATATATACTGCTACAATACAAAATATCTCTACTGAACAATACGTGGAGGGGCCCATAAATGGCCACCAACCATATTTACATTCAAGAATGGGCCTCTGGTACAAATCTGGCCGTGCTTTGAATAAATTTGTCCTTCTCTGGTGCTCTGCGATCCTTCTAGGACAGGTGAGATGAAGTATGGGCGAATCCCATAACCACTGAATGCTATGACTGGATCTGTGGCATCCTATCTCCTCCTCAGCCATACTGCTGATTTAATGCTGCTGTTGAATCATTGAATGGCTCCAATATGACTGCCTGGCTTGACAACAATGAAACACTGCTACACTGTTCATTCCCGCCCACAATGCTTCATCTGGACTTGAAATTTTCAACCACGGGTCAATCATGACTGATAAATGTTGATCTATCTGAGGCACGTCTTGCTTCTTGTTAGGCCATACTGTCAATTGAAGGCAGCTGCCTACTGCGCTGTACTGTTGTATGCTTGCATTAATGATTTCCGCGCCACTGCAAAACTGCCGCAAAACATGAAAAATTGGCCTTGGTGGACTTGAAATATATATATTTGGCCTTTTAGAACCCTATCGGGCCTGAACCCCGTCAGCGATCGGCGCTTGCCATAAGCTTCTTTTTGTATTTTCTTTATATAAAGAAAATACACAAAATATATTTAAAACACTATGGGCGCAGACTTTACAGAATATAAAATGGAGTGTTGTGGTCATCGGGTCCGGCCCATCGGGTCGGAACACAGCCTACGTGAAGACCTTGTCCACTTTGACAGTCCCGACAGCGAAATGCCGATGCGATATGAGTGAAAGCTGCGGACCCGAAATACTATAGCACACAACGTTGTATGGCCGTCGGGTCCGGCCCATCGGCGATTGCACCTGCCCCTTTGTAAATCCTCCATTGCGATACGCCGATGTGATATCGGCGATCGCTCATCGGCGAAGTCTCATGTCGCTGCCACTGCCCGCCTCCTCCAATTTCGACCCGCCGATGCGATCTGGACCGTTGATCGGCCAGATCAAACGGCTGTCGCTCATTTGAACTGCTAGGCCTGCGATTTTGAATTTTTCTTGTTTTGGAGTGCTTTAGGCCTCCCGATAGATCATTTCCGCCTTCCCAAGGGCTTTCCTCTCGCAAAATTTTATCGGTGGAAGACCTTTTAGCCCAACATGAGTGTTTTGACAGCATGAATGGATCTTGAGCATGACTATACGTATATTCGCTGCCTTTGAGAGCATTTTGAATCCAATTTTGATTTTTTGTTCAGCAAAGCTAACACTGGCTCCTTCTGGGGATGAGATCCTCCCTGTGAGGTCTCAAGAACCTGCAGATCAATGCCTTTCCAACAACAAACAAATTAGCCAAAATTCCTAGTGTTCCATTGGGCATGGAGTCTACTATGGCCATACTAAAAACTGATAAAAGCGGACTATTTACAGCTTTTAAGGCCAGAAGACCTTAAATCACATAGTTCTTTAGAAACCGCCCATTAACTGGGCCATCAAAAACTGGTTCCCCTCCCATACTTTTCAGTATGAAAGTGTTGTTTCCTTGAATCTGTGCAATGCTGAAAGGGCCTGTCCATAAAGCATCAAACTTGCCATGATTGCCTTTCTTTTCTTTAAAAGCATCCCATTTCATGACCAAATCCCCAACCTGGAAATTGTTTCTTTTTGTTTTCTTGTCAAAGGCTTCTTTGACCTTTTGTTGATGTGCTGTAGCTTTTTCAATCAGCTGTTCTCTGGTCTGATATAATTCTGTTAAATCGGTGATTCTGTTGGCCATATCATTCTCTTCATTTTGCGCTGTTTGGAGCAACTTTGCCACGGGAAGGGTAAGTTGAATGGGAAAAATAGCATCAGTACCATATACCAACTTGAAAGGAGAGCAGCCTGTAGATCTCTTAATGATCACTCTGTCCGCCCAAAGTGCATATTTCAGCTTGGCATCCCAATTCTTCTTATTATCCTCTAATAGCTTCTTAATAATCCTGATCAGACTTTTATTGGAGGACTCTGCTAAACCATTCCCTTGGGGGTAATAGGAGGTAGAATGAACAAGTTTAATGCCCATTGAATCACACATTTCCACCAACTCCTTAGCCTTGAAAGCTGTTGCATTATCTGTTATAAGCTTATGTGGGCAACCAAATCTACTGAAAATGTTTTCTGATAAAAATTTCATTACCACATTATGATCAGCCTTCCTTGTTGGGATTGCTTCAATCCATTTTGTAAAATAATCAGTGGCGACTAATATCCACCTGTGCTGGCCACTGGAATGTGGGTTGATTTCACCAATGAAATCCAAACCCCACTGCTGAAAAGGTCCTTTTGCAATGATTGGCTTTAGGGGCAGGGATTTCAAATGCTGCTTACCTTCAAATCTCTGGCACCTGTCACAAGATTTAACAAAAGTGAATACATCAGAAAATAAAGAGGGCCAATAATACCCAGCTCTGAGAATCTTTTGGGCTGTAGTTTTCCAATAATGATGTCCTCCACACAAGCTGTCATGGAACTGCTGCATAACTTCTATTGACTGCTGTTTATCCAGGCATCTTAAAAGCACTCCAGATGGATCCCTCCAATAAAGCAAGCTACCATTGATGCAATATTTCGTTGCCTTGAGCTTTAACGTTCTTGCTTGACTTTGAGAAAATTCTGAAGGAACTTCTAGCTTTAGCAGGAAATTAATTATTGCAGCATACCAGCTACATGAAGCTAGGTTCTTGGCCACTGATTGTCCTCTTTGCATTTCAGTTGTTTCGTGCTCTTCCATTAGACCATCTTCTGCTACATTGAACAAGAAATCAATGTCCAAAGACCTGCAATTTTCTTCAGCCAATAGTTTAGCAAGCCCCTGACCTCTTACCAGCTTGGTGGGCTTCAGCTCTATGTTGAATTCTATCATTTTTGCAATCCATTTCGCTCTTTTTCCATCAGCATCAGGCTGCGTTAAAACATCCTTTATTGCAGCAGAAGGCACGTATGCAACTATTTTGGAGTGCAAGATGTATACTCTGAAAGCCTTCAAAGATTTGATAAGAGCATAAGCCTGCTTTTCAATAATATCATACCTTAGTTCAGCATCCCTCAGATTCTTGCTAAAAAAGGCAACTGGATGCTCTTGACCTGCTTCATCTTGCTGCAACAGGACAGCTGCAATGGTATCCTTAGAGGCAAATGACAAGAGATGAAACTCCTTGCTATAGTCAGGACTTTTTAAAGTCGGAGCTTCTACAATAGCCCTCTTAATGGACTCAAAAGATTTTATGGCCGCATCAGTCCACTTTATCGTTGCTCCCTTTCTTAACATGGAGGTTATGTGCTTAACCAGCTCTGCAAAATTGGGGATGAACCTCCTCACAAAGTTGATTTTGCCAAGAAATGACTGTATATCCTTCTTTGATCTTGGATGGGTCAAGGCTCGAATCGCTTTGACTCTTTCTGGGTCAATCTGAACGCCTGCAGCAGATACTACGTGTCCCAACAATTTCCCTTCTTCCAAAGCAAATTGGGACTTTTTGGGATTGAGTGAAATTCCAAATTTCCTGCATTTTAAAAACACCCTTTTTAAATGTTGTAGATGATCATGATGGCTGCCAGAATAAACAGTTATGTCATCAAGATATATGAACACGAATTTATCCTTTTCACCCACAAAAGCAATATCCATAGCTCACTGAAAGGTGGCTCCAGCATTCATTAGCCCAAATGGCATTTTTGCATACATGAACGTGCCCCAAGGAGTGGTAAATGCTATCTTTTCTTGATCATCTGGATGCACAGCGATTTTATTGAAGCCTGAAAACCCATCTATGAAAGACATCACTTTGGCACCTGAGACTTGCTGCAACAAATGCTCCATTTTTGGCAAGGGATAATTATCTTTTTTGGAGCATTTATTTAGATTCCTGAAATCAACGCATAGTCTAATTTCTCCATTCTTCTTCCTCACAACAACCAGATTGGCCACCCATTTAGAATATCTGAGAGGCACTATAATTTTAGCAGCCAACAACTTTTTAATTTCTTTCTCGACCAGAGGAAAGAGCATAGGGTTCATTGGCCTCAGCTTCTGTTTGAAAGGAGTAGTGCCTTTTTCAAGTGGAATTTTATGCTGTATTATACTCCTGTCATATGTTTTCAGATCACTGTACTCCCAAGCGAACACATCAGCAAATTGCCTCATTAATTTGCAATATTCAGCGTTCTGATTAGCAGATAGATTAGTGGACAGATTTATTAATTTGGGCTGACCTAGACCTCCTATATCATGCTTGCAAACTTGAGACTGATCTTCTTTTTGGGCAGCTTTGTAAGGCACATCATTGTGGTCAAACAATCTTTCAAGAGGAATTAGACCCTTAGGAATATGGTTACTAGGAAGCTGGACTATGCTATTTTTGCCAATTTTATTTCTAAGTTGGGACTTGGGATCTTCTAACAAAGCATCATTGTTTTGGTCAATTTGCATTTCAGAGAACTCATCAATGACTTGAAGGAACCTACTTAACTCATCATCATCATCAAAAACCTTCCAATGGTGGACATTATCAGGCACAGAGGGTCTATACTTCATTTGTATCTCATAAACTAGTTTGGGAGGCGATGGAGGGATGAACAAACTAGCAGAGACAGCAAGGGAATCAGCAAGCTGATTTTGGGCTCTAGGGATATATGAAATGCAGAAAAAATCAAAGAACTCTTTGACTCTCCATACCTCATCTCTATAAGCTTTCAGCCTTGGATGCTTTGCTTGGAACGTTCTGTTTACTTGCTGAATTATCAGATCAGCATCTCCAAATACCTTCAGATTTTTTATTCCTCTATCTTTGGCTTCATGAAGGCCCAACAACAGTGCTTCATATTCTGCTATGTTGTTTGTCACCTGAAAAACCAGCTTTAGAGATAACTGAACTGTTTCTTGTTGTGGAGACACTAACACCACCCCCGCTCCTGCAGTCTCCTTGGTACATGCTCCATCAAAAATCATATCCCAAATCTGACCACCCGTATCATGTTCAGCCTGAGCTGTTGGTTTCCGGATATGCAATGCAGCCTTCTGAGACTCTTCTATTTGGAGGATGCAAGCTCCATGTGGAGCGATAAAAAGGTGTCTTTTGAACTCCTAATTACCTTCACATTAATTATCAACCCAGGGACGACTTTTTATTTCAAGAGTGTACTCAGTCTGAGGCGGCTATTTACTTAAGAGTAATGTTTTGCAGTATAGTGCTTAAAGTACGAAAGTAAATGAAAGCTGGAAACAAAATCTAATTGGAACAGCAAGAAACTGAAATGTTCTAAACTAAATCATTCATTCAAACAACCATCAATCGAGGATATAGCAGCAATAACTCATTCCTCTAGAAATTGATGGAAAGGAAATTAGAGCATGGACCAAAGATCTGAGAGCTAAGCAGCGACTTACTGACTCACTACAGCTTTAGACCTTCTCTCACACCAAAGCAGCAATTGCAAGTAAATGGAATGGCAGCAAGTAAAATGAAATAGCAAAAGGAAATAGAACAGCAGTAAATGAAACAGCAATTAAAAGAACTAAATCTCGCGAGTTAGAACTGAACTCTCATTCCGCAATCAAATAACAATCGGCAAAAGCAATTCCAATGATCTTTACTTTACGAGAAGATATTTACAAATGAATTATGGAACAGCATTTATCATATTTACACAACACACTTACTGTTGTAATCTGATGATTCAAGAGAATATGATTATGTTCCAGATAGAATGATATTGCCTCCAGATTCCCACAAATAAGAATTCAGATAAATCCAATACAACAATATTCAATATGAAGGCTCCGTAACAGAAACAGTCGGTTTAAATAGTGAACATGTAATCAACTCCGAAAAGATTCATTACGCAACATAGAGTCACTTACATAAACTTCCTGAATGAAACCATTAATGAATTAGTCGTAACAGAGCATGGAACAACATATAACAAATACGTCAGATTACCAAACTATATAAACAATCCACACAGAAACCACAGTATAATGATACAGCAGCAATAGTAGAGATATGATACACAACGGCAGCAGCGTACTCCACCAGAGGCTGGGCCCTTAGCCGCCAGCGGACGCTGCTGGGTTACTTCAGAAGGAAAATAGTGAACAGCAACGCCCAAATTATGTATTAATCATTAAATAGTGAAATCATTACAATAGTGGAAGCTTTGAGACTTACAGCATAAAACAATTCTTCCTTTCTCCTATCCTATCATGAATCCTTGCTTCTGAATCTCTAATTCAAATCATCAATTCGCCATCATTCGAATCCCCAAAGTCATCCTGAAGTCTCTTGAAAATCACCTCCATCTCTGATCTTTGTTTGCATTTAAATAGAGAGATCAGAGAGAAGTTACAATAGAGATAACTACAACATGATTTCTTTTACAAATTTGGGTTGATTCTAACTAGATGATCAACAAGAAAATATAGTTCCTTTCATCTCTCAACAAAAGCAAGACGAATTTGGGTTGGTAGCTGAAGTTTGGAGGACGGCCGCAACTGCAAATCTGAGAAAATCGTGCTCAAAGAACCCTACGTTTCTCTCTGTACAAGCCGAATTTGGGCAAACCATTCTCTGTGAAAGTTAATTGGGCCCGTTTTGGACAAAACCCATGTTCCGGATTTCTCAAATTCGTCTTCATTTGCTCAGAATCTCAACCGCAAAACTGTCACTCCTTAAACCAGCGAATTTCTGAGTTGGCAGATTTAAAAATCAAATCTTCAATCTGGAAGTTACCTTGGAGGCTAAAAATGGTGAATAATGTTATAACCAACTTATTAGAACTATCATTGATAAAATAATGCATAATAATCAATTTATTAGAAATAAAGGAGAATAAATAATATTCATCCATGAGAGCATAAATCATTTATAAAATGGATTTAAATGATAAATTATAATAGATGATATAATAGAGAAGAGTAAAAATGGATGAAATAAGTGTTACAAAGTGGTCCTATTCATGGCCCAACACTCCAAAATCAGTGTCCACTGCATATATGGGATGGTTTGTAGGATTCTTCTCATCACTAATAACATATGCCAGCTGTGCTTCTCTATATAACCTCCTGCTTTCTCCTCCAAACACTGGAACAGTTGCATAAGATAGATCATTCTGCAATGTCCCTCATAGTCTCTTAATCCACCCTCTAGACAACAGCATACCAAACTTAGGAGGAACATCGGCCACCACTATATCCATTATCATACTTTTCATGGGCAGCTGGGTTAGGGTAATGGCCAAATCCTTAATTAATCCAAGGCATTTTACCTTCCTTGAATCAAATGAGAATAAATCATGATAGGGTCTGGTGATATCAAGGCCTAGCTCTTCCATGACAGTTTTAGGCATTAAATTGTGACTGGCCCCTGTGTCTAGCAAGCAATTGTGGAGGATTTTATCATGGATAGTCAATGAAACATAGAAAGATGGAGAAGTATCATCTGCAGGTTCAATCATGGGGCTAATAATAATAGCAGGCTTATCGTCTTGCAAATTGACAGAGTCAATGGAGGATTGGTTAGGTTCTAGCTCAAGGGCTTCAAGGATGGGCTTCCTAAATAATTCACTCTTCACCAACTCAGCAAGAGGCATGGATATTTTCAATTTCTGAATTTCTGACTCAAAACTAAAAGAAGAGGATACTTTATCAGCAGTTTTTACCTCTTGAACTGGAGCTCTGAGGGTGATAGGATCGGCTGCTGGTCTTCTTTGCCTGCTATTCTGTGGCACTGTTCAAGCAGCTGCTTCTTGCACAGTATTTTCTTTGACATTCTTTGCATTGGATCTTAGATTATATCTTTGCTGCTGCTCACCAGATTGCAGAACAGCACCGTTGTCCCACCTCTGGCTGTTTTGCTCTTGCCGCAATGACTCTTCATATTCGGCCAATGTTAAAAATGCAGCACTACCTTTATCCTCTAAGCAGTGAATTTCATCCTCATCTTCTTCAGACTGTTCCCCCTCCATGACTGCATTCTGAAAGGGAGCTTTTACTTTATGATCTTCTCTTGCTTCTTCACCCCTTTGCATAATCTGTAGCTACTCATTTGCTTTTCTGAATGGGTTTGGATTTCTTGGGCCAAATGTGTTTTGCTGCCTTGTTTTGCCAGAAGTCTGATCAACTTTTAACTTAGAAATTTTGGCAGCCAATGACTCTATCATTTTGGTCATTTTGTCTAACTTAGGCTCGGAAGTTGATGCAGTGGAAGAAGAAGCCTCACCTCTCGGCCTTCTTCCGTCACCTTGACTCTTTAACTTCTCGGCTGCCATAATATTTGATTCCACCTCCAAAGCTGCCTCTTGCATATCACCCAGCGTAGCACATTGTCTTTCTCTCAGCAATAAGCAAAAGTTAGAATCAAAAGCATTGGCATATGTGAGTTTGGCAGCAGTAGGGGTAGGCTTTACCTCAGCTGGTATTTTACTATACATTCTATTAAATCTTTTATTAAAGTCAGGCAAAGACTCACCCTTTTCTCTTTTCAAGTTTCCAAACTCTGTATGATAATACAGCAAGTCCTTCTTATCTCCCCATTGCTTCAAGAATGCCTCATCTAACGCTTCTATATCTGTTATAGATCTCTGGGGTAATTCTCTAAACCACTTCCTAGCCTCTCCATCAAGACTCTGGACAAAAACTCTCATCCATACATCATTCTCACTTATGTCTAAATTATCAGCATAACTGTAAAAAGCTTCAAGATGTTCTTCTGCTGTGACTCCCTCTGTTCCAGTGAATTTGGGCATATATTTTTGATATTCTCCTGTAGGCATGGCATTTAAAGGTGTAGGCAATATCAAAGGTCCATATCTAGCAGCAACAATCCTCTCAATCCTAGTAGGTGCTTGCTATCCTGCCATGTTTGGAATATGCGGAAGAATACTAACAGATGGAGCAGTAGGAGATAATGCAATGGATGGGAAAGATAATGGGATGTTTTGGACAGTATGGGAAACCTTCTTCGGACTCAGATTCAAAGGGGAACTAAATGGAGAAGGAGCTTTATGAATCTCTGCAGGTATTTCTCCCTTAACGTTACTAGGCTCTAAGTCTTCAAATTGTGTATCTTCAACTAAAAACTCCTCATGCAGAGACAAATAAGATTTCTTGGGCTTACCTGATCCTTATGCTCCTTTCTGCAATGTTTTCTTTGAGTTAACAATCTTTTCAGGGTCAGGCACTGGAACAGCTGGAGACTTCTGCGGATTTCTTCTAGTATGCCTCACAAACTGCGCCAGAACTTCAATGTGGAGTCGCCGAAGGATGGCCTTCCTCCAGTGTAGTCGCCAGACAGATGATTACAACCAAAATCTGTGTTCAAAACTTTGTCTGTCATCAAAGTTTGAAGCTGTGTCGTTCTCCCAGGGAAGCTGAGCTTCGATTCTCCTCTCCCCGGCAACGACGCCAATTAATGTTATCACCCCAAGAAACTCACCTAGGTTGTAAATCGGTGATGCTCAGGAACATTAAAAATTCAACAGCTTTGTTGGATAAAATGATGGACAAATGAAGGATGTGCAGCACCTTTAAGCCAGATAACCACTTCTACTATAATTTACCCCAGACATGGGTGAAGAACCCCAAACTACAAGGCCTTCAACCACCAACTACTCACGGTTTAAGGTAAAAGTGATGATGGAGAAGACTGATTGCACCAGCAGATGCACAAAGCTCTGTGATGGCCAGCTGCAATCAGTTAAAGGATCTGCAAGACTATTATTCAATAGACAGTGAGGATGACATCTCTCTGCTATCTGAACAACAGCAACCTGCAAACAATTTCAATGAGCCACTAAATTATAATACAGAGGTGGGATGACAGCCCCTCTGATATCAAACATTCACAGCACATCAAATAAATGCAAGCAGGCACAGCCTGGAACAAGAAGAAGAAGTAGAAAGTGAGCAGGTGACAGCAAAAGAAGCTTGTATTAATGGAAATCAAGACCAGAAGCTGCAGGTCTCATAGTATTAACAGTCTCCAGAAGTTAAAAGGCTACAATAAGCTCTCATTCATCAAACACTCATCAATCCATTACATCTCTGTTCTGAGTATATATACTGCTACAATACAAAATATCTCTACTGAACAATACGTGGAGGGGCCCATAAATGGCCACCAACCATATTTACATTCAAGAATGGGCCTCTGGTACAAATCTGGCCGTGCTTTGAATAAATTTGTCCCTCTCTGGTGCTCTGCGATCCTTCTAGGACAGGTGAGATGAAGTATGGGCGAATCCCATAACCACTGAATGCTATTGTTACACAGTAAATTGTCACTGCCTTCCTGTCAGTCACCCTGCTGTGTCAATCACTAAGCTTCATACCTTCTGAACTAGCCCAGAAACCCATTTTTCCAAAGTTTTGTTCATCAGCGCGTCTGTTCCTAAAATAACCGCGATGACAGGCGCATTGTAGTGTATGCTGTGCGCTGCCAGCGCGGAAGAACATCACTTTTCTGTGATGTCTTACAGCGCGCCTTTCCCGTGTGCTTCCGCGCTGACATGACTGTCCCAGTTATTGAGATGCGCCGACAGCGCGGCAATATCCTAATAATCCGCGCTGATCCAGTTTGGGCGAATTCGTTCAAACAACCAGCCTTCCAGATAACTCCAGGCTTGGTTGTTAGCTTTGTGAATGTCGACTCCCTTCTATGGCATGACTGTTCGACCCTTTGCAACAGTTTCTCTCAAAGATAAGCTCATCCTTCCACCCTTATAGGAGACTCCTTCTCCTATATAAACTCTCACCATTACCATGGGCAGCTAGTTTTTGGATAGTTAGACATAGCTTGGATTGTATAGAGCTTATAGTGCTCAGATTGCTGCTACTATAAGTATTTGGTGTGCTAGGTGTGGAAGTGATTGATTGCTTAGGGAAGGTTGTTTTGTGTTGCTTGTGTGAGAGAGAGAGTTGTTTGTCTTGGGAGAATCATCCTCAAAGGTGAATGCTTGAAATACATGCTGACTGGCCCCTCCTGAGAAGGTTACCGACGTCAGAACATTTGGTTGTACTCTTCTCTATTCTGATTAATAATAGATGACTGCTATTATTGTTCCATTCTCATTTGTACTTGCAATGGTTAAATGTGAATTACATCTTTTCTGACCGATGTATGGTTGCTTTTACTAGATTTCACGCTTGTGTTTGTTTCCCCTTCGTGTGTGCAGGTATCCATTCGCGAGGATCGCGGAGGATTGTGACCAGCCAAAGCGAAGGAGCGAAGGCAACATCTCTTCGTCAAACAACAGCGTTGGAATCCAAGTAGGTGCTCTTTACCTCTTGATTAATTGTAATTAGGAACATGCATAGCAGCATTGTTTGATTGTTGCTAGACCCTTGCTGGGCTAGTAGGGATCGCCTCTATCCGTAGAGGGGATTTACCTCTCCAACAATTTGGCGACTCCGCTGGGGATCAGCCTTTTTGTCTCTTGAGTCCACTTTTTTGTTTGATTTTGATTGGTCTTTTTTCCGAGATTTCGGGATTGTCTCTCTGCTTATAAACTTTCTGGGTACATCTGGGAAGTGTCTTGATTGTTAGAAGGCTTTTTGCTTTTGGTTTGGGAAGTTTTGCTTTGGCCTTGCTTGTTTTTTATTTTCAGCGCGTTTTAATTCCAAACAGTCGCGCTAACATCGCGACCTTGTTCTTTGGTTTTCTTTCCATCGCGCTTGTACGTCTAACAGTCGCGCTGACCTCGTTTTCAGAGACAGCGCGCTTTATTCGTGTCCTTCCGCGCTGACATCGTGCCCCCGCTTCTTTGTATTTCCCGTCATCGCGTCTGTGTGTTTTATTTCCGCGCTGACCTCGTTTTTCCGAGACAGCGCGCTTTATTCCTGTTCTTCCACGCTGACGTCGCAAAGTTGCTATAAGGCTCCTCCTGTCAGCGCCAAGTTGCTGAAGGCTACCCGTGCTGATCCTGTAAAATTCATTTTTGACCAAATTAGCCTCCTGAACCTTTTGCTTTGACTGTCCCTTCTTCTCTCCACCTGCTTTGTGACTTGCTTTTCACTGTCTGAACTCTGAACTCCTTGATTGCGAAGTCTGGATCCATAGGGTTCCATTTTTTGCTTAGTTTTTGGTTTCGCGAACTCCTTCCCTTTTGCTTTCGCTGCTTGGTTTGTGTTTACACCGTCACTTTTTCGATCGCTGAATGGTTTTGAGTCTCTAATTGGCTGGTTGTAACTCTTTTCCTTCGGGTGTTTGCCCTTCTCTGTTGATTTTGCATTCTAGCCCTAGGACATCTAGCGGCCATGTGTGTGTCAAGCCTTCCGTAGGGATCTTGTTTGCTTGTCTGGTCAGCCAATTTCGGATTCGTTTGTGCACTTGTTCAGTAATTGTTGAAGTGCTTTGTGTCGTGTTTCCGAGTGTTTTTCACTTTCTCCTTGCTTGCAATCCTTGCTTGACTTGCCGAGCTTAGATGACATAGCTCGTGCAGAACTTGATCTTCTCATTGATTTGGAAATCGTTGCTGGTTTTTTTGGGAACTTTGTGTGCTTTCATTAGGCAATTACATTTTGCTTGGTGTTCTAGTTCCTCCAAATTATTTTAGATGCTTGGTGTCACTGAAAGAAAATCAAACTAGTAGCTTTGCTTTTAAAAAAAAAAAGTTGAAAAGGAAAAGAATGTTTCATTGATTTGCATTTTCAAAAGAAAAAGTTTCCTTTCCTCGCTTTTAGTTGCATTAGGCTGTTTGATTGATTGTGTTCATTTTGTTTGATTGAAATCTCTTTACCCTTCCATAGCTAGAATTCATCGAACAAAATGATTCTCTTTGACATGTAGTTTGCATCTAGGTAATTGTGAGAGAACATACGATAGGACCTGAAATCGAAACTTAATCTCAAGATCAACTATAAAATGAACCGAATGAATCTAAAAACGCATTGGAACTAAACGCAAATATCTAGAGGTCTAGGTTAGAGACGTGTTCCGGCGTCTTTAAACATAGTCACTGTTGTTTCACATTACGGTTGGGTGATTCCTCCTTCTGTGACTCGATAGTGGTCTAACATGGACTGTGCTCCCACGTACCGTCGCGTATATAGGGAGACCCCACTAGGCTTTTATCCTTGATCCATAGGAAGCCGAGTCTGCCGCCCTACGATTCGCAATGCAGTGAACACAGCATTCACGAAGATTGACCACCCGTACCCTAAAAAGTATTCTGTGGTTTTGCGAAAAGTCTGGCACACCTTTTACCTAGAATCTCCAGAGCAGTCACTTTTGATCCTTTTCGGACTCCCTAAATGAAAAGGTGTAAGTGAGCGTCTTGTCACTTCGTGCTCATTAAATATTCGAAGGAGACTGGAGTCATCTTTTCGTCCTTTTCTCGACTCTTGAAACATGAAAAGGTCAAGTCTAATTCCAATGTCTTAAAAAAATTTCGACTACGATAACATTTCCTGTTAGATCTTGTGTGCGTTAGTTTTGAGTAGGGTTTTTATCGTTAGTTTGCTTTAGGTTTTCTAAGGGGTCTTGTCATCCTGGCTGACCCGTCAACTCCCGGTCCAATTGATCAGGATTCTCCATCTTCTGTTGCTCCAGAGGTACCAGTTGTAAGCGGTACTCTTCCCATTGTTCCGAGTATCCAGCCTATCAACGTACGTGCCCCAGGCGACGAAGATTATATAGAAGATTGGAATCCTATCTGGGAGCCCGATTATACCCCTCGTACTCCTCTTGGTATGTCGTCTCCGATGTCTACTTCCCCTATGGATGAGACAGCTTCCAGCACCGGTGAGACACCCGTGGTCACAGACATCGGGACCCCGATCCCGGCTTCCTCTCCCCTCCCCCCTCGATATCAATCACTGAGGGATAGGTATGCCGCTAGAACGACTTCTACGACTATATGGGATCCTAGTCTCGCTGCCTCCACCGGGCCTTTTGTTTCGTAGCCCCTTAGTGCACCCCTTACGACAGGGCTTAACACGCCCGTCACCTCAGTTCCCACTCAACCTACCGTCTGTGTAGCACGTTCGACTCCGGTCGTCAGTGCTGTACCGGTTTCCTCATCTGAAATCCCTCAAGCTGGTTCCTTTGTTGGTGGAATTCCAGGATCAGGGCCGTATGATGCTTATGGGGAACCCTACGGACCCGGATTACGAAGGTCCCTTCTTTTTCTATGATGAAAATGGTGAGTTCCTTGAGAGCGTCTCAGGCCTCCCTCATCGCCCTTTCGAAGAAAACGAGGAACCCTTGAATATCACGTACGATTACGCTACTCATATGTTCAAAGGGAACCGGGATCCTCCCAGGCAGCCCATAGGACCTCCCAATCAAGGTCAGCCATTCTACGTGCAAACCCCCCAGGGGCAACCACTTTATGGCCCGCCTGACCCAGGACAATCTGGGGGCCCACAGGGACAACCCTCGGCCATTGGAGGTCCGTCGTATTCATATCAAGGTCAACCTACTGGGTATCCAGGGCAACCTGGTGCTCAGCAAGGTTACCCGACTGGACAAACCGGGCAGCCTTACGTTCAGCAAGGCCCACCCGGTTTCCAGCAAGGGTACCCATCTGGACAAGCTGGGTCAGCTTATAATCCTCAAAATCAACCAGCGATCCAACAGGGATACCCTCTTGGGCAAGGTGGGCAACCTTATGTTCAACAAGGTCAACCCACTCCTCAATCCATGAATCCTTCTGGGCAAGGGGGGCAACCTGCTATACAGCAAGGCCAACCCTCTGCTCAGCCTATGCACCAAGGAGGGCAGCCTGCTATGCAGCAAGCCCAGCCCTCTGCTCAGTTTGGTCACCCTGGGGGGCAAACGGGCCAACCTGCTATGCAGCAAGGTCAACCCGCTGTCCGCCCTAATCGTCCAGCTGGACAAGCTGGCCAACCTCGGCGTCAACCAGCTATCCAGCCAGCTCAATCATCCGTTCCGCAAAGACCACCCTTGGTGGCGCATGGACAGCCTGGCGCCCAGCAAGTTTATCCTGCTAGCCAACCAGGCCCATCTCAAATCCAACCAAGTCAACCTTCGGGACAGATGGTTCAACCTCAACCGGTTCAAGGACATTACCCTGGGCCTCAAACTCAAACAGGTTATCAACCTTCTTACCAAACGCAGCCTGCCTATCAGGCTCCGTATGGAGCCCAGCAACCATATGGCTACCAGCAACCCTAGGGGCAGAATCAGTTTGCTCCTTATCAAAATTATCAGCAACCACAGGCCACTCCTTACCAAAACTATCAATATGGTGCACCTGCGGGCCAAGCTGCTAATACATGGGGTGCTAGGGGGCAGTATCAGGGTCAATCGTCTGTGTATGGACAAAATCCGTATGGACAGAACCCCTCTAGACAAGGTCCTTATGCGCCTGGCCCTTTTGGGCCAGGCCCGTCGGGACAAGGTCCTTATGTGCCTGGCCCTTTTGGGCCAGGACCGTCGGGACAGAGTTCTTATGCTCCAGGCCCTTTCGGGCCAGGTCCATCTGGACAAGATCCCTGGGGGCAACCACAATCTGGTTGGAACCCTAATACTGCTTCGAACCCTCAGCCTCGGATGTCCTTTAATCCTTAGCTGCCATTTCTAGCGACGTTGGAACTTCCGGACGTGTCCAAGTTAACAAATGATCCCATTTTGCATAATCCATATTGGCCGCCGTCCCAACTAAAATACCTGGTGATTGTCCAAAGTTTGACGGCAAGGCAGGAGAGGATCCTCAAGCGCATGTTATGACTTATCATCTTTGGTGTTCATCCAACTCATGGCTTGATGACTCTATCCGGCTTCGCCTCTTTCAGAGGACTCTCACCGGTGCAGCTGCGAAATGGTATATTGAGCTGAATCGCGGTATGTTTCAAGACTTCAACTCGTTAGCTATGGCATTTTTAACCCATTTTCAGTTGCCCATTCGGTACGAGACTGGGACTAATCTCCTCACGTCTTTGAAACAGGACACGGCTACGCACATCTCTGATCATATACATGAATGGAGAAGGCGTCGTCGTTTGATCAAATTCTGGATTCCTGATCAACTCCTGACCGACTGGTTTACAACCTCCTTTGTGCCCAAGATCGCAAAAGATATTGCCATGGGAGCGTGTGTAACTGAAGAGCAAGCGATCGCGCGAGCTCAGTACCTAGACTTAGTCTATTCTCAGTCAGGTACTCTATATGAGTATTTGCCAGATGCTCCGAGGCCTGGACAGACCAAGGCTCCGCCGAAACCATCAGTAGATGGAGTCATTGGCTCTGTCAATTCGTCGTCGAAGAAATCCTCCGCAAACCCTGGAAAGCAAAAGCAAAATGCTTCCAACGAAAATGCTTCTCAGGGCCCATCGAATCCTGTTAGTACCTCAGAGGTTAACGCCGTTCAGTCCACCGCGGCGGACAAATCCTCGAAAGGGAAAGGGAAGGGGAAAGGCAAACCGAAAAATGAGAATAAACAACCCAAGCAGGAACCTTCTAAAAATTCATCTGAAGATGGAGCCAAGCGAAAACCTAAGTATCCTTGCCTCATCTGTGAGGAGGATCACTACACCAAAGACTGCCCTAGGCGGTCCGAAGTTAGTCGGTTATTGAAAGGCGCTCCTGGACCTCCTGCCGTGTTGAAAGAACCTTTCCCTTCCCAACAGACGCATCAGGTGGCTGACCCCTCTCAGTCCTCTTCCTCGTTCGGTTCTCAAGTGTTCATAACTGGCACCTTATGCTTTTCCCAGCCTTGTGGGCCTACCGGACTTCCGTGAAGGATGCCACCAGTTTCACTCCTTTCCAGTTAGTTTATGGACTGGAGGCTACCCTTCCCGTCGAATGCGAGATTCCTTCATTAAAATTAGCTGTCGAGTTACTCCCCAACACCACTCTGGTGGAGGAACGGCTTCTTTACCTAGAACGGTTAGACGAGACTCGTCGTTTGGCTTCTCTGGCTATCGAAGCACAGAAAAAGAGAGTCAAGGCTCACTTCGATCAGAATATTCATCCTCGTTCCTTTGTTGAGGGAGATTTAGTACTGCTCTACGATCAAGCTAAGGATAAGCTGGGGGCAGGGAAACTCGAATCTATGTGGTTAGGTCCCTACATTGTGAAAAGAGTTTTACAAAAGGGCGCGTATGAGTTGATTGATTATGAAGGAAATCCTCTTGACAAGCCCCGCAACGGGCTGTATCTGAAGAAATATTATGCATAACTTCGCGCACTCACTTTGTATATACGTGTGTTTTGTGTGTTGTGCATGTTTTCATTTTGCCTTGGTGTGCAAGCGTGTTTTCCTCTTATTGTGTTTTCTTCTTCTTGTGCAGATGTCTAGTGCACCTTATGTTGGTTTCGCTGATGGCGCCTGCCGTAGTACTTGCAATTTGTCATCTGCGGCATGGGTGATCTACGATCCTCACGGAGAATTGTTAGACCTTCAGGGGGTCTGCCTAGGTCGTACCACTAACAACGTTGCCGAATACAGCGCTGTAATTGAATTACTTGCCGAAGCAGTTGACCTCGGCATCCGCGAACTAGTGGTGAATCTAGACTCCCAGCTAGTTGTCCATCAACTCAACGGGCAATATTCCGTCAGAGACCAGCGCATATTAAGGTTGTACCTACGTGTAAGATTGTTAGAACGGAATTTTGATTACATTACTTATCAACACATTCCGAGACGACTAAATACGTTGACTGACGCATTGGCCAACCATGTGTTAGATAGACATTTGCGTAACAGATAAACATCATGCAAGAAGACATAGAAAGCAGAATAAAGTCAAGCATATGTAAATAAATCATTTCAAGCATAGTTTGCATATAGATGCTTTTAAGCTTGCATCAAAAATGTAAAACCCATGGGTCATGTGTCGTGCAAATCCATACATAAGATCACAATTGTATTGAATAAATGCATAACATAAACAAAACATCATCACATGTGACAATGATCCATCCAAAAACCGGTATGTATATATATATATATATATCGTGTGGCGCACTAAGGCGCTCAAAAAATAAGTGTATATGTCCAAAATCAGTATGTCTGAGTCATGAAGTCTCAAAATAACAGTGGAAATAAAGCCTAGGCAACTATTCGGCTGGATGATGCTCTCTGTAGTACACAGCTGCTCGTGCCACCCGCCTCAGAAGGCGGTGTACCCTGGGTTGCACCCCCACTGTGTGGATCTGATGCTCTATGGGGACCTCCTCGACCCCCTGGTAGTCAGGCACCCCCTCCAGCAACCCCTCAAGTTTGCGAGCCACAGCCTCTGACGTATCAACCCCTGGAGGGGCTAAGGCCAGGACCCCATCTCCCTGCCCTTCTCTCCGTGCCGTGGCAGCCAGGCCAACCGGTCTAGTAGGCCCCACATCTGCATACCATGACATTTGTTAGGACATGTACATAAAAAAAAAATATATATATATATATATAGAATAAATCCAAAAAACATTTAAAAGTCAAAAGTCAAAGTGTTATACCTGCATCATCCCACTGTTCACCTTGGGGCAGTACCAGATCAGGGTCATTGCGGAAATCCATGCCCGCATATGGCCAGTCCTCCACAAAGATCTCCTGCTGATCCAGCCAGTCTCGGAAAAATGCTCCCCAGCTATGTGGCCAGCCGCCACCTCCGCGTGGCATGATTCGAGCCCATCGTGAGGCCCTCGTCTCTCGAGGATCCCTGGGAGCATCCACGGCCATCGTCTGCAGCCGCATGGCTGGCACTCGCTCTAGAATGAGCGGGACTAAGATGGACCCGTAGCCGAACTGTTTCGTCCCCCCGCGACAACAGTTGCTCAGCTGCCTCTTCATGTTATTGGTCACTGCTGTGCACCAATCAAACACTGTAGGCTCAAGGCATTCGAGAGCCAACAAGAGATGAGTCTTTGAGGCCTCGTGGTTGGCCATACTACCCGCTGCCCGGGTCACCATGAATAGAATGGTGCGAAGCACTATGTTTCCCACTGTGGGGATTGATACTTTCCCACTTCGCGCTTTCTCAGCCTCCGGACATACCCGAGCCATCAGATCATCTAGCGTGCCGCCGCTAGGTCGCTGCCCCCCTATGATGGGCCTCGCACCTCGGCGTGACAACCCGGTCAAAAAGAAGATATCCATGTGGTCAAATTCGATATCTTGGCCCCGGATAGTGAATTTCATATCCACCGGGTTCCATGCCCTGATCAGTAGCTCAAGAAGATCATGCTGAGCTCGTAGGCGAGGTGTGAGGAAAAATTTCATAAACCCGCAAGCCCGCATGGCATTGCAGCAATCCACATTTGCCCAAGCAGCAATATCTTCGACATCGTGCACTCTTTCCTGCCATTGGAAAGCCATTACGTCCTGCAGGAACCATGAAAAGAATTTAGAAGTGCTGGAGTTGGATTTTTTACGTTCAAATTAAAATAAAATAATTTTTCCGCGCCAGCGCGGCTGTTTTAAAAACAGACGCGCTGACCATGGCAGCCCTTCGATAATTTTCGAGGTCAGCGCGGAAGAACACGGGTTTTCCGCGCTGACCCGAAGTTGGCCGCGTTGTGTTCCAATTCGGTCAGCGCGGACCCGTGGGGGATATCCGCGCTGACCGAGCGCGCACCCATGCATTAAAAAATCGCCCAATTGGGCAACATAAACCGTTAAAATCCTACTGAAAAACAATCAAAATGCAGGGCAAGGGACCGAGAACCTACCTGGAAGAAGCAGATCGGAAAACGGTGTCTGTACGGGCTGGAAATCGCTCCGTCAACTTTCTGGCTCCTCCACGTCCTCCACGTTCCAAAATAGTAAAATGGTAAAAATGACTTATTACTCCCTCCTATTTATAGTAAAAACTCATAAATTGCCATATTTTTTGGGTTTTTGCCATTTTTAACCATAACTTTAGCCCTGAGTTTGTTAAATGCATGTTTTAATATGTTTTTATACATATCAAATGGATTTATGCGGGTAGTGCTCTTGTGCAGGTCCAGATGAAGTAACATGGTCGTAATGATCCTCTGTTCGCATGATCCCCATATATGTCGTCTCTAAGCTCTTTTCCGACGGTAAACAAGAGAAGATAGCCGAGCCTCTTTTTAGCTCGTTAAAAGGAAGGAAAAGCGGTCATTTTAAGCTCTTTTTTCGACCGATTGAACTAAAAAGATTGCCGGGTGTTTGTCGTTTCGCACTCGTTATTGGTTCTAAAACGACGTGTTTTCGACCGCTTTTTTACTTTTTCGGGTCAAGAACACTATTTACGAAAAGTACTCCTCGATCGTAATGGTCGAGCGGTTCTTTCGAGCATAGTTTTATACTTTTTCGGGCTCGGGAGACACAACTGTACGAAAAAGGACCCCCCTGGAGTCTCCTTTTCCGTTGTCTTTTCAGACTCTCTAAACAAGAAAAGACGCCGAGTTTTTCCTTTGTCAGGCTCGTTAAACACTTGATGACATCGGACATTGTCGAAATGACACTCTTCAAGCATATGCTATCCCCGTCAAGCTTGTCACCCAAAAATAACCGGGGTACCTGCCAGAAATGGTGGGGAAAATGGAACTGTAATAACTGTCGTGTCGGCAGTATGTCGCTCTTGAACATGGCACTCTTCTGCATTCGTGTCTGGGTGGGGATACCTCATCTCATTTCACATTAGCCTCCGTGGGTTTGGGTTACCCTGTTTTGACCTCTCATCTGCTCATTGCCCTGTCACCATGACCTCTACTCATTTGATGTCAAATACTGCCAAATCCGTTACAGTGCCGCCGATATGTTCAAGAGAAGTTGACCTCTGCAATAATACAACCTCATCTGCTATCTCACACAAATCATTTTTTTTTCTCTGTCTCACGTCGATGATGTGGGAAACATTATGGCCCACCTTCGATCAAGGTCATTTCCTGTCGACTTCAGCTCATTATCCGGGAAGGTGACTTAGAGACTCCCTTCAGGTGCCTTAGAACCTGCATGCCTCAATGGCAGGTTCTTCGTGTTCAACGCGAGGTTTACATCATTGGCCTCCGATCGAATGATTCCGTGGGTGTTCGACACCAGCTCATTGATTCACATGCCGCGGATTGTACCTATAGTACCTTGAGGACCATTGTCATTATTGGTGGTACCTCTCGCGTCTGTTAACAGTTTTCATCATTGACTGGTAATCAGACGATGTTCATGCATGTTCGACTTCAACTTATGTATTCACATGCTTGGACTTGTACTTTGTTCGGGTCGAGATGGAGCGCAAGACCCTGGATCCTTGTCTGTTATGGTCCAGGCTGCGATTTTGTGAATGATCATTACATGACTCATTGATGGATGGCTGCGCCCATACCTGAGTCTTCATGGATGGCTGCGACCATACCTTATCATTACTATGGTCTTTTTAGCTGGGTGGCTGCGTCCATTCCACAGACCTTTTCGCATGTCTTCGTGGATGGCTGCGCCCATGCCTAGACTGCATGTACTTGATTATCAGAGATATTTCGGTCCTTCCTGGTGGTGTTCCAGTTCGGCGTGTGTTGTAAAGCATTTCACCCCTCCCACTCTCTCGGTCTTCATGCTTTAGGGGGCATCTGTTACACAGTAATTTGTCACTGCCTTCCTGTCAGTCACCCTGCTGTGTCAATCACTAAGCTTCATGCCTTCTGAACTAGCCCAGAAACCCATTTTTCCAAAGTTTTGTTCATCAGCGCGTCTGTTCCTAAAATAACCGCGATGACAGGCGCCTTGTAGTGTATGCTGTGCGCTGCCAGCGCGGAAGAACATCACTTTTCCGCGATGTCCTACAGCGCGCCTTTCCCGTGTGCTTCCGCGCTGACATGACTGTCCCAGTTATTGAGATGCGCCGACAGCGCGGCAGTATCCTAATAATCCGCGCTGATCCAGTTTGGGCGAATTTGTTCAAACAACCAGCCTTCCAGATAACTCCAGGCTTGGTTGTTAGCTTTGTGAATGTCGACTCCCTTCTATGGCATGACTGTTCGACCCTTTGCAACAGTTTCCCTCAAAGATAAGCTCATCCTTCCACCCTTATAGGAGACTCCTTCTCCTATATAAACTCTCACCATTACCATGGGCAGCTAGTTTTTGGATAGTTAGACATAGCTTGGATTGTATAGAGCTTATAGTGCTCAGATTGCTGCTACTATAGGTATTTGGTGTGCTAGGTGTGGAAGTGATTGATTGCTTAGGGAAGGTTGTTTTGTGTTGCTTGTGTGAGAGAGAGAGTTGTTTGTCTTGGGAGAATCATCCTCAAAGGTGAATGCTTGAGATACATGCTGACTGGCCCCTCCTGAGAAGGTTACCGACGTCAGAACATTTGGTTGTACTCTTCTCTATTCTGATTAATAATAGATGACTGCTATTATTGTTCCATTCTCATTTGTACTTGCAATGGTTAAATGTGAATTACATCTTTTCTGACCGATGTATGGTTGCTTTTACTAGATTTCACGCTTGTGTTTGTTTCCCCTTCGTGTGTGCAGGTATCCATTCGCGAGGATCGCGGAGGATTGTGACCAGCCAAAGCGAAGGAGCGAAGGCAACATCTCTTCGTCAAACAACAGCGCTGGAATCCAAGTAGGTGCTCTTTACCTCTTGATTAATTGTAATTAGGAACATGCATAGCAGCATTGTTTGATTGTTGCTAGACCCTTGCTGGGCTAGTAGGGATCGCCTCTATCCGTAGAGGGGATTTACCTCTCCAACAGCTATGACTGGATCTGTGGCGTCCTATCTCCTCCTCGGCCATACTGCTGATTTAATGCTGTTGTTGAATCATTGAATGGCTCCAATATGACTGCCTGGCTTGGCAACAATGAAACACTGCTACACTGTTCATTCCCGCCCACAATGCTTCATCTGGACTTGAAAGTTTCAACCACGGGTCAATCATGACTGATAAATGTTGATCTATCTGAGGCACGTCTTGCTTCCTGTTAGGCCATACTGTCAATTGAAGGCAGCTGCCTACTGCGCTGTACTATTGTATGCTTGCATTAATGATTTCCGCGCCACTGCAAAACTGCCGCAAAACATGAAAAATTGGCCTTGGTGGACTTGAAATATATATATTTGGCCTTTTAGAACCCTATCGGGCCCGAACCCCGTCAGCGATCGGCGCTTGCCATAAGCTTCTTTTTGTATTTTCTTTATATAAAGAAAATACACAAAATATATTTAAAACACTATGGGCGCAGACTTTACAGAATATAAAATGGAGTGTTGTGGTCATCGGGTCCGGCCCATCGGGTCGGAACACAGCCTACGTGAAGACCTTGTCCACTTTGACAGTCCCGACAGCGAAATGCCGATGCGATATGAGTGAAAGCTGCGGACCCGAAATACTATAGCACACAACGTTGTATGGCCGTCGGGTCCGGCCCATCGGCACTTGCACCTGCCCCTTTGTAAATCCTCCATTGCGATACGCCGATGCGATATCGGCGATTGCTCATCGGCGAAGTCTCATGTCGCTGCCACTGCCCGCCTCCTCCAATTTCGACCCGCCGATGCGATCTGGACCGTTGATCGGCCAGATCAAACGGCTGTCGCTCATTTGAACTGCTAGGCCTGCGATTTTGAATTTTGCTTGTTTTGGAGTGCTTTAGGCCTCCCGATAGATCATTTCCGCCTTCCCAAGGGCTTTCCTCTAGCAAAATTTTATCGGTGGAAGACCTTTTAGCCCAACATGAGTGTTTTGACAGCATGAATGGATCTTGAGCATGACTATACGTATATTCGCTGCCTTTGAGAGCATTTTGAATCCAATTTTGATTTTTTGTTCAGCAAAGCTAACAGGAGCTACAACCCCCTTTTTCTTTCAAGGACCACTTTTCATAAATTTTCAAACTGGATCCAAGAATATCAAATGATCATCAAGTACAAGTAAATCACCTAGTCAACTGCAGTAACCAGATCAATAGTAACAGTAAACTAAACCCAGAACACCTTATCAACAGAGGAAAGTCAGTCAAATAAATGCCTTAATACAGATACACAGTTTTTCTTTCTCTGGCCTGCGTGGCTCCACACTTCACCTTCTGCTCCCCTGCGTATACCCGCAGAGAGCCTTCTGCTACGCCGCGTACCCACGCACTGTTTATTCAATCACGCTCCGTACTGCTACTGTAGCCACGCACCCACAGATGCTATCGCGCCGCGTACTTCTACTGTAGCCACACACCCACAGATGCTATCGCGCTGCGTACTTACGCACCTGCGGCTTCTGAAGCGCCGCGTACTTTTACTGTGCCTATGCACCTGAACCTCTGTCGCGCTGCGTACCCACGCACTTGCACCGTTAATCACCTGCGTACCTCTGATTAGGGCCGAATTGACAGTCCACCAGTGTGCCACAGATAGTCAGATGCCCAGATCTGATCATGTGCCCGAGAGATCACGCTTCATAGATTCACTTTCAACCTCACTTTTATATAGATCAAGCTTTTAAACCGATAACCCAATATTTCAGATCTTAAGATATTCAATTTGCAAAATATGCCTTAGCCAAGTGATCTCCTTCCCTATTTATAGTTAAGCCCTTATCCACACCATGGGACAAAACCATCAATAACCAATACAAGGGATCCAAACCGGGGCTAAAATAGATCCTATACCACGGGCCAAAACCATAGAATCAAGAACGGCGAGCTAAATACCACGGGCCAAACATAAGAAACCCCACGTGAGCGTGCTTCTCTGCCTTGAAGTGAGTGAACTGGGGGTACGCACCTCATGAACGGGTAGCCTGTGTGTATGAATGCACTTCCTGGCTGGCGTACCTGCGGGTACACACCTTTTGAACTATTCTCCTGCGTACCTCTTAATTTCCAACATTTTGAGAGCCTGATCAGAGCATTGCCACCTGTATGAGTTGCCATCAAGTACAACACATGAATCATAGAGCCATACCAGAAACATAATGCCAACAATCTCCCCCTTTGGACTTGATGGCAACCTTAAAATCTTCAATGTCATTCTCCCCCTTTGACATCAAGGGCAAAGAGTTATGCTCCCCCTAAGAACATGCTCCCCCTAAATATAAACCAGATCTGCAAAGAAGAACCATAATCCACCAAACACCATAAGTGACCATGAAAGAGATAGAGACATATTGCAGCAATATTCAGACCAGCATCCATGATGTACTTCCTCCATAATGCCAACAATGCATTATATGCTCCCCCTGAACCTGTGCCATTCGATCTTCGACCAATCCGCAACCCAGCAAGTGTACGCATATACCCCAGATGAACCTTGCGTACAACTGTCAACCAAAAGAGATTCACCAACATAATGATGCATCAATAACCCCCAGCTTTTGCTTGAGGTATTCAAAGGTCTCCCTGGGCAATGGTTTGGTGAGTATATCAGCAACTTGTTCCTTAGAAGGAACATACTCCAACTTGACCTTTTGTTCAAGTACTTGTTCCCGGAGAAAATGATACTTGATCGGTATGTGCTTGGTCTTTGAATGCATGACTGGGTTCTTTGAAATGCTGATTGCACTAGTATTATCACATAAGATGGAGATGGGTGGTATACAAGTGATTTGAAAATCCTACAAGGTCTGCATCATCCAAAGGAGTTGAGTGCAGCAAGATGCAGCAGCAACATATTCCACTTCAGCTGTAGACAAGGCAATCAAACTCTGTTTCTTGCTGAACCAAGATACTAATCTGGAACCCATAAAGAATGCACCACCACTTGTGCTCTTCCTGTCATCCACGCTTCCGACCCAATCTGCATCTGTATAAGCATGAAGTGTGAGATCTGTATCTCTAGGATACCATAAGCCATAGTTTTGAGTTCCTTGAAGATATTTGAAGATTCTCTTTACTGCCTGAAGATGAGTTTCCTTTGGATTTGCCTGAAATCTTCCAACTATTCCTACTGCATGCATTATGTCTGGTCGGGTACCTGTCAAATAAAGTAGACTTCCAATCATAGATCTATAGGTTGGTTGATGCAGTGCTACTGATTCATCATTTGCACTGAGGCTACATCTTGTGACCATGGGTGTACATACTGGTTTTGCATCTTCCATGCCATATTTCTTCAAAATCTGCTTGAGATACTTGGTTTGAGACAAAAAGTTCCCTCCTTCCTTTTGTTGGATTTGCAAACCAAGAAAATATGTCAGTTCTCCCAGCAAGGACATTTCGAATTCTTTCTACATTACCAAGGCAAAGTTTTGACTCATAGCTTCTTCATTGCTCCCAAAGATAATGTCATCTACATACACAACAAGTATTAGCAATTTGTCGTCTTCAACTTTTATATAAAGATTGCTATCTGCTGATCCTTTTGAAAAACCTTGTTGAGGAAGATATTTGTCCAAGCGATAGTACCAAGCCCTTGGAGCTTGTTTGAGACCATAGAGAGCCTTTTTCAATCTGCATACAAGATTTGGATCATTTCCAAGAATGAAACCATCTGGCTGCTCAATGTATACTTCTTCTTCCAAGTCTCCATTCAGAAAGGCTGATTTCACGTCCATTTGAAATACTTTGAAGTTTTGAAAGCTTGAGAGAGCAAGGAACATTTGGATGGCCTCAAGTCTTGCAACAGGCGCAAAGGTTTCTTCAAAACCTATTCCTTCTTGCTGCGCATACCCTTTACAAACAAGTCTGGCCTTGTTTCTAATTACTTCTCCATTTTCATTCAATTTATTTTTGAAGACCCATTTTGTCCCTATAACATTCTTATCCTTTGGTCTAGGAACCAGCTCCCAAGTGTTGTTCTTTTAGATCTGCTCAAGTTTTTCATCCATTGCTTTGACCCAACATTCATCTTTGCATGCCTCTTTCACATTTTTTGGTTCAGTGGAAGAGAGTAATGCCAAATAGCTTGAAGCTTCTGCAACTGTTCTTCTTGTTTGTACACCTGCTTCTTTCTGACCCAAAATCTGAGATTCTGGATGATTCTTCTGAACATATCTGGATGGAGTCTTCTCTTCTATCCTTATCTGCTCCTCTGGTTCTTCTTGAGGTTCTTCTTCTTCATCATTCTGTCTTTGAGGGTAGTCTTCATCTTCTTCGATATCTTCATGATTTACTTGCCTAGGAATGTATCCCTTCTCATCAACCACTACATCAATGCTGTCAACAATTCTTCCAAGTCTTTTATTGTAGCACTTGTATGCTTTGCTGTGTGGAGAATAACCAAGAAGAATGCCTTCATCTGCTCTAGGTTCAAGTTTGCCAAGTTGCTCATCAGTATTCTTAATATAGCATTTGCTCCCAAAGATTTTGAAGTGCTTTACCGAAGGAGTCTCACCATACCAGAGCTCATGAGGAGTTTGAGCGTTGTTCACCCGGACATTTGTTTTGTTGAGAATAACAACCGCAGCATATGCAGCTTCACCCTAGAAAGTTGCGGGAGTTCCAGACTCATCAAGCATAGCACGAGCCATTTGTTGGACTGTTCTGTTCATTCTTTCCACAACTCCATTTTGCTGAGGAGTTCTAGCTGTAGAGAATTCTCTTCTTATCCCATGTTCTTCATAGAAATCGAAAAATTCATTTGAGGTAAACTCCCCACCTCTGTCGGATCTGAGGCACTTAATTTTGTATCCTGATTCATTTTCAACCAAGGCTTTAAAGGATTTGAATTTTTCGAATGCTTCATCTTTGTGCTTCATAAGTCCTAACCAGACAAACCTGAAGAAATTGTCAATGAATAATATCAAGTATTCTTCTCCTCGAGGTGTCCTTTTCCTGAATGGTCCACATACATCTGTATGTACAAGCTCAAGAGGCATGCTAGGTGATCCTTCCTTCTCTGGAAAGTTAGTTCTGGTTTGCTTTCCAAACTGACATGATTTACATATGGTGTTGTCTGGAATTTTGATATCTGGAAGGCCGCGAACTGCCTGATATTTGCATGCTTTCCTTATTTGTGAAAAGCTTAGATGCCCCAACCTCTGGTGCCATAACCAGTGTTCATCATCCTTGCTTAGATAGCATTGTTGTTGTCCTTCTTCAAATATGTATAGATTATTTGGAGTTCTTTTACCTTTGATCACCGTTTTACCTGTATCAAGATCACGAACAAGACATCCATTTGATCTAAATATCACCTCGGTTCCTTGATCACACATCTGTCTGACACTCAGAAGATTATGCTTCAATCCATCAACATACAAAACATTTCCAGCTTTGACCTTTTCTTTTAACTGAGCAGTGCCTTTTCCTTTTATAGCTGCAGGAGTATCATTTCCAAAAGAAACTTTCTTTCCCTTTTCTAAAGCAGAATATGATTCAAGTTTTTCTTTATCACCTGTCATAAGCTTCAAACATCCACTGTCAATGTACCATAGATTTTCCTGTCCCTCTGCATAAAATGCTATCCCACATCTTTCTGTTTGTGGTTCCTTTATTCTCCATGTTTTGGTGCTTGAGGCTTGTTCCTTTGTCTGCTGAAACCTGCTCCTGCATTCAGAATCTTCATGACCAAAGTTATTGCAAATAGAACATTCAACTTCATTTTCAAGAACCGAAAAGTTGTTATAGGTCCTTTTTGTAATCCCGGTCATACTTCTTTGTTTTTGAGCTTCTCTAGTCATGATCGTTTTATATGCAACGCATTGAGTTGCTTTGTGACCAAAGTTATGGCAAGAAAAGCATTGTCCATTGAAGAAACTTCTGCGGTTATCAAATCTTCCGGCCAAACGATTGTAATTTCTATTGTCATTCATTCTTGAAGCAAATTGAGAGGATTTTACCTGTGGCTGGTTGTAGCTTTTGTTCATCCTTAAGATGGATTGCCCCTGGTTTACCTGATAGTCTTTGTTTGTAATTGGTCCCTGCTTTACCTGGTGATCTCCATTGTGCTTTTGCTCATTCCTTCTTGCTGCATCAAGATAACTCTTTGAGGTGGATGCTTGAGAAGTTTCTCCATTATACCCCAGACCTGTCTTGTTTAGTGGAGAACGTTGTACATTGATGATCTCATCCAGAGTTTCAGATCCTTTGACAAAATTAAGATTAATAGCCTTTGTTTTCTCAATCTCTTTTCTAAGACCAACAATTTCACCTTCTAACTTTTCAAGATATTTTTCTTTTTCATCATTCTGAAATTGTAGAGTATCAATGATCATATTCTTTTCTTCTATACATGTCTTGAGTCTAGAAATTTCTTCATGAAAGCTATCCACATCTATAGCATCCATGTAATCATCATCTTCAAATGCCATTAAAAGTTTATAGTCATTACCTCGTTCATCTTCATCACTATTTGATAGACCATCACTATCCTCATGAGTGTAGTAGCTTTTCTTATTTGCATTCTGTTTCTTGCTCCATCTAGCAGGTTCCTTTCCTTTGTCAATCTTATCCTTATGAGGACATTTGGCAGCATAATGACCTACTCTTCCACAAGCAAAACATTTAAAAGGTAACTTACCTCTAAACCTTCCAGTACCCCGTTGAAGATTTCTGACAAAATTTGATTCTTCTTCTTCTTCTGGCACGTGACTTGCTTCATAGTAGTCTCCTTTGCCTGAAGCCTTGAAAGCAGCTTCTCTCCTATCTGATGGACCTCCCTTTCTCATTTCATAAGCAGTTAGAATTCCGTGTAGCTGAGACATAGTAAGAATTCGTAGATTTTCCTTTTCTTCTATTGCAGACACTTTAGATTCAAACTTGGGGGACAATGATCTTAAAACTTTTTCAACCACAATAGCCTCTTTTATTTCTTCACCCAAGTTTTTCATGCAATTAACAATCTCGTCTACCCGAAGAAAATAGTTAGCCACACTTTCATCATTATACATTCTGAGATTCTCATACTGAATTCTGAGGGTTTGAAGTTTAGCACGCTTTACCTGTTCATCTCCTTCGTAGCTCAAGACAATCTTGTCCCATATTTCCTTTGCGGATTTATATTGCATAACCTTTACGAATTCTGTTTGAGATAAGCATCCTAGCAGAGTATTGACTGCTTTAGCATTTGTTTCATATTTCTTCTTCTCGGCCGAATCTATAGGAATAGCTGAAGGAAAAGTGTAGCCTGTATCTATGATATCCCAAACTTCTGTACCAAGAGATTGAAGATAGGCAGTAACTCTTACCTTCCAATAATTGAAGTTTGTCCCATCAAAGATTGGTGGCCTGATTGATGCTTCCCTCTCGTAGTTGCTCATGATGAATGATCTTCCTTCAAGCGATCAAGCTTCTCTGAAGGACCTGCTCTGATACCAATTGTTGGAAATAATACTGAGAGGGGGGGTGAATCAGTATTATCTAGTTCTTTTAATAAATCTTCCTTATTTATACTTTGAATTATTTTTTCATGTTAGTACCGTAAAATAATGAGCATGAACAAGAAAAACAGATAGTCACACCAAAGAACACCAGATATAAGGTGGAAACCCAATGTGGGTGAAAACCACCTGCTGCAATATGTCTCTATCTTATTTCAAATTAGAAACTCCTTTTACAATGGTTTTGTACTAGTGCAGTCCTTTACCAGTACACAGGCTGCAACCTGCAGAGAGCTACAACTCTCTCTCGTTTTCCAGTCTCTTCTGGAAGGGAGCTACAACCCCCTTTTTCTTTCAAGGACCACTTTTCATAAATTTTCAAACTGGATCCAAGAATATCAAATGATCATCAAGTACAAGTAAATCACCCAGTCAACTGCAGTAACCAGATCAATAGTAACAGTAAACTAAACCCAGAACACCTTATCAACAGAGGAAAGTCAGTCAAATAAATGCCTTAATACAGATACGCAGTTTTTCTTTCTCTGGCCTGCGTGGCTCCGCACTTCACCTTCTGCTCCCCTGCGTATACCCGCAGAGAGCCTTCTGCTGCACCGCGTACCCACGCACTGTTTCTTCAATCACGCCGCGTACTGCTACTGTAGCCACGCACCCACAGATGCTATCGCGCCGCGTACTTCTACTGTAGCCACGCACCCACAGATGCTATCGCGCTGCGTACTTACGCACCTGCGGCTTCTGAAGCGCCGCGTACTTTCACTGTGCCTACGCACCTGAACCTCTGTCGCGCTGCGTACCCACGCACTGCACCTTCTTCTGCTCTGCGTACCCACGCACTGCTCCTTCTTCTGCTTTGTGTACCCATGCACTTGCACCGTTAATCACCTGCGTACCTCTGATTAGGGCCGAATTGACAATCCACCAGTGTGCCACAGATAGTCAGATGCCCAGATCTGATCATGCGCCCGAGAGATCACGCTTCATAGATTCACTTTCAACCTCACTTTTATATAGATCAAGCTTTTAAACCGATAACCCAATATTTCAGATCTTAAGATATTCAATTTGCAAAAGATGCCTTAGCCAAGTGATCTCCTTCCCTATTTATAGTTAAGCCCTTATCCACACCATGGGACAAAACCATCAATAACCAATACAAGGGATCCAAACCGGGGCTAAAATAGATCCTATACCACGGGCCAAAACCATAGAATCAAGAACGGCGGGCTAAATACCACGGGCCAAACATAAGAAACCCCACGTGAGCGCGCTTCTCTGCCTTGAAGTGAGTGAACTGGGGGTACGCACCTCATGCACGGGTAGCCTGCGTTTATGAACGCACTTCCTGGCCGGCGTACCTACGGGTACGCACCTTTTGAACTATTCTCCTGCGTACCTCTTAATTTCCAACATTTTGAGAGTCTGATCAGAGCATTGCCACCTGTATGAGTTGCCATCAAGTACAACACATGAATCATAGAGCCATACCAGAAACATAATGCCAACAGTAAGGCCGGAGATTGGCTGGACATCGTGGGCCTACATCTGCATTTTGAAAATTATTACTATCAGTTTTGAGACGATAGAAAACAAACAAAAACAATAGATAGTTTAAAAAACTTGTGAAAAATGAAGTTACCTGTATCATCCCATTGTTCTCCCGGTGGAAGAACCATGTCCGGATCTCCACGAAAATCAACTCCAGCATAAGGAAAATCCTGTATAGAAAATACCTGGTCTTCTAACCAGCGAAAGTACTCTGAAGTAAATCGGACAACCTCCGTCCCCTCGTCAGGATGATGGGCCATAACCGCAACCCATCGCATCAATTTGGGCTCTCGAGGAAGCCCAACCTCAACAGTGAGTTGCTGTGGGATCAGCATCAGAACCCTCTCTAAGCCAAAACTCACAACTAAAGCCCCATAACCAAAGGTCTTTAGCTGTCCGTTTTTGGCTCTAGTCAGTTGGCCTTTTACATTGGCCAACACAGCATCACACCAGTTGAAAATGGTACCTCGATAGCAATCAATTGCCATCCGCATCTGGGATCCAGTGGCAATGTGTAAAGCGGCAGCCCCGCAAAGTCTGGTAACTGTAAAGGCAATCACCATAAGTTCAGGACGGGATATAGTTTTGATCTCTATCCCCTTCTCCTGAGTCTGAGTGTTACACCACTCTAGTCGGAGACTAGCGATAGACTGGCCACCTGCCCTAGTCCCGAACAGAGTCAAGTGTTCGCCTCTCTTGGGCAAACCAGTGAGAAAGTAGATATCTGCCGGCTCCATCTCAAGCTGGTGCCCTCCAATATAAAAACACTGGTCCTGAATGTTCCATCTTTCTACCAGCCACTCTAGAAAGCTCACTTGGGCCCTCATGCCAGGTATGGCCCAGTATTTATAAAGGCCGCATGCCTTCAAAGCATCAATTGACGGTTGATGATTAATGGCGGCCAAATCAACATCTTCGTGCTCTCTCTCGCGCCAATCAAGCATGGTGAACAATCTACATGCCAAAAAACATCCATTAGATTCCATGAAATCAAAAAAATTTGGTCCATTTTGGAGAATTTAGGGTTTAAAAACTTGTTGCGTGGAGTACGCACCCCGCCTTTAGGAACAGAGCGTGGGTATGCAGGGTCTCTGAAGGCAAGGTGCGTACCCCTGACATTTTTCCAATTGAGAAAATGTTGGGGTACGCGGGTCCCTAGTGTGGCACCTGCGTACCCCGAGAGGCGGTCTTTGAAACCCCAAAACCTCCCAAAAATGAAATCTAGGGCCTAAAAAAGAATTCTAAATGGATGAAATTGAAGAGGATGATGTTGAAAATTACCTGGAAGAGACGGCGTTCGGTTTCGACGGTCGGATTCTCCGCAATGTCCACGGGAAGTTTCTTGCCAAAAAGCCCTTTTTCTCTCCTCAACAGTAAAATGGTAAAAATGAATTGGTAAAAGCCCTTTTTATAGGTTTTTTGGGTAAATAAATGGTAAATTTGTTTATTTTTCACCATGAAAAGGTATTTTTCAAAGTATTTTTATCTATCTTCAACAGGTATGAGTAATGTGTTGGTTTTTGTGCAGGATAAAGGATTTTCAGGGAAAATTGTCATTTTTTACAAACAAAAACATCAGAGTCATCTTTAAGCTCTTTTCTGACTCCTAAAATGTGAAAAGATTACCGAGTTTTCTTTTTAGCTCGTTAAAACGGAATTAAAAAGACGGTCCTCTTACAGCCCTTTTCTGACCGTAAAAACATGAAAAGATTGCCAGATTTTTGTCATTTCAAATTCGATATTGGAAATAAAACAACGTGTCCTTGATCGCTTTTTACTTTTCAGATCAGAGACACTAATCATGAAAGTACTCCTTGGTTGTAAAGATCAAGCGGTTCTCTCAAGTATTATTTTATACTTTTTCGGGCTTGGGAGACACAAATTTATGAAAAAGGTAAACCCTGGAGTCTTCTTAAGTTTTTCAGACTCTCTAAAATTGAAAAACGCCGAGTTTCTCCTATACTGGACTCGTTAAAATTTCACAGTAAAGGACCTGTTCGATTACAAACAGGAACAGACCACTCCTTCTTAGGGTTCGAATCTAAACTAAGTTGGACTCATCTGAAGGATGAGCTTATAATCAAGCAAATGTTATCCTCCTCAAGCTTGTAAAAAATAAAGAGGTACTTGCCAGAAATGGTGGGGGAAAAGAGAGGAAAATGAGCCTATTTGTTATACTTTATCGCAGAAAAACCTTATCAACACTCTTGAACACGACACTTTTTATTCACCTGGGTTGGGAAATCCTTTGCCTAATAGTTGATCAAACCACATTGAAAGTCTTCAGCCGGTTTCTGGGTATTAACTTTGGGTCAATTGTCACCAAGCCATCTGTTGTGTCGTTATGTGTTCAAGAGGTCACTGCAAATAAACCATTCATCTGCAAAATATCTGTCATCCATCTTGACCATCCCTGAGTCAGTCCTTGCAACTAAATTTCTTCAACTTGATCTATGATTTCGTGTTGTGGGCTTGCCTACGACAGATCGCTTTCTATCGACATCAGCACATTATCTAGAAAGATGATCTAGGAATCATCAGTACCTTGAGATCTGCATGCCTCAATGGCAGGTTTCTCGCTTTTGACGACAGTTTGCATCATTGACTTTCGATCGAAGGATTCCGTGACATGTTCGACATCAACACATTCATTCACATCTCATGGATTGTACTGGGTACTTTGAGAACCATTGACATCACTGGTGGTCTCTCTCACACTTGTCAACAGTTTACATCATTGACTGGTAATCAAGTGGTTTCTACCATGTTCGACATCAACTCATTTATTCGCATGGATAGAATTGTACTATTTCGGGAAGCAGAAATGAAGACCCTGGATCTAGTTTCCGCCATCCAGGCTGCGAGGAGTTTTGTATTCATCATACAGTAGACTAATTATAAACAGATGGCTGCGTCCAATACTGTGTCTACATGTGTCTATGATTATGATGTATTGCGAAATCATTCCTATATCAGAGCAGTAGTTAGTTTGTTAGTTAAGTTTTTGATCTGAGTATGGGAATGCCTACCTCAGCGATGATATGATCTCATATATGTATTTTGTGTTGAATATTTGCAGGTTCCAACTGGGCTTTCCACAAGATAATCCTCGAAATGATAAAGTGCTTCACCCTTCCTAGATGATATAAAACCCTAATCTACTACAGGCTTCGCACTTTAGGGGGCAATCTGTTACACTAAAATTTGTCACCATGACTATTTGCAGTCAGTATGGCTCCATCAATAACCATACTGTCCTCCTTGGCAAGTCTTATACCTCTGCTCCTCATGTCAAACTCCAAAAAGAGAAAACCTTTAAAAATCAATATAACTCTGGTTCCGCACTTTATCTTACTCTTACCTGCGTGCACACACCTCAAGTACATAATCGCTGCGTACTTGTACACTCTGTCTGTAAAGGGGTGGGTGCGTACCCCTGTAAAAGTCAAAAGGCGCAAGTTTTACTTCAAAAACTTACTTGCGGTCGATTCTAGAGCATTCTAGAAGATGGTTTGACGTGGATTGAGCGCCTCTAGATGGTTCATGCATCCCAATGAAAGAGGAACTTATCCCATGAAGAGGGGAGATATCCCTTTGAAAGAGGGACTTATCCCATTGATGGTGGACCTGTTTAACTTCCTCCAAAGCATTATAAATACAGGCATTGGGCCAGAGGCAAGAGAGGTTGAAAGCTGAACATTCCTAAGGGTAGATGCTGCTGAAATTAGGACTCCCTTATAGAGCTTGAGAGGAGAGATCCCAATCCTTTCTTAGCTTCATTTGGAAGTGGGTGAGCTGGTCAAAGTAGAGGAGAACTCTTGCTGGACCCTGGGAGGGACCTGCACAACACCAAGGCACTGGTTGTAAGGTTTCTTTTGTTTCCAATTAATACAATTAAGTTCATTTTTCTCAACAAGTTGTTATATATAATTTGTTTCATAAACTCCTTGGTCTTTATGATGAATATGTTTTATTATATGAGTTATTGAGGTGCTATGTAATCGTTTGCTTGTTTGTGTATGCAGGCTTCAAGGAGAGGAGCTCATCTGGATCCAAGAGGCTTGGCCCCTACAAACAGCGTTGGACAAAAGGTAAGCCTTAAACACCTCGTTGCTTTTATTTTAAATGCATATTTAGAGAAGGATAGTGCTTGATTGTTTTGTTTGTCACTAGAAAAGCCTTGTTTTCTAGGGAGGTCGGTTTTGTCCGCAAAATTGACTCTTTCCGCATGACACTGGGCTATCTCTTCAACTCACCTTCTTCTTCAGGACACTGCAATTGTCCTCTTTATCCAGCCTTTAGCTGAATGCCAGGTTCACTGCCATCATCTTCTCTGCAACCATAAACTTCATTTACAAATTTCAAATCAGAAAAATCATCTCACCTCTTAAGATCTTGCATGATCTTGTCCTCCTTTCGTTTCTGCCATCCTGTTCACTGCATTTGTGTAGTTTGCATATCAGATTTATAAATCTGATCTTTCAATCATTCATCACACATTCAAAAATACATTTCAATTCTCAACTGTACTCATTCAAAAACAAACATCTTCAACAGAGAATTCCAGCTCTGATACCAAAAATAATGCAGGCAGAGCCTGCAATACCCAGGATTTCCATATTCATGCATATAAAAACATGCACCTCAAACAATTACCCAATTCAACTTCAATACACGACAATTTTCACCCACTGGAAATCTCAACTAATATGCAGAAACTTATCTTTTAATACCTTAAACTTTATAATTTAAACTCTTCTTGGAATTAAGTTTCAATCTTCAATGCATTCTCAACTCACTCAATCCAACATCAGTCCCACACTTACAATAGCATTTAAGTTCACCTCACATATTCAGACCAAATGCCAATAACCTTTGATTCATCATATTATGATTTATAAAAACTATTTCCTCATCACACAAGGTTCTTCATCTACATTCCCAATGTTTCAACACCCAAGTCCCTCTGCGCCTAACTCAACATTTTGAGATCATCGATTCTGCTTTTCAACATTTGAACCAGTGTAAAAAATACACAACCAATCAACATGCAAATACTCACCTTCACCGCCTTGCGCTCTCAACAAAATGTATTTGCAGCTTACTCAAATCAGTTCAAGAATAAACGCCCACCAAACATCTTGAATCCACATTCATATAACTCAATACAGCCATGCTCACAAATTTCCAAGCAGCGTGTGAATCAATTCAAATCCGGTTAAAAAGATTATGCAGCGTACAATAAAACACAGACATGTTTAAATATATAATAAAACAAACCCAAGTCGTTGACTGGTTGAATGCCCAGCAATCCACAAGCGCTAATTGCAAATCTGTATTCCCTTTGGCATCGATTCTTATAATAAAACTAATCACAGTCGATACTATCAACCAGCACGCAAAGAGACCAAACCTGTATCGATTATCACAGCAAACTTCAAACAACTATCTCAGAAAACCGATGACTATATATACCGGACACAGCGCCCAATCCACATTCAGCATTTATCGCTGCCATACTTCGATTTTTCCCATTTCTGTTCCATACTGTAACTGCCTTCAATTCATGTTAAACCAACGTTTCAACGCATTTCATCTATCAATATAATTCTTACTAACAGGTTTCCAATGTTAATTCTGCGCTTTTGCACACGATTTGTCCAGATATTTATTAAGATGATTGCGCCTCCATGAATTCGACTTGTCAATTAAGTCAACCAACTCACAAAATATCTCTTGGTGTGCCTGAATATAGTGCATAAGAGAGTCCGTCTTTCGCTGCATCAAACATATGACAACCTTGCTAAAACATCCAGCTAATAATGTACTGTGAGAAGATCATGTTCAAAAAAAGAAAACCACAGGTCCATCAACTCTTCATCCTCTACAAATCTCTTGAATACAGCATTAATTTCACAAGCAAATATTTCATAAGCAATAAATAGAAACTTGAATGTTCGTCTATTCTCTGCATCCTCTGTTGGATGTTCCACAATATAATGCAGCGTTTATCCACGGCATCGACTCATCGATTCTTAATCGATTTTTTTAATGCACCATCAACACAGTTCTTGGGTTCCCAGGAATGCGTTCATGACCCAAAAACGCCAATCTTCAATATTCAATTGCGCCTTGTCCCATGCATTGATGCATGAATTGATCTTACTCTTGAATTAAACATTAACCCCACAAGTTAATGATCGATAGCTTTGGAATTGCCAATTAAATTATTGGCAATCATTACGTCTCGCACTCACTTCAAATGGTGCGTTCTCTTCAAAATTTGCAAACCTTCAAACAGTATAAAGTCGATATTACAACATCAATCCTTTCAACTACGTATAGAGACTCTTCTATTAAAGAGTTTATCATAAGAATGGATTCAGGACTCAACATCTTCCTACCAATTCGACCAGAATTACAATGCGAATTAAATTCTTCATAAATAAACCCAAATGAGATCAATTACAAAGATCCTTTACACGACCAGATTTTCAAATCAATGGTCCTCTACAAAAGCCCGTAGGCTTGCTGTACAATCCACACTCTCTCTAATTATATAAGGAAAACCTAATTGATACAAATACATGGTTTCATGAATCAATTCTAATTCTAACCAGAAATCTCTCAACCTCTCCTAAAAAATCTCTTCAATTCCTCAACAAACCCCTAAATCTTTCAACATCCCTAAAGGATAGATCTTTATCCCTAAAACCCTTCAACTAATTAAATTCCCTCATATCCTTTTATTAAATAAAAAGATATTTACAAAAATCCTCACCTTCTCCTATTTTATTCAAATTAATTAATAAAATATTAAAAATTATCACACCCCCCTTTTAACATATTTACAAAATAAAAA